>OY744539.1:622500-642500 GCA_963556195.1 Sepiola atlantica | reverse complement strand
ATCTGTAAATCTCCTTTCATTGGACACCTCATTAACGGACAGACCCCATATCTTTTTTACACGAACTTTTTCACTCTTCATTACTTAATATTTTTTTAAATTTTGAATTTTGGCTTTTCCACTGCCAATCTATCTATGTAATTCCTCTGATGATAAGATTTTATCTTTAAAAAGCCTTGGCTTAAGGAAAGAATAATAAACATAATTTTATTACCGAGTATACCTTGCATTGAACAATCGAAGTTGAAATAAATTTTGTCATTCGTACATGTTTATTCCTCTTCTTTCATCTATCTTTATATATATATATGTGTGTGTGTGTGTGTGTGTGTGTGTGTGTGTGTGTGTGTGTGTGTGTGTGTGTTTGTTGTGTAGTCAAACTCAAACATTTAAGCCCAATGGATATTAGACGATCCTAAGATTCTACTGTGTAATTCCAGAGCAGTTATAAACTGAACCAATTTCCGCCAAAACGTAATATGTACTAAAAAATTATTTAATCAAAAGAATGACGACTATTTTTATTTTTTCATAATTATACAATCAGAGCAAAGTTATAATGAATCTTCATATATGCAGTAAAACGGACTTACTGCTGTACATTTTCAACAAAACATGCGTATCTATTCGATAGACGAAATAAATAAACTTCCACAGTCAACTATATCTTGTGAAAATGTAATTACCAATACACTGATTGTATACCTATGAAAAAACGGCTGTTACTTTTGAATTAAAACTAATTTTATTGATACCTATATATATATATATATATATATATATATATATATATATATATATATATATATATATATACATTCTTGGAAATTCTATAAAATAGTCATTGTTAAAATACCGTTTAGTTTTTAGTTCAACACTGGAAATATGCAGGGTAGGTCAAAGTAAACAATGGAATATATTTCCGACAATATTGTTATGTATAACATTGCTTTTTCGTTGACACACGTGTTTGCGTAAGTAGTTCCATTATTAAGCGAAACGGTTAATTATTTAGGGGACAAGAAACATTTTAAAAATCCACAAATAGAAATGTATAAGAGTCAAATAGGTCCTAAGATGGAGTACTGTTGCCACATCTGGAAAAGTGCCGCTTAGAGCACCGTTCGCTACCTTGACAGAGTATAAAACGGAGTTCGAAATCTAGTTGGGATGTCCTCTTCTCTTCCCTATAGCCTGATTCTCACGGCAGACGGGTAACTAGTCTTTCTCTATTCTATCGTTATTACTCTATCTATGTTCCTCACTGTAAAACATTCAAAACAAAAACTCGTCTAGCTACTGTAAATAATTTTCCTTCCTTTTCCCACTGTGTACCTAAAAGTAAACGGAACTTTCATGAGCAAAGTTTATTTTCAAGAAATACCCGTATATGGAACACAATACTACGATGATGCTTCCAAGCTGACTACAACATGGTCGTTTTCAAGTTCAATGTTAACAGATTCTTGTTGAGCCGTTCTCTTAAATAATCAAATTTTTCCTAGTTTTAACCATCGTTAGCAATCCTCATGGTGTTGTCTCACCGTCCACCTGACAAACTCATTAATCCTTATCCCCGAGTGGCTATTGGACTTTGCTAAGCGGTAACTTGTTAGTAAATGATGAAGAAAATACCTATTTCTCACTGTTTGTCCACCTCTTAGCCGTTGCTATCTTCTCACATTTTGAGTGGTGCACTTATTGGCCGTCTTCAAATAACTGTAGTCATAGTTGGTAAACTTGTGACAATTTCGAACCGAACCCTTTATTCAATATACTCTGTTAGATGCCGCTCATTTCGAGTTACGTCATTTTTCAATATCTATCAGGTCATCTCATTCCAAGTTCCGTCCGGATATTTATTCTCCTTGTGGCATCACTTAAAGTAAACCCTGTAATGTCAGCTTAAGAATTGACAATGAATCTTTCCTCAAACCCTGCAAACGTTTGTCGTCATCTTCGACAACTTTGAAAGGTTCCTAAGCTTGTAAAAATGGCTGCCCCGTGGATTATCAGCAGATTTTGTGATTTACGGTTGCGTTTCAGACCATTCTTCGTGGAAAGCGTCATTGCCAACTCTTCAAATGATGCTGCAGATTTTTCTTTAAGTGATGTCACAGGCAACTCTTCATCGAATTCAAATGAACGTCCTTGTCGTACTTCACCATGAAGGGCGAAATTTCCATTTTTCAATTTTGTAAACCATCCTCTGCATGTTCTTTCATTCAAGCATTCGTCTCTATAAGCTGAGTCGCTTTTCTAAACTCATTGATCATTATGTGATTCAAATGCTCCTAGATACTATCATCTTGTAAGGCTTTAGAAATGAAATTCTAATCAATTTTTCCTGTAAAATAACAATTTTAAGGTTAAATGTGTTCAAAATATCTTTATAATAATACGCTACGGCATTTTATGTCCGTACGTACGTTATCAACTTTAACACACATTTTTACAAAATGAGAATGTCCGATCAAAAAAAGATGGTTATTAAGGGAAACAATTCTGACTTTACTCATTTTAAAAAGAATTGTTCTAAAATCGAAATATGTGGTCCCGTCGACTAAAACAGCACAATTTTAATTAAATGCATTTCAAAAAGTAACATGCGTTTTATTTATGTGAAGAATATATAGCTGACAATCATTTTTATGATCAAAGTGCATGGTATATTTATTGTTTTTCTACAATTTTAAATAAATTTTAAAAAGGCATATTCGTTTTACTTATTCAAAGAATATTTAGCTGTAAATAACAACTATTTTTATGGAAGAAGAAAGAGTAATTTTGTCTTATATATTATTGCAAAAGAAATAGTATGTTTAATAGTAAATTATACAGATTGATGTAGAAAACACTTTGGACTTTCAACGGGGTCGACTAGTATATGATATATTAATATTATGTCGATCTTTTAGACATTTTACTTGCTATTAAATTTTAATATGAGATGACCTTATAGTATCAGTTTATGGTGTTCTAGTATATGATATATTAATAGTATTTCGATCTAGTAGACATTTCCACTTACTATTAAATTTGGAATATCTCTTCATCCACTGCGCCATATATTCATTGCCAAGAGAATAAAAAAATATATGTAAATGGTGTAAATAATATCTTTGATCATTTATATTATTTGAATTTTTCGGACTACTGTTCTCATCTTGAGTGTTATTTTCATGGCGCTTAGGCCGATTTAACTTCGATCTTATTCATGTGCATCTTTTCGAACATCGGAATCTTTGTCTCGAACTCGGGAACCAATACGGAATTCTGATCTGAACTCTTTATTTAGCCTATGAAGGTAGATTGTTCTCGTCCCGTCAACCATTTCTAAGTAGAAGTGTTAACGAACGAGAACAATCTATCCCCGTTTATTAATTTAAAAGATTTAGTTCGAAATTTCGTATAGGGTTCCGAGTTCGACATAAACATTCGCAAGTTCAAAACAATCAATCTGAAGATTGTTGAAGCTTACATCGCGAAAATAACAACTAAGATGTGAATAGTAGTCCGAATAATCCAAACAACACCATGTAAATAACATTAGCTGATATCAGAGATAAACTCCAATACAAATCCGATCATGTCTAGGCCTATAAGTTATAAATATTTAATTAAGTTATGATATAGATTTTGAAGATTCGAGGTTTTCGAGTTCAACCCAAATGGAAAAGATCGGTCTAATATCAAATTATATATACTTATGAATATATACTTATAAATATATACTTATAAATATATATCTGACTAGAGAGCTCAATGTATTAAGCGTACAGAGTAAATAGTTAGGATATTTAGGCAACAAACTTTAACACATTTCAAGACAATAATTATTCTGGTCAACAAGAGCCCTTATCAAGTCAATTGACTTGATAAATGCTCTTTTTGACCGGAATAGAGGCTGTTGTTCAAATATCATATTTGAATAAGTTATAGATATGTAAAAGTTCACATTGACTTTTAAAACTCACTGACCTTACGAACACCTCATTCCACGCACCTTTGTAAAATGGTATATTTGCTGTTCATCAACATTTACTGCAGACTTGTGTCGAGTCACCGTCCGCATTGATAGTATTATTAGTAGAAACTTAGTGCTAGTAAACATTTTATTTTGTAATAGATGTAGAGTAGATGTAGAGAAAAGTAGAAATTAGTCAGATCAAACTTACCATTGCAAGTTAATTTTTGATCACGACTAATAAAAAAAAATGGTTTAACAGTGCACGAATTATTTTTTTAGTTATTAGTTTTGTTGTTTATATAATTACACCATTAAAATTGTTCGGTTTTACAGGAAATAAATCTCATATTTGAAGACAGGATAAAATATTATTGAATAAATACTACATGTTTCAAGAGATTTCATATTTAGTAACGTTAAGAAATTACCGGATAACTACATGATCCTAAAATAAAATAAAGAATTAGAAAAAAAAAAGAAAAAATAAAAGCTAAAGTAAGTACGATGTAGTTTATGAAACTGATTGTTTAATACTTTTAAGGTTTTTTCTCCCGGGTTACGTCAGGTTACCTATAAAATATTTAAAAACTAGCGTATAATTGAGAATGTCTTCTTTTGTTTGTATTGGTTGCTTATAGACTCCAGCACTACTTGATATATGTACCAAATTTAGCATAAAGAAACTATGGAATACCGAAGAGTAACAATCATAATGTGACTGTTGCTGCTGCTGCTGTTCTTGTTGATCGAATCATACTTTGCACACAGCTCACGAAGATCGTGCCTCGTGGTTGCTTGGTCTGCATGAAGTCTTGCTCGCGGCTATTCGTTAGAACTGCAAGATTGATTGCAGGTCAACCTCGATATCGAGAGCAACCAGGCTCAGCGATTGCATACAAATCCAGGGAAAAGTTTGGGCCCGAAATACACAAAATAACGGCGCAGAAACAACGTTGCCATTGATTTGCGGTTCCGCGCCTGACACGTCTTTGCTTGCCACATGCAGAAGCAGAGACGACCAGATGACGACGGATCCCGATGCCAACTCCTCAGAGATTTTCATCAGAGACCTTTGAGCCGGGTTGCTGTCATAATACCGCTTAGTGCAAGACCTGTCCGCCATGTGTGGCCCTGCCGGGAACTCGAGTTCTTGACGACATAGCTCTGAAACTACGACGTTGCCATCGCCCCTACCATGGCGAGCAAAGGTTGGACTTTAGAGGGGAAGTGCATATTTGTTGAGCGAATCGGACTTCTGTGCGGAGCCCACGAGGATCTTGCCTCAAGATTGTCTGGTCTGACACTACCACTTTGCCACCGCTCCTACCACAGTGAGGAAAGGTTGGACTAGAGAGGTGTCTGCTGGTGATGATGATACTACTACTACTACTAATAATAATAATAATAATACTGCTACTACTACTACTACTACTACTACTACTACTACTACTGATGATGATGATGATGATGATGATGATGATGATGATGATGATGATGATGATGATGATGATGATGATGATGATGATGATGATGATGATAATAATCATCTTTTGGGTTATTATAACAATAGCACTTCTTGTACAAACGTGATAATCCAAAAATGATGGAGGCCTGGTTAGTGCTCTCCCTCATTGGTCTGTTCATAATTCTTGACGCTTTACTGCTATTTCGTGTGGTATAGCCTAGGCTGATGCCATCTTTTTTCGAGGTGGGGCATTATTATTATTATTATTATTATTATTATTATTATTATTATTATTATTATTATTATTATTATTATTCTATAAAGAATGATGGACAAACCAAGGAGAGAGAGCACTAACCAGGCCTCCATCATTTTTGGATTATCACGTTTGTAAAAGAAGTGCTATTGTTATAATAACCCAAAGGATGGATTTTAAGCTATTTTATCTTAATATTAAATAAAATATTTTTTCAAATATGATTGGTCATTCTAAAACTGGTTCTTATGAACTCTGAACTAAAACATATCACAATTAAACAGATTTTTTTTTACCTCGTCTTCAAAAATATACGATTCTATTTTCTATATCTACTGAATCTAATTTAATTTTATTCATTTTCAAAACTCTGCTATAATGTTTGTAAATTTATTTTTCAGACCGAGTTTTTTTTTAACAAGAAACAAAAGCAGCTGTCAACCCTAAAAAGAAAGATTCTTTTAAAACAAAAAGTAATGCTTAAAAACTAAAATAAGCAATTTATTCTTTAATCACACTAAAAATCTAACCTTTTTTTCTCACATCTTTTTCCAGGCTTTCTTCATTGATTTTCTTTCCTTCTGTTTCCTGAATGTAATTTCCCTTGTCAGATTTCAGATGCGTATTCTTTTCTTTCTGTGGTTTCATTTAGTTCTGTTTTTTTCTTTTCTCCCATCTAACTTCTTCCTCTCCATCGAAATCTCAACGAGACAGTTTCAATTCTGGCCAAGTCCTAAAATACTTTTACCTCTGTTCTCTTATTTACTTATTTATTCATTCATTCATTCATTTAGTTATGTATTACTTTTCTTTATCTTATATTATTCTTTGTTGTTTTTTTTTGTTTGATTCATTGTTCCTTTCTTCCTTGAAGATTGTCACTTCCGCTTTTAAATCTTGCACTTCCGCTCTTAAATTCACATATCACTTCCGATTTCTTTCTCTATTAGCAAAAGAAAAGAGCATAAAAATGAATAAATGGAGATCCAAGAGATCTATCGTATTTATTTTCCTGATATTTGAAAGTATTTTTTGAAATGATCGTTTTATTCCACTGAATACTGTCGATCGATCTTGCTTCAGTTATTAAGGAAACAACAGAAAGAGTGCTTGGTGGTGATTTATGTTCAAGCAAGAAGAAAATGAAAGAGAGAAATGCGACAGCAACGAGAACAGGTGAAATATGATGACTGTTTACACAGAAGGAAACTTATTTTTTTGTTGTTGTTCTAAATATTCTTTAGTCCGGTTAGAGTGTTAGCTAATGATCTGAGAGACCGGAGTTCAATCCTCGATCGAGTCATGCCAAAGACTCAAGAAATTGTACTTTACGTGCCTTGCTAAATACTCAGCAATATAAAATGAAGTATAAAGGGTAAGTGACTCTAGGAAAGAATTGGCGCCCTTCTTTACACTTCTGTGTAGTAGATAATGAAACAAGGGAGACTTCTGGTCGCTCTCAACTATGGTCGACCACTTTACTTCACTTTTTAAATATTCTTAAAAATTAGACACGCGACGAGCCTCTCTTCCACCGAAATACCCCTCTATCTCTTGCTATTGTCGATCTGTTTCCGGTCTGGTCTAGTCACTTCTACGCCAGTCAAAGTTATCGTCGAACACCGACAATGGCGAAGCTTTTATATACGCTTATAATGTGCGTAAGGTACATAGGTACATAAGAAATGTGAGTCTCCCACATATACTATTGCTAGATTGCTAATGGCAGAATGCCTAGCGAATCATCGTAGCTTTCTATTTCCTGATATGTAAGTTGATTGGTCATCAAATAAAATTTTAAAAAGAATGAAATAAAACTAGATGGAATGAATGCATTAAAACAAGCAAGATTTAACAGAAGAAAGAATTAAAGAATTCACTAAATAAAGAACGTATACAAGGAATAAGGACAGAATACCAGAAAATATACTAGGAAGAATGCAAGAACGATAGGGTGGACACATTTTAAAAAGCATACGGAAATGCAAGGATACAATCAAGAATGCAATAATAGCAAAAATACAAGCAAAAAAACGTAAGAATGCACGACGAATGCAAGAATACAAAACGGAGGCAAGAATGCGAATATTAGAATGAAAGAATACGAACAACAAAGAAATAATTCAAGGCAATAAGAATACAAGCAAGAAAGCAAGAATGCAAGAATATAAGAAACAAAAATTCAAAGAATACAAGCTACAAAACAAGAATGCAAGAATATAAGATTACAATAATGCAATAATGAAAACAACAAAGTAAGAATGCAGGAATGCAAAGATACAAGGATGCACGAATACAAGTAACGAAGCAGGAATGCAAGAATACAAGATTATAATAATACAAGAATGCCAGAATACACACAACAAAGAAGAAATGCAAAGAATGCACGAATTAAAGAATACAAACCAGAAAGCAAGAATGTATGAATACAAGAATACAATGATGCAAGCATACAAAAACCAAAGAAAGAATGCAAGAATGCAGGAATGCAAGAATAGAAAATGTACGAAAACAAACAACAAAACAAGAATGCAAGATTACAAAAATGCCAGAATGCAAACAATAAAGCAAGAATGTAAAAATACAAGAAAAGACAGACAAAGGAGTTCATCTTTTCTAATTGGATAGAATACTATACAGCATATTGGACTAGTTACTCATCTAGGTGGCATTCCCTCAAAACTAACCACTTTTTCAGGTTTCATATTCTTCCTTTTCTTTCTACTTTGATCTACCAAACTTCCGTTTGTGTGTACAAACATTCAGCGACACACACATGCATACTTATACACAAAGATGGTGGGATAGAAAGAAACTCCAATTCTACATTTTAGTAAAGCAAATCAACTAGCACACATACGTAAACATACAAGAACGATGCGCAACATATAAAATAGTAGAACAAACAAGATTTAGAGGGAATGATGAATAAAGAGATAGATAATAAACAAGCTAAGATTTTTTTAATTAAATTAATACATAAGTAATTAATGGCCTTGGGTGAACAGGTAATAATGACTGGGATTAGATAGAGTTACTGGAATTGCTTAAAGGTACGAAATACAGACATATATATATATATATATATATATATATATATATATATATATATATATATATATATATATATATATATATATATATATATATATATATTGGCATAATCAGTTCATAGCGAAGCGACTATGGCAAAACCCCCTGAATTACAGTCACCAATAAGGTGTCGGAAACCAAGGATGGGTTCCTCCTCAAGGAGTGATCCAAAACCCTGATGGTGATGGTGATATATATATATATATATATATATATATATATATATATATATATATATATATATATATATATGTTTATATGTGTATATATATATATATATATATATATATATATATATATATATATATATATATATACATATAAATATATATATATACATATAAATAGATATATATATACACATATAAATATATATATACAAATATAAATATATATATATACACATATAAATATATATACACATATAAACATATATATATACAAATATATATATGTATAAATATATAAAAATATTTATATAAATATATACATATATTTATATAAATATATACATATATTTATATAAATATATGTATAAATATAAGAATATGTATCTAAATAAATATATAAATATATATAAATATAAATATATATATGTATAAATATAAATATATAAAAATATGTATATATATATAAATATATATATAAATATATATAGAAAAATATATATAGAAAAATATATATATATAAGTAAATACATATATATAATAATATATATATAAATATATATAGAAAGAAATATATATAAAGAGAAATATATATATATATATAAAAATATGTAAATATATATATAAATATGTATATATATAAATATGTATATATGTATGCATATATATAAATATATATAAATATAAATATGTATATATATAAAAATGTATATATAGGAATATGTATATATATATAAATATATATATAGATAAATATATATATAGATAAATATGTATATATAAATATGTATATATATAAATATATATATATATATAAATATGTATATATATATAAATATGTATATATATATAAATATGTATATATATACATAAATATGTATATATATAAATATGTATATATATATGAATATGTATATATATATATATAAATATGTATATATATAAATATGTATATATATAAATATGTATATATATATATTGATATATATATATGTATATATATATAAATATATTTATTTATATATATATATATATATATATATATATATATATATATATATATATATAGTCTTCAAAGTTTTTGAACCATTAAAACAATACGCCAAACAATTTTTTTTTAATTAAAAATAAACAAAAACGCTTTTAGTCCAATTCCTTCGTTAGAAAACTACTTTACTTGTAAGTCAATTAATTATTGTTTTATCAATTTTGGCTATATTATTATTCTTATTTTTTATTTTTGGTAGCAATGGAGTTAAAATGGAGTTAAAATGGAGTTAAAATGGAATTAGTGATAATGATAGTGTTTATTATTAATACCATTTACTTTGTTCAATTATACTGTGAACGAAATGTATTTCTATTTAAACTTAAATAAAATAGAAAATCAATGAAAAATAAATTAAAATAAAATTAGTCTCCTATTATCTTAAAGTCCCCTTCTTTTACCACAAAAAAAACAGATAGACAAACTCTGCTCTATCTTTCCCCCTAATGTCCGTCGACCCACTTTCCTTTCGTCCCCCACATACTGTTTATATTGAACAGTAAGATTCTCTTTTCTCGCTTGTTCCTATTGTACAGTAGATAAAAGATCTATGATACAGTACGTTTGTATATGACTTTATATATATATATATATATATATATATATATATATATATATATATATATATATATATATATATATATATATATATATATATATATTAGTCATCCGCAGACAAACTGTTTCGCTGCATCACATCTTTTCTGAACGGCGGGACTAGCACCCGTCCCAAGTTGGAATCGAACCTACAACCATCTCGTTGATAGTCGACGACTCTAACTACTTGTTTACGTTGAGAGCTATTGCTTCAAGTGAGATCTCAATGATTTTTATAAACACTGACAACTACTAGAGAGTGCTCCATTTGTTTACAAAGAGCTTTTCATTGTCGAGAATATTAGTTGGCGATATATCTTACCACAGAACTCAACCCGATTAGGGCCATCCACGCATAATATATATATATATATATATATATATAGAGAGAGAGAGAGAGAGAGAGAGAGAGAAAGAGAGAGAGAGAGAGAGAGAGAGAAATAACGCAGGTAAGAAGAACAGTTTTAATAACAAAATAGGTTCGCAAAAAATTAATCTGGAGCAAAAAATTGGATCTAATATCTGGAGCGTTTTTTTATTCTTATCTTTTAAGAGGAAGTGAGGTTTGATCAACTCTGCTGGGAAGCCATGAGATAAAATACTGTCTTGTTTTTAAATTCCAGAAACAGTTATTCATGGTAAACAACTGATGATCCCTTAAATAAAGTTAAGATTAGCGTAACTTCTTGGAAGCAAATTAATGTAGTGACTGCAAAAACATAATTGGCTTACAAGCAAAGTAGGTTTTCAACGAAGGACTTGGGACTAAAAGTGTTTTTTGCCATATAGTCGGTTTTAAATCCTAATAAATAATAGGTCTCTTTACCAGACTTTCTTCAACCCCTGTTTATTCTGTATCCTCGGAAAATTACGGCTCGCGCGTTGTGTGACTTTTTGACGATATTTCGGTCCTGCTTTATTTTAATTTTCATCATTTTTACCAATTGGGCAGTATATATATATATATATATATATATATATATATATATATATATATATATATATATATATATATATATATATATATATATATATATATATATATATATATCTTGGCAGCATCTTTTCTTTTATACAAGTATCATTAAAAATAACGGACATCTTGTGTCTGGTTATTTTTTCTAAGATCCTTTCCGTTTTTCTGATTAGGTTCTTAGTTTCAGACGGAAACTGGCTGATAAAATTGCCATAGCTTCCCAAAGCGCTTTCGGACCCTTCCAGGTCCATCGTCAGTGGAGTAATGTTACGACGCTATCCAGAAGATTAACTATGCATTTATCTAACGACTCCGCAATAACCCAGCACCTCTATAAAAAGCATTCCTGCCCCCGTTCGCATATCCGTAAACTTCTAGTAGATAACACAAAAATCATTTATATGTAGAAATAAATTCAAAAACATATATACATGTATATATACACACACACATACATACATATATACATATATATCCATACATACATACACACACCCACACACACATATATAATAAAAGCTCTAATATATATTGAGCACTTTTGAAAAATAATGTTTTTGTTCATTTAGTTAATATTTGAACTTAATTAATTAATTAATATATATATATATATATATATATATATATATATATATAAATATATATATATATATATATATATATTATGTGTATTTCATTGGATGATTCGTTTTTAAACCGATATTATTTTAAATATCCATTAACCAACACAGCTAACATCAAGCGTAATGGTGATATTATATTGGTGACATATTGGTTCACGCGTGGTTCTCACGTGTTCGTTAAAAATAAGAATGAATAAATAATTCGCAGATATATCAATATCTGTAACAAGCCACTTAACATGTTGAAGTAGCCCAATAGCAATTAAGCCATCGATCGGGTATTATTTTAGTAAGTGAGAGCCGGATCCTTCGGGAGTTTTAGTTCATCACAAGGAGAAGATGAGAAGGCAAAATAACTCTCCAGAAACACCACTCATTTTTTAAAACACTTAATCGATTGTAAACTGTTAATACTTCCATTTAAATAGAGTGTTTCAATAGAGATTTCCAATAGAGTGCACTTATGCGTTCTGATGTTTCCAAGCTAAATACAGATATATGCAAAAATACGCATTGTGTTATAAAGTTTATTTTCATTTGATAGCAAGACGCTAATCGCTGTCGGTGAATCATTTATCAAAAATTGAGGAGAAAGAGGGTATTAGTCAATAAAACGCTTGAAATGTAATTTACAACCGGTGAATTTCGAAAAAAATCTCTTTTATTAAATCTGTTCCCGGTTTTCATGGTTGATAGTAGAGAAATATCTCAGTGTAAGAGTAAAAACTTTCCTATAAATATGACTAATTAAAAATAAAATATCTAATATGATTAAATATAAAAATATTAAAATCAGATGGATATACAATTTTTGTTTTCTTAAAAAAACGAACCAATAGTTGTCATAATTGGTTTGCAAAACAGAATTATGTATCTATCTTTTGCTAAAAAGGCTATTAACATCAAAGAAACTGTGAATAAACTGACTTTATTTTATATGCAAGACTAGCTGAATACCGGTCCCAGAACAGGTATAATTAAATATTTTAACAGAACAGTTCTGCACTACTGTTATGCCCCCTTACGAACATTAGAATCAAGGTATAATGATACTAAATCTTATGTCTAGAATCCTTATTCCAATTTTGATCACAATCCATTACATGATTTTGATTCTAGAAAATGTCTAAAATTTAAGGCTTAAACTTGAGGCATCTTAAAAAAGAAATGTAATTCAATGAATCTGGCTTAATTCGTGTTTAATGACTATGGTCCAAATTCAATACAAATCTGATATATTTGAATTTTCAAATGGGAAGTTATACCCATATTATTTCCACTAAAACCTCTTTAAAATACTCCAAAGATACTGAAATTTGAGAAATATTTATTAATTTATGTCTAATACCTGTTGTTTAAATTTCACAAAAATTGGAGGCATTTTCACGCTTCAATCCTCTTTTTACTCCCATTGCATAAAATTAAATTAAATTAAATATAGCCCACCGTTGGACCTCTTAAGCCTAAAAGCTGTGTTCCAAAATTCAGAATGATCGGTTAATTAGTTTAGAAATTAATCTTCTACATACATATATAGAAACATATAAAACATACCTAACTTTATATCAATAGAGATTAACTATTTGGCGCGTGCCGAGTGGATTCTCTTAAGACGATTAAGTTTCGTGTTGATTTTAAGCTTGTTAAGTAAATGAGTTCTCTCCCACCTTATTTGTTGTACGTAGATATCTTCTTAGTGTCTCATTACCTACAGTTGTTTTTTTATTTATTTGATAGAATCAGGTTGAGTATCCTGCATAGTATTCGCGGACATTGCCGACGTCACAATCAAATTCAAACTCTGTGGCTGCTCGGATAAGAATTTAGACGTTGTATTTTATTTATAAGTTGTTATGGCCATTCCGTATCTAAAACAAATCTGCTTTATTTATAGGTTGTTATGGCCTTCCGTATCTAAAACAAGTCTGCTTTATTTATAGGTTGTTATGGCCTTCCGTATCTAAAACAAGTCTGCTTTATTTATAGGTTGTTATGGCCTTCCGTATCTAAAACAAGTCTGCTTTATTTATAGGTTGTTATGGCCTTCCGTATCTAAAACAAGTCTGCTTTATTTATAGGTTGTTATGGCCTTCCGTGTCTAAAACAAGTCTGCTTTATTTATAGGTTGTTATGGCCTTCCGTATCTAAAACAAGTCTGCTTTATTTATAGGTTGTTATGGCCTTCCGTATCTAAAACAAGTCTGCTTTATTTATAGGTTGTTATGGCCTTCCGTATCTAAAACAAGTCTGCTTTATTTATAGATTGTTATGGCCTTCCGTATCTAAAACAAGTCTGCTTTATTTATAGGTTGTTATGGCCTTCCGTATCTAAAACAAGTCTGCTTTATTTATAGGTTGTTATGGCCTTCCGTATCTAAAACAAGTCTGCTTTATTTATAGGTTGTTATGGTCTTCCGTATCTAAAACAAGTCTGCTTTATTTATAGGTTGTTATAGCCTTCCGTATCTAAAACAAGTCTGCTTTATTTATAGGTTGTTATGGCCTTCCGTATTTAAAACAAGTCTGCTTTATTTATAGGTGTTATGGCCTTCCGTATCTAAAACAAATCTGCTTTATTTATAGGGTGTTATGTCCTTCCGTATCTAAAACAAGTCTGCTTTATTTATAGGTTGTTATGGCCTTCCGTATCTAAAACAAGTCTGCTTTATTTATAGGTGTTATGGCCTTCCGTATCTAAACCAAGTCTGATTTATTTATAGGTTGTTATAGCCTTCCGTATCTAAAACAAGTCTGCTTTATTTATAGGTGTTATGGCCTTCCGTATCTAAAACAAGTCTGCTTTATTTATTGGTTGTTATGGACTTCCGTATCTAAAACAAGTCTGCTTTATTTATAGGTTGTTATGGCCTTCCGTATCTAAAACAAGTCTGCTTTATTTATAGGTTGTTCTGGTCTTCCGTATCTAAAAAAAGTCTGCTTTATTTATAGGTTGTTATGGCCTTCCGTATCTAAAACAAGTCTGCTTTCTTTATAGGTCGTATTGGCCTTCCGTATCTAAAACAAGTCTGATTTATGTATAGATTGTTATGGCCTTCCGTATCTAAAACAAGTCTGCTTTATTTATTGGTTGTTATGGCCTTCCGTATCTAAAACAAGTCTGCTTTATTTATAGGTGTTATGGCCTTCCGTATCTAAATCAAGTCTGCTTTATTTATAGGTCGTATTGGCCTTCCGTATCTAAAACAAGGCTGCTTTATTTATAGGTGTTTATGGCCTTCCGTATCTAAAACAAGTCTGCTTTATTTATAGATTGTTATGGCCTTCCGTATCTAAAACAAGTCTGCTTTATTTATAGATGTTTATGGCCTTCCGTATCTAAAACAAGTCTGCTTTATTTATTGGTTGTTATGGCCTTCCGTATCTAAAACAAGTCTGCTTTATTTATAGGTTGTTATGGCCTTCCGTATCTAAAACAAGTCTGCTTTATTTATAGATTGTTATGGCCTTCCGTATCTAAAACAAGTCTGCTTTATTCATAGATTGTTATGGCCTTCCATATCTAAAACAAGTCTGCTTTATTTATTGGTTGTTATGGCCTTCCGTATCTAAAACAAGTCTGCTTTATTTATAGGTTGTTATGGCATTCCGTATCTAAAACAAGTCTGATTTATTTATAGGTTGTTATGGCCTTCCGTATCTAAAACAAGTCTGATTTATTTATAGATTGTTATGGCCTTCCGTATCTAAAACAAGTCTGCTTTATTTATAGATTGTTATGGCATTCCGTATCTAAAACAAGTCTGATTTATTTATAGGTTGTTATGGCCTTCCGTATCTAAAACAAGTCTGATTTATTTATAGATTGTTATGGCCTTCCGTATCTAAAACAAGTCTGCTTTATTTATAGGTTGTTATGGCCTGCCGTATCTAAAACAAGTCTGCTTTATTTATAGGTTGTTATGGTCTTCCGTATCTAAAACAAGTCTGCTTTATTTATAGATTGTTATGGCCTTCCGTATCTAAAACAAGTCTGCTTTATTTATAGGTTGTTATGGCCTGCCGTATCTAAAACAAGTCTGCTTTATTTATAGGTTGTTATGGCCTTCCGTATCTAAAACAAGTCTGCTTTTAATAAATAAATGCGTGTACGGTTGATCACTTGATGCTTAACAACTAATCAAAAGCAAGTTTCAATAAGAGGCCTCTGATAGGATTTTCATGATATACCAGCACTGTAGCAGACTCTCTGCTAAGAACAACGTCTATAACATCACCTCTATATTTGTTGTGAACATCAATGACGTTGACAAGATCTTATAAGGAAACGTCTTCTTTAGGCGAAACTTCGATCCCCAGCGCGTAGAAATATTTAATTTTATCTCTCTTTTTTTTACTAAAAGGATCACGACTCATCAAGACCAAAGGTCACTCGATGATAAGGCCGAAATGATTGTCAGTTGAGAGATGAAGAACCTTATGAAAAGATTGGGGCTCTTGACTTTTGAATTAAAGACGATCATGGTGTTATCTGCAAGGAAGTAGTTCCGTGGTAACGTGTTCTATAGGGAACCTTTGCGAAGGAGTTCCGTTTGTGGCAGTTCTGCTTGATTCTAGACACGCAAACGAAATAAAGAAGTGTTTTTTTTCGTTGTGGTAGTAAAGCGAGTTCTTGCTATGAATGTCTTACATGGGGGAACCAAAGATCGGAGCTTAATTGAGCATGTTCCATGGAAATTATGATAGAGTAGAGAGAAGTGTGTTTTAAAATGTTGCGACTTGATGCTTTTCTATTACTGTATTTCTGAAGCTAACTAGAGCCTTCCAAACAAAGACGATGTGTTAGATCTATTTGCGTTTTACAAGAAGATGTGCTGAAAACCAAAAGCCGCGCAGTCTACAGCAGACCTAGCTGGGGTCACCCTAGGCATTTTCTAACAACCTATAGATCGGCTTGACTAACGAGACCTTTCTTTGTCAGAATGAGGCATGGTTCCTCTCGGGCATTAATTACTCCTTTGGGAGGTGGGGTTATTGCCATTCCCCTAAGGTGGCCCTACGAGGAAATTCCAACGCGTCCATTCTAGGCTATTTTTACCTTTCCAGAGCGCTCGTTTGCTGGAACTGGATTTCCTTCCCTGAGTTAAATTGACTTTCTGTCGAACCTGCAGTGGGGAGCGGCTAGATACAGACCTCTAGAATAATAAATAGTGGGGTCTCATGTTTTAAAAACGCGAGATTTTATTTAATTTTACGTCTTCTGATCGAAGTAATGTTATAACTGAAATGTGGTAAGAGTAATGACATGAGCTATCATCCCTTGTTGAAATTATCCCCCTTGAATAAAAACTCTCTAGTATATAGATATGCATGATACGCAGAATAAAGCTTCGTAAATTATAAAAGATTTCCCTGAGGATATATATAAGTAATGCATTTATATATACAATAGCATCCGGTCGCATATTATTTCTATCCTAGGAGGATGGTATCATAACAAACGAACATATACTACACTACCCAAAAAAGGATATAATGCCTAGGATAATGGTATCATTACAACAGAACAGATACTACACTACCCCCTGAATTAAGAATTGAATGATAGGACATTATTCTGAAATAGTGTAGTGAACTGGATTGAGCAATAAAAGATAGTACCATAGTACAATTAATAGAAGTAATAGTATAGTTTCGACTTCAGATAGATAGATACAATATCTCCATTATATATATATATATATATATATATATATATATATATATATATAATGCATTAATACTAAGAGAAACAAAAAATACTACGACTCCGACAAAAAAATGGAAATAGAAAAAAGAAAAAATATATTTTCCTAAAACTCATTGCAAAAAAAAACATGGCAAAAAAACCTCTCGTAGATTTAAAATTTTGGAACAACTGCAAATGTGTAAAACGCATGTTTTCTATTTAGAAAGCAACTGGAGTTGATTGAAAAATTCAACGAGGCAGAAAATAAAACGGGCATTTTTTCAGATCAACAATATAGAGAGAAGGTGAAATTCAAATTGTAATTACAAAAACGATCCACGCAGAAGAGTGCCGAGAATTCGGAAAATGATGTATAATTTAAAAGAAGAAAACAAAGAAAAGTAAAATCACTTTCAATATGTATGTGAACTAAAAAAAAAACGCTACCAAATGTTGGAAGAAATATAAAAAGTAGAACTGAAACTGTTTCGAGACGGAAAGAACATACGCGAAAGGATTTAATTAAATAGTATAACCATACAAGCGCCAATGGGAACGGGTAGTGGAGGTACATCGATCTCAATTATGACCGAGGTCATTATTCAGTTACAGAACCTGGGTAGATTATGCAGGTTGTTTGGGAAATCGATGGCCTAATGTTCTATTCGTATGTGTAAACAATGAAAACTATTCCCATAGACATAATCCAGGGTTACTTAATTTAAAGTCACGGTACCTGAGAAGTATTTTTTCAGCCAACGAGAAGTCATCATTTCTTTATAGTCCAGTATCAAAAGACCTTCGTTCCCACAGCGTCAAGACAAACCCACGAGATGATGAGGGCATGTCATTATCATGATACATAACAAAGCTTTTTTTTAACTTTAAAAAAAGTACATTCACGAAAGAATTAAATAAATTAGTGTAACTTTGCTCATGCAAATGGAAACGGATAGTGAAGTTACGTTGATCCCAATTATGACCGAGGTCATTACTCAATTACAGAACCCAGGTAGTATAGAGAAGTCGTCATTTCTTCGTCTAGAATCAAGAGATCTTCAACCACACAGCGTCTAGAAGACATACTACACGATCGGGTCAAGTCATCACAGTAATATATAACAATAACATAAGTCAGTCGTGAGACAGAATCTATCCGCCTGACAACGTAAGGATGAGCCAAAATCTAATCTATGCCTTACTTCTCCATATTGTATGAAGTGTTCCTGAAGTTATGTTATGGAAACGTTGATAACTCAAAAATTATTTATCTGATCAGACTGAAATTTTACATGGCGGTTACTGTTATCAAAGAGCATAAAATCCATACATCAAATTTGGAAAAATCGGAAGTTAAAATCCGGTCAAAATCCGACCTTGACTGAACTTTTTGATGGCTACGGTCAATATAGAACAAGTAGCGATATTCTACTGTGAACAGAACCGAAAGAATCGTTAAAAGTGTGATTTTCAGCTTTTCCGTGACCTTTGACGTTGACGTATATATCCAAAAATTAAATCAGTTTTAAGTTCGATCACGCCTGATATTTTTATCAAGTTTGGTGACGGTTGGTTAAGCGATGTCGACGCTAGGCTTTACACGAACAAACAAGCTCGATCCTAAAAACAATCTCCTTGGCGGATGTAACAATAGAAATTATGCCTCAAATGAAAAGCATTTAAAAATGCAAATTATATCGCCATTGTCCGGGAGTAATAACTTGAAAATGTAAGATAATTTTCCATCGGATGTTTCTCATATATTTTAGCTTTATTTTTTAGAGTTTTATTTTGAAGTTTTTTTTAGAAATTTTAGCTTAAAACTCTTGCTTTTCTTATAGCAAATAATTAAGCAAATATTTGTTTTTAATCGAACAGACACAATGTAATGTATTAGACGGTATTTGGTCCATCATGGGACATTGCCTTAAAAGGCAACTGTTAGGGGTCAAGATTGAGATCTATAGCAACAGAGAAAACTAAACTGAAAAAGGTGTGAGTCATGCCACGTCATCGATGAAGTTGGGTGGGTTTTATTTGATATATCTCGTAGAAGCTAGCTAATAAACGTAAGGGTGAACAGCCCCGTAAGAGACAAAACAAAAACAGAAAATGTTAT
>OY744539.1:610000-620000 GCA_963556195.1 Sepiola atlantica | reverse complement strand
CATGACTATGGGTCAAATTTAATGTAAATTTGAAATATTTAAATTTTCAAGTGGTGTGTTTATATTATGCCCCTAAAAATTCTTTAAAATACAAAAAAAGGGGAATATTCATTAATTCGTGTCTAATACCTATTGTTAAAATTTCACAAAAATCGGAGACATCTGAATTTTTACCTTCTCTTTGCCCAAAAAACTAAATCAAATTACATATATCCTACATTTGGATCCCTTACGCCTAGCAGCTGTGTTCTAAAATTCTTGATAATCAGTTAATTTGTTTAGAAGTGAATCCTGTACATAAAAAACATATAAAAATATGGCACATACCTAACTTTATATAAATAGAGATATTACTTCGTTGTTTAGCGTCGTTCTTAATGTCCAATTCCAACGACATATGCTATTCATGCTAATGTCTTTTTCTATCATTAGTTTTTTGTTTTTTTTGTTGTTTGCTTCTGCATAATTTTTCTCGTTCTCCGATTTGCAAACGAACTCTCATTATTCTAATCTGCTCGTATGTTATCCTCTTCCACTGGAATCTTTTCTTCGTTTAAATGGATCTATTTTGCCAAAAAAAAAAAGCATGGCGCCGAACAGGGCGAAGAACTGCAGCTGGACTTTAGCATGTTCTGCCTTCAAGCTAATTCCTCCATCGCTGGGTATTGTCTGCCTCTTCGTTTCTTTCATCAAATTATTCATTCATATTTTCTGACCAATTGCAAATGTTGCATAACGTCCATCTGCTACGGCAATAGAACAACTATTACATTGCGTAAAGTAATGTCAAATATAAGCGTAATATACAAGCCAGTATTTAAATAACCTCTTGCAGCTATATTCAAGATGTTAGTTCCCAACTGAGGCGGCCATTTTTTAACGACTAGTAATTCTTAATTATATTCTTAGTATCGCCCGTACTGAGGAGTGAACCTTCAACCTCTAGGATATAATACTTGTGATGATTACACCCTTAAAAAAGAGTTAAGACCTGGGAGGGCAGTCTTATGAGAACAGAACCGATACTACACTACACCGCCAGTAAAAGATAATGCAATGATAGATTGAATTAGGGTTGTGTTTATTTCATTTAAAAATACCTAGACATAAAAACATTACTTTTATGGTTCCTTGGGTTGTTGGAAACAATCAAAGTGTAGTGTCTATCCTCAGCATCCTGGCAATATCAGACGTTTTACTATCGACGAAACTATTGGGTATAAATTAGAAAAGAAAACAATGCAAATTACAAATGTATATTACAGAATATTAATTTATTAAAAAACTGTTTAAAAAATCAATATGCAAATTACGAATAGCTAAAACTGTTTGTTGGTGGTTGCATATTATATGGTATTTCTAAAATCTAATGTATAAACGCATCTCGGCCTTTTGGCTAAGATCAAAGTGTAGTATTCCGATGGATACTGCACGCCTGTTCTGTGCAGTTCTAGGAGGTCCACCCTCCCCGGCTTCGCCTCCGCTCTTTGGGGAGGAGTAAGTTTATTGCTTACTGTCTGAGGCGCCCCTACCGGGGAATGCCGACGGGGCTGCCCAGGCAATTTTTAAATGGCCAGAGTGCTCACCTCTCGAGCGCTGGCTTTTAACCCCACTTGCTCGACCCGATCTTGGGTCACATCTTACTTGTGGGAGTAAGATAAAACTGGCCTTGTGCCTAACTCCGCGAGGAGTAAATAAACATAGAGTTAAATAAGCTTACCTGGCACACGCTAGGAAGTAAGTGTAGTATCTGTTTCGATGGATACTGCACGCCTGTCCTGTGCAGTTCTAGGAGGTCCACCCTCCCAGGCTTCGCCTCCCCTCTTTGGGGAGGAGTAAGTTTATTGCTTACTGTCTGAGGCGCCCCTACCGGGGAATGCCGACGGGGCTGCCCAGGCAATTTTTAAATGGCCAGAGTGCTCACCTTCTCGGGCGCTGGCTTTTAACCCCACTTGCTCGACCCGATCTTGGGTCACATCTTACTTGTGGGAGTAAGATAAAACTGGCCTTGTGCCTAACTCCGCGAGGAGTAAATAAACATAGAGTTAAATAAGCTTACCTGGCACACGCTAGGAAGTAAGTGTAGTATCTGTTTCGATGGATACTGCACGCCTGTCCTGTGCAGTTCTAGGAGGTCCACCCTCCCAGGCTTCGCCTCCCCTCTTTGGGGAGGAGTAAGTTTATTGCTTACTGTCTGAGGCGCCCCTACCGGGGAATGCCGACGGGGCTGCCCAGGCAATTTTTAAATGGCCAGAGTGCTCACCTCTCGAGCGCTGGCTTTTAACCCCACTTGCTCGACCCGATCTTGGGTCACATCTTACTTGTGGGAGTAAGATAAAACTGGCCTTGTGCCTAACTCCGCGAGGAGTAAATAAACATAGAGTTAAATAAGCTTACCTGGCACACGCTAGGAAGTAAGTGTAGTATCTGTTTCGATGGATACTGCACGCCTGTCCTGTGCAGTTCTAGGAGGTCCACCCTCCCAGGCTTCGCCTCCCCTCTTTGGGGAGGAGTAAGTTTATTGCTTACTGCTTGAGGCGCCCCTACCGGGGAATGCCGACGGGGCTGCCCAGGCAATTTTTAAATGGCCAGAGTGCTCACCTCTCGAGCGCTGGCTTTTAACCCCACTTACTCGACCCAAGCTGTGGTCACATCTTACTGGTGGGAGTAAGATAAAACTGGCCTTGTGCCTAACTCCTGCAGAGGAGTAAATAAACATAGAGTTAAATAAGCATAACCCGTAAAAACATTCGAATTCATTCATTTAGATAGCCAATCTAGAATATTTCCGAAAATAAGAAATCGACGTCTACCCAAATAAAACGGATATTCTGTTTAATAGACTCTTCCGATCCCGGACAGTCACACACTTCTTCGACGGTGTGTGTGCCTCTAATAAGTGATTGACTTGTTTGTATTCAATTAATTATTGGTAGTGATAACGAAGGCCTTTGAGCTGCAACCCCAAAATAAACACACAAAGGCACACACGGGCGTTCTACACTTCCATAACTCACCAACACATATGTACAGTAGTGGTTTTATTGTTAGATTGTGGTCAAGAAAGATATATCCTTTCTTTATTAATTGTCGACCAAGTACCGAAATCAAAGTTCTTTCAGAGTGTGTGATCTTTGTGATAAGTTCGTTAGAAAGGATGTTCTCAAAATAGTATCAAAAAAGTAGTGAGAATTGTTTATTGAAAAAGATACTCCCAGCGTAATATCATACAAAGTAGTGAGAGCTGGCTGACTTACAGTTAAATTTGCTGCAGGGAGAACGTTTGTTATACGTCTTTCTCCCGCTATATATAGTCTCCCACCTGCAGAAAACAACCTCTCATTCTCTCTCTCTCTCTCTCTCTCTCTCTCTCTCTCTCTCTCTCTCTCTCTCTCTCTCTCTCTCTCTCTCTTTCTGAGTATCTATATATCTCTTTCTTTGATAGTAACAAAGAACGGAAAGAATATAAAGATTGGAATAACTCATTATAAATAAAAGTGAATATCCTCACAAGTTGTAATACTATTTTATTTATAGCTAAAAGTAGAGAAATACGAAAAGATAGTAAGACATATATATATATATATATATATATATGTATATATATATATATCGAGCATAAAGAGACTGATTTTGGATTTTGTCATTTTTATATTTAACTTGCTTTGCAAACTCACATTTTCCTAATTCAAACTATCTAACCCGAGGTCAATTGGTAAGCAAATGAGGTCACAATTTTTCTAGTATATATATATATATATATATATATATATATATATATATATATATATATATATATATATATATATATATATATAGTAAGCAATGAAAATATATATGGCAATCAAGCTACACAGGCATTTAGCCTTACGATTCCCCCGGGGATGAAACACGGGAGCCTCTGTGTAGCTTGATTGCCATATATATTTTCATTGCTTACTACCTAGCTCTACTTACGTATCGAGCACTGTTGAAGTAAATACTGAAAACTGACACATAAAAAAATATATCTCCTTATAATATTTTATGTGGATACATGAAGTACTAATATATATATATATATATATATATATATATATATATATATATATATATATATATATATATAAATAGTGTATGTGTGTATTTAGACAGTATTCCTTATTTATATTAATATATATATATATATATATATATATATATATATATAGAGAGAGAGAGAGAGAGAGAGAGAGAGAGAGAGAGAGAGAGAGAGAGGGAGAGAGCGAGAGAGAGAGATGACACTTGACAAAAAGAAAACGAAATAGGTAATACACCCAAACGTTGAATATGCCGAGACCGACAGTTTATTGAACTACATTATTTTTCAATATATAAGTTGCCGGCGGAGACGAAAATCTCAAGGCGGGCAAAAAGTAAATCACACGCTTTGACGGCCATTTTCTTGTCTATAGCAGCGAACGCCTCCACAATGGCCGCTGTCAGGAAGTCTACCGCGTTGTGGGCGTGCTTGTAGTCTTGGTCTCGCTCTCGCCCTTGCCACAGAAGTCAAGACGGTTGGAGTCGACTAAAGATAGCGGTCACAAGTACGACATCTCGTAATGAAGAACATTGTTAAACCGCCAACCCTGAGTCGTCTTAGCCTTGTGTGCAAGAACGGAGTCATGTTGAAAAGCGTAGGGACGTCTAGCGGCGATCTCGTCCATCCACGGCTTCACCACGCTCCTAAGCAACTCTTGGTATTTCGTTTACTTTTTGCCAAATGTCAGATTTTGTTGCAACACCCTGTATATATATATATATATATATATATATATATATATATATATATATATATATATATATATATATATATATATATATATATATGTAAGACCTCATATATTATATTCAAGGTCGCAATGGCAATTTCGTCTGGAAAGAGCGTTACTCGGTTAAGGTCGATATTGTAGATGAGCTCGCCGCCCTACAGAACCTATATAAAACCAAAACATCTTTGAAGTAAAGAATAAATGAGGAAGATTCTTCGATCAACGAGGAAGATTCTTGGATCAATGAGGAAGATTCTTGGATCAATGCTCGCCATCTCCTCTGACATAGTGACGCGTTTTCTATTGGGGAAGATTTCCTTCCATAATTCATCGAAGATATGATCAGCGGGTCGAAAATTTACCCTAAGAGTACGCATATATGATGCACAATGTATGTCTCTAGTGATATACCATTGTAATGGCAGCTTCAACGACATATATAGATAAACTTGATGCTTGATACCGCAAACATTTTAAGGTTATTACCGGATAACGATGGTCAAAGAGTTTAATCAGTATTCTGCTTTCAGTAAGGGTAGTGCAGCTACGGTGTTCGATGTTTGGTTATATACTATGATATGCCCGAAAAAACACATTTTTATAAAATAACGCAATTTTTCGGTAATAGGGTCTAACACAGTGTTACTCAACCATGGGGGGGATTCCCGCTCTTGGGTGAATTTCAGGGTTTTAGGGAGAAATTGGAACCACAGATTAGCAGACACAAACTGGATCTAGGGCCACAAAAAAAACAGTGTGCATCGCCGCATCTCTACTGAAAGGTCATGTTGGATTTTCTCTCCGCTAACTTTTGTATTAAATGCTATTATGTTAGTATTAGTTATTATTGTTTGTATGAATGCACATTTTGAGTTAGACATTTTTTGAAAGGGGGTAAATATCATTCTGATACATGATGAAAAGGGTTCTACGGGCTGCAAAAAGTTTTAGAACCCCTAGTCTAACATATATCGGACACGAACAGGGTCGCCATTGCACTAATCTGTTTTATAAGCTCCCAGTGGGCGTCCAACATGCAGTCTTAGAGGCCTTACAATCAAGCTAGTAACAAAGAGAGCTGAAAACCCTCGCAAATAAAAAGACAAGATTGAACGAAAGAGTGAAAACTAAGTTTCACTACTCCAGCAGCAGAATAGAGCGAAAACATATATCCTTTTTCCAGTATATGAAATGATGTTGGTCGGATTTTAAAAGTTAGACCTAAATAGCATTTAAGCTGACAAAACAAACTTTGATTCTGATTAGCTAACTTTCATTTGTTATTGTTGTACCATGTTATTGGCAATAGACTAACGTATTTCGCCACAATTTATGTTTAAATATTACTTAATACGACTTAGCAGTTTTCTAATATCTAGAATGTTTTAAATAGTCACCTTAAAAAATCAGCAAAAGGGGATTAACTTACTTTCTATTTTGCATTGAATATTTACTAATGTTTTCATTCTGTTCTTTTATAAACAAAAGCAAAGATAATTTGTAATAGAGAGACAAAAGGATTATTGGCGGATTCATTGTTTTTTTTGTTTTTTTTTTGCTTCGTTCTCATTAAAGCAAAACCAGGTTCAGTTTAAGCTTCGATACTAAACATAAAAGAAGGCGTGGTTATAGAAAACAGAAATGTTTACAGAAGAAATTTTAACGTAATGGATCCCGGGTAACAACGGCTCGGTACAGCTAAAAAAATGAAATAATAATTTTTTTTTAAATACTAAAATAATTTAATATTATTTACTTAAAATTAATATATATATATATATATATATATATATATATATATATATATATATATATATATATATATAAATATATTAAAACTATATAAAGAAAAAAAAAAGAAAAAATATATTTTAGTCCCAAGTCGTTCGGTGGAAAATCACTTTTGTAAGGCAATTTACTTTTTGCAGTTACTATATCAGTTTGCTTCCAAGAATTTACGCTAGTCTTAACATTATTTAAGGGATCATCAGTTGTTTACCATGAAAAACTGTTTCGGGAATTTAAAGACAAAACATTATTTTATTTCATGGCTTCCCAGCAGAGTTGATCAGACCCCACTTATATATATATATATATATATATATATATATACTAGCAAAAATATACGACCGGAAGTAGCATATTTTTGCTAGGATGGGAAGATATCATAGTGAACGAACATATACTACACTGATCACCGAAAGGAGGAGGCTGGTATCATGACGAACGTTACCCCTCAAATTAAAGTTAATGCCTAGCGGAAAAATGTCATGAAATTAAAACAGATAGTACACTACTCCTCCACACACAAACAAACAGAGAAGATAATCATGGAAAAATTGTATAATTAAAAACGAATATATACTATACTTCCCCCACAAAAGAGGAGGTAATACCTGGGAGGATCGCCCCATAAAAGGAGAAGATAATGCCTGTAAGTGTGATATCATAAAAACAGAACAGATACAACATTACCCTCTCCACCAAAAGAGGATGAAATACCTGGAAACATTACTCCCATCTCCTTAAATAAGGAGGAGGTAATTCCCGGGAGAACTGTCTTATGACAACAAAACCGATACTACATTACTAACCACTATAAATGATAATGCCATGATAGATAAAATAATGTTTTCATTCGTTTAAAAATCCCTCGCCATCAAAACAGTATTTTATGGTTCCTTGGCCTTTTGTTCTCAGCATCCCAACGACTTTAGATGTTTTACTATAAACGGAAATATTGCGTATACATAAGAAAATATGATAATGCAAATTTACAACTGTATATTACAGAATATTCATTTATTAGAAGTTCTTTATAAAATAAATATGCAAATTAAGATGAGCTAAAGTGGACTATATATATAGTATTACAAAAGAGATATTGTATCATAGAACTAAATAAGCTTAACCCATTTTGATGTTAATATGGTTAGGATAGATGAAAAAAAACTTTCGCATTTATTGGTTTAGATATATATATGTTATTGTTTTTTGTGATCATGACAGCTGCACTTCATAAATGCTTGAGAGATAGTTACCTCCCTTACACTATGTCGCCCCCTATATTTTAGGGACGTATATATTTATTTAAAAATAATACATGTGTGCGTGTGTGCGCAAGCACGCGCACCACGCGTGATTGGGATTTATTGATATCGGGCATACTAAACCTACAATTAGTATTTTCAAGTTTCCATAGATGCTAATTGCAAATCCTTTTGTTCGTAGAATTGTGATATGATAACCATACAATTTGAAAGAAATTGCATACATCTGTGGAATATCAATATGAAATAATTTAGTTTCTGCTAACCTTAACCCTAACCTAGTCACGCGAATCGTTACAATTAGCAGTGTGGGATTAACGAAGATAAATACGTGCGCACATCCCACACAAATGCGTAGAGATATAGACTCGTCTACACACACAAAGTATCCACACTATAACAAAGTATATCTATTTGTATGTAAATAAATATATGTACTTCCATCCAAAAGTTAGCGAGTATAACACGTGCTTTTTTGTACCGTTTCAAGTGGTAAGGGGTAACGAGAAAGCAAATAGCACTTTTTTTCTTTAAGTCATCAGAAATGATAATAATAATTTATACATAAAAACTAAATTACTGACGTAATTCTATGATTTTATATGAATATTTTAATAATATATCTAGATAAATAACAAGTGTGAACACTGGGGAAGCATATTTTTACCACTATTTCATATATACTTAAGTTACAAATCACCCGATAGATTCAACATCACACCAGTTTTCATGCCGCTGTGTAGTATTCGTTAAACGTTGCTGCTGATGCTGCTGCTGTTAATGCTGCAACAACTAAAACAATAATAATAATAATAATAATAATAATAATAATAATAATAATAATAATAATAATAATAATAATAATAATAATAAAATAATAATAATAATAATAATAATAATAATAATAATAATAATAATAATAATAATAATAATAATAATATATTTGACTCATCTGAACATTGTGTTGCAGTTTCATGAAATGGCTATTAATCAGCAAGATTCTTCCATAAAACGAATTGACTATTCGCATCAAATGTGCTTGAAGCACTCCCAGAATGAATAACAACTTAAAAGGGCACAATCTGCCTTAATACCAATTTTATTTTACTTCTGGTTAAATTATAAACAATACGATACAGAGATTTATAACTTTGTTATCGCAGATATTTTAATTAAAAAGGGGGTTAATTTTTAAAAAAGTTTTACTATGTCAAAAACAATGTTTAGTTACAAAAGGTTTTAATAATACCTGAGGCTATTCTCTATCTCTACAAATTTACTATCAGGACTGCTGTCATATTTGGGCTGGTGAATCTCTGTCGCATTTGAGGGTTCTTGATAAGGTGCAGAAACGCATCTGTAATTTGATTAGCTCCACACTTTCTTCTTCTCTGCACCCTCTCTCTCTCTCTCTCTCTCTCTCTCTCAGAAACGTGATGTTGCTAGTCTCAGTTTTTTCTATAAATATTATTATGGCATGTGTTCTTCAGAATTGTCTGATCTATTCCCTGCTTCTTAAAACTCAGCTCGATGGTTTAGTGGTCTCCATCAATTCGCTGTATTGATACCTCATCGTAATACAGCTTCCTATTCCAGTAGCTTCTTTCTAAGAATTGCAAGCTCTCTTCCTATTTTCCTCCTAATTATAGCCTTGATATTTTGAAGACTAAGGTCGATAGGCATCGCCTGTCTTTGCGGTAACCATCTTTCGTTTTCTTTACCTTCTTGCATCAAGTGGCTTCATGCCTTGTCTGGAGCGAGTTCCATAAAAAAATCCGAAATAATACATAGTTTTATTTACAAGCATATTTGGTTATACGCACATTTTTAATTAAAAACGAAACGTTTTATTTTGGTTTCGGAAACTTTGGAGATTTATTAAAATGAACAAAGTGCATAGTTTTATTTACAAACTTTTTATTAAACAACTGTAGAAATAAACTAAACAAATAAATGAAACAAAAAGACATATTAATGAAAAGAGTTGGTGCTGACATGGTGTAACACAATTTGAAAAGGGTATTTTCTGAGTGTCTTTCATGCTACAAGAATTCCTTCGGCTAGGAATCCAAGTGAAATCTTTTATTTATGAAAATCGCTCCGGACAATGTATGAAACCACTTGGTGTAAGGAGATAACAAGAACGAGTTATGATTATCG
>OY744539.1:570000-605000 GCA_963556195.1 Sepiola atlantica | reverse complement strand
AAGAGATAAAAAGAAGCAGTCATGTGACAAATGCTAACAGCTTTCAGAGCTACCAACTGAAGATTTAACATGTGCGTATTCCCATACGTATCCGCTACAGAACACAGCGAATCCAATTTAAAGTTTCTCCTTTGTTTTTTTTCTCGGCTAAATAGCCGTTTCTTCCTAAAAAAAATATAACCATCGCTGCCTCACAAGCGAAGAGTGTCCACTTAAAATTGCTCCATTCATTCCAATATAATCTTTGGTAACCGTTTTAGTGTTAACTAGCGTGTTATCACTCGAACCTTAATTAATAAACGTTACAATTTTAATGTGAGAATCAATTCATATATTTATTTAATCTAACTTTTATTTAATTTTAAAAGTATTTAACCTAAATCGATATCTATATCGGATTTTCAAAGTCAGACCCAAATACAATTTTGTTTCTGACTAACCAATATTTATTTGTTGCTGTTACTGTCGTACAAGGTTATTGGAGGATGCAATAATAATGCACTTCGTTACAATTTATTTAAAAATCACTTATTCCGATTCATACAATCTATATTTTGAAGCGCCCCCACCTTAGCACTGTAAAATCAAATTGAACAAGGGGAATAACTCTTGGATAATTAATTGAAGAAAAATTGATGAGTAAAAATTTTTTCTGTACAAGTTAAAAAAAATTGCCAAACAACTAAAAATAAATTAATTAAAATGACTTCACTACATCCCGAACAGGTAGTAAGAAATAATAAAATACAAAACAAAACAGAGAATTCATTGATATATTTACTTGTGTTTACCGATAATTGCAAGAATTAAACATAAACAAAAAATACGAAGAAACATAAAAAAAAAGGCAATACAAATTATCAGTAGCCATAGTTACGTAGTTGCATACTTCGTTCTATATTTGAAAACATATGCAAGAAAAAAGTAGAGATGAAGCGACAAACGACAGATGATTGAATGTCATCTTTATTTAATATTACCTTTAGTTAAAAGTTTCGAAATATTGAATATTAATTAGTTATTACTTATCATGTATCTTTATTCAGTTTTAACTATAATAAGTATATGAAATATTGGAGGTTAACAAGAAAAATAAAAAAAGAAAGGACAAATTTATAGAAAACAAAGAGGATATATATATATATATATGTGTGTGTGTGTGTGTGTGTGTGTGTGTGTGTGTGTGTGTGTATGTGTGAAAAAAGACAAACGGAAAACGGATTTTAATACAGGAAAAAAGACAAGAAACGAGGGGTTTGACCGGTTTCGTTCGTATCGACGAACGTTTTCAGAAAAGGTGAAGTTTTGAAAAATTTTATTTCGATAGCAGCACAGACATGGGAGAATGAACAAAGTTTTAACAAGTATGAGAGATACTTTTGGCAAGTAGGCGATTTTCTTATCTCTTTTTTTTTTCGCATCTACGAGCTAATATTGAGATTTGTATGACCATGCGATAAAAGAAAGAGAGAGAAAAATATATATCGCCTACTTACCAAAAATATATCTCATACTTGTTAAAATGTCTCGTATGGACCCATCACATCTCGCTGTGCGTTTTGTTTCTTTTCTTATGTATGTGCCGCTATCGAAATAAAATGCTTCAAATCTTCACTTTTTCTGAAGACGTTCGTTGATACGAACGAAACCGGTTGAATCTCTCGTTTCTTGTTTTTCTCTTGTATTTAAATCTGTTTTCCGTTTGTCTTTTTTCACACATTTTGTCTATCACGGCATTTCATTTTCATGACATATCATGCATTTTACACACTATATATATATATATATATATATATATATATATATATATATATATATATATATATAAGTATAAATTTTTTTTTATACAAACATTATTGGTTACATATGTGCATACATGTTTCGGTTGCACTTTTCCAAGAAAGTCAACCTCATCAGACCAAGAATTTTTCAGGAATGATGAGGTTGACTTTCTTGGAAAAGTGCAACCGAAACATGTATGCACATATGTAACAAATAATGTTTGTATAAATAAAAATTTATACTTATAAACAGCTCTACTTGATATTGAGCACTTTTTATAAACACTTGAGTTTCTACGGATTTACATTTACAGAAACTAATACAATACATGTACGATATATATATATATATATATATATATATATATATATATATATATATATATATATATATATATATATATATATTACAGGGTGATCCAAATGTTTTGCTATAAAGTGTAATCATTCATTTGTTCAAATAGTATACATGGTGACCCGAACGTCTTCTGACTCTACCAAAAGTATTGTTCTATTGTTAGACTTCTATTATTAGACCTATAAAAACTATAGTTTTTCTTCATATCTCCTGAACACAAGCCCGGTCTAAAAACACTAAATGGCAATGGTATTATAGACGTAGAATATGAAATACATCTATATTTTATATTTTACTGAAATAAGTGACGCGAAGAAGAAAGGTGTCTGTAAATACGTTAGATTGAAAAACAAGCAAAAAGTAAGAGACGATGGCAGCAGAAGGACCGAATTAATTAAAACCGATCCGAAAAAAAAATGAGTGAAAAATATTACGATAGGACATTGAGAGTATACGTATATGATATTTTACAGGTGGTTTAGGATTATACGACTGGGGTAGTTTTTAGGAGAGATGGACAAACGTTTACGATTATAGGTTATGGCGGCGTCCTTTAACTAAAATTTGTGATTTTCAGAAATATATGGTGACGCAAATAAAATGCAATTCAGAGAATCGTTAATAAAATGCGCAATCCTTTCTTAAGTCAAACCATATTTGGTACAAAAAAACTTCATTCTGTGCCTGACTTGCTCACACAGTTTCAGTCATAATATCGCAATAGTATTGATTGTATCGCCTTCCAATGATATGTGGGGACACTTTGGTGATCGTCTCATCAGTAAAAGATGTGATCCTGAATAGGCTTCAAATTAACCGAAAATAACTCTCAGCCACTCAATTTTTTTATTGGTGGGTTATATGTAATGTCTATTAAAACAATCCACAGACTATTCCTTAACTTAAGAGGACCATCGTAGCCCAAATTTGGGCAGTTCCACTAGAGGATTGTATCAGAGTTATTGGCAATTGTGCACGTCGTATTCAGGTGTGATTATTGTTGAATGACAATAAAACAAAGACTGTTAGACATTCATGACTGAAACTTGGTGGGCAAGTCAGGCATAGACTGAATTTTATTTTCTACCAAATATGGTTCGATTACGGAAAGGATTAAAATGTTATTAACCATTCAATGGATGGCGTTTTGGCGTGGAGGGAGTTACCTTATAAACGGTTAAATTCATTTTCTCTTTTTAAATAGAGTGATATATCGACAGGAATATTTTTTCATTTAAGCGGTAAAACTATATTTTACAGGCACCGTTAACTATGCATTCTTAAGAGCCATTTTCCGTGGTAAGAAAGTCGCAGGAAAAAGATCACAAATTTTGCTAGGAAAAAGTCAGTCAGTTTGTAATGTCTTGTAATAAAGTCACAGAAAATAACAAAAGAGGTCTAAATTTTGGTTAGTGGAGAAATTCCGGTGAAAATTCACAATAATTTTATAGTTGCCGGTGATAAAATCTCAGGAAAGTCACAGAAAAAGTCACAGAAAAGGTCACATTTTTTTCTAGGACAAAGTCATAATTAATTTCTAATGGCTAGTAATAAAGTCAGAGAAAATACCAACAGAAAAGGTTTAAAGTTTGCTCGTTAAAAAAATTCAAAGTAAAAGTAAGAATTATTTCATAGTTGTCGGTCAGAAAGTCACAGAAACAGGTCGCAATTTTGGATAGGAAAAACGTCAGTTATCAAACAAAAGTTTAAAGTCTTACAAAATGTATTTAAATAAGATAAACAATTAAAGCAATGAAAGAGAATATCATAATGACATAAGATGAGCAAACACAAATATTTAAATCAAGAATTAGAGTTAAGTATTTTCTTCATCCAAAATATTAATCTTAAAAACGTAGGAACCTGAAAGTTATTAAAGAAAAAGAAGCAGTACTGTTCCGGTTCTTTTTTTTTTCAGTTTCTTTTTTTTTTCTTTTAATTTTTCCTATGATGTTTTACCTGGATTCTCTTATTTCACTCATTTAATATCATAATCATTTGGGTTAAATATTACGTATGTATGGCATGCTTGCGTTGACACCCCGGTTCTCGTTAGATCACCGAAGTTAAGCGACGTGAAGCCTGGTCAGTACAATATGAGTGACCACTTGAGAATGCTGAGCGCTGCATGTCATCTTCCAATGACCGGAATATCAATTCGGTTGGGGGACTGCTTGTGAATTTGATATTTTCTTTTAAACTTCCTCTATTGAAGGAAGCCAGTATAGCTCGCCCAACACACCAGGTGTTACCGGTTCGTCACGTATTTTCTTCATACAAAATATTAATCTTAAAAAATAGAAATTTGACAAAGAACAGAAACTACTACTGACATTGTTCTGTTTCTCTTTTCCTATTTTTCGTTTTCTTTTAACTTTTTTCTTGGCATTGATTTTCCTGTGGCATTTTACCTAGATTCGTTCATTTCTCTTATTCTACACAAAGTTAAATTCGTTTCTTTTACTCGTTTAAGTCAGTCAATTCTGGCAGAGTAAGAAAGTCAGTTAATCGAATAAAACGTGTCAAGTCTTCTACACTTTATTCTAATAATATAAACAATTAAATTCAATTTCTTTTTTTCTCGTTTGTCTTTCTCTTTTAATTTTTCCTGTGACATTTAAAAATGTCACCTTTTATACATTTAATATCATAGTCGCAGTAAAATAAGCGAAAATAAATATTGAGGTAAGTCATTTAGGGTTAGGGTTAAGGATTTTCTTCATAAAACATATTAAACTTAGAAAATAGAAAATTCACAGTTGTGAAAGAAAAGAAGTAATACTGATAGTGTCCTGTTTTTATTCCTGCTTTTCTTTCTCTTCTCACTTTTTTCTGTGACTGATTTTCCTGTGACATATTTACTTGGATTCTCGTCTTTTACTCATTTAATTCAATCAAATTATTTTCTATTACTTATTTATTATCATGATTACAGTAAGATGAGCGAGCATGAATATTTAGGTCAGTCATTTAGGTTTGGGTTAAGGGTTAGAGTTTTACAAATTTCCTACAAAATATTAACTTATAAAAAGTAGAAATTTGACAATTACGAAAGGAAAGAAACGGTACTGACAATGTCCTGTTTCTTTTTGCTGTTTTTCATTTTAACTTTTTCCTGTGACTGATCTTCCTGTGATATTTCTGTCCGAAATGTTTGCTTTTTTATTACTAGAGAACTGCCTAGATAAAAATCAGTTTACAAAGACGTATTGTTCAATCATTCTCTAAGGCAACAGTTGCTTTTAAATTGCCTCTCTAGGTAATTTGTTCTTAAAATAATATTTCTTTACGGCCTTCTTTTGCACACGAAAATAATCTGCAGTCTGTTCACTGAACATCACAAAGTGCTAAACTTCCGAAGTTCCACGAATTACACAAATTAAAAAATCCCGCAGACGACAACAAATCACAAACTAATACCTTCTCTCCACAAGACATGGAAAAAACACACACAAGAGTAAAACCATTACACTCAGAGATTAGAACAACATTACTATTTCACACTAGTATCCTTCTGATAGGTCTTCGCCTCGGGGCAGTTGGCCACCGCAATAGCGTCATTTTTGTCTGCTCAGAGCTACGTTCTTATAGAGAGGACATGATTTTATTTTTACAGCTATTTTAAAATTTGGAAATGTCGCCGACCACAACCTGAACAAGACTTCGACGGTCAGATGCGAAGGTAATGTATGCACGTAGCTATGACGAGTATTTCACTATGCGTCTTCTGTATCTATCTATCTATCGCTCGCTGTATATCTATCTATATCTATCTATATACATATATATTTCTCTCTAGTAATGTGTTGTTACCGGGTCGAACTTCATGTGTACCAGCTCGCCAGTCTAATACAATGACCATCGCTAAACACAGTAACTTTAGCGCCAGAAGACTCCAGTCTAAATTACATACTTTACCAACATGGTTAACCCCTCCTTACTCTGCCCCGTATTTCTCGGATGTCCGTAACCCTATTTCCACTTTGTTTCCAAGAATATCTGCGTAAGACTTTGAAAATCTGTTGGGTACATTATATGCATGTATGTACATTAATAAATAATTATTTCCACAATGGGACTATCAATGCAGCCTACAACAAATAAAGACAGCCATCAAATGAAAGTTCTAGACCCGAGTTTCGGCCTCCTTTCGGCTCTTTAGTAAGATACATTCGAACCCCGAATCCTAAAACTGAATTCTTTCGCCGAAATTGCTATAGTCTTCTATATATCAATCAGAGTCTATGATAAGCCAATGATGATATATAAATGCAATCCTGCCTTATGCGTGTGTAGTCTGCAGTTCCATTTAATTATTTTCTTCTACAGATATTTGAAGTGCGTTTCTAATAAGATGTATCGAATATCGTCCATGCTATGGTCAGATAGATTAAAACGTTTGGCTGATGTGGAATATTGAGAAATTTCCCTGAAAGCATGTTGGTGTTTAAAACCAAGACGGAACTCCAATTTTTTCTCACCCCTGAATCCAATGTTATGAAATTTTAATCAGAAAATGTCGTAGTTCAGGTTGGAACCATCGCAAGTAAGATTCGTTTTTTTTTATATTGAAATCCGACGGAAAAAATGCTTCACGTCACGGTGTTTGTGTGATATACGCAAATATATATATATGTAATTTTCTCTCTTTTTCCAATTGGCCATATTCTATATTTACAATGATATTCTGTGGTCTATTTCATGAAATATGAGCTGGAGTACCCGTCTATGCTCAGTGTCTTAACTTTTCTTGAATTTCATAATCAATATTAGAAGTTAATAACATCTCTTTAATATTTTTTATCCATTTTCTATTAAAATAAATGATTACGGTTGATGATAATGATCGATATCGGCTAGGAAATAACTGGAACGCTATAGCAAAATAACAATCGTCTAGTATCAGATTCGAACCGACGATAGCATAAAAAATGGAACTGAAAGCGAACACTTTGTCGACACGACCACCGATCAAACGAAAATATTTCGTCTTCTTAACCTACTTAAATAAGTTTGGAGTAGAGATACGAAAGAAAAAATATGTTTTACTCAGTCGCATGGATCTAAAATAGTTCGCTTATCTGAAACAAATAAAGGCACACAAAGAAACATAAATATAAACATATTAGTGAACATTTATCAAATATTCGTTAGCCATTGTTAATTGAAAATAAATGGATAAATGTTTTCTCTTCAAAATAAACGATACTTCGAATACGTACGATCATTTGACGTAAAAAGTATAAACGATTATCATAAGTATGTTTTTGGGGGTGGCCTAATAATAAACTACAAATAATAAACTGAAAAGAGGACGCTCAAAATGTCGGAATATTTGTTTCTAATTTTATTTTACGCACTTTTAATTTTGAATAGTAAGTTTTAAAAAAGATTTAATAACTTCTGACATAGATAAGTACATTGGAACGAAGGTACTGATCTCAAATCTGCGGTTAGTTTTGCTCTTATGTCAACCGTTTACCTGCGATGTCGCGACACGCATACACACATATCACATATATTCACCATTGTTTTATATATATATATATATATATATATATATATATATATATATATATATATGTATATATATATATATATATATATATATATATATATATATATATATATATATATATATATATGTATATATGTGTATAGGTATATATATATGTATATATATGCGTGTGTATATATATGTGTGTGTAAGTATATGTATATATATGTATATATATATATATATATATATATATATATATACATATATATATATGTGTGTGTGTGTGGTTGTGTGTATGTATATATATACATATATATATATGTGTGTGTGTGTGTGTGTGTGTGGTTGTGTGTATATATATATATGTATATATATATATATATATATATATGTGTGTGTATGTGTATATATATATATATATATATATATATATATATATATATATATATGTGTGTATGTGTATATATATATATATATATATATATATATATATATATATATATATATATATATATATATATATATATATATATATATTATGTCTGTGTGTATATATATATATATATATATATATATATATGGGAAATGAAAAAAGGAAAAACCAAGAGATATTTTTATATATTCATCAACGTTTCGTCTTTCTTGCATGACATTTTTCTTTAAATTATCATCCTGAGGAAGTCTTACAATAAAGACGAAACGTTGATGAATATATAAAAAAATATATCTTGGTTTTTCCTTTTTTCATTTCCCGTTACGTCGGATTACTCTCATCCTTCCTTTCTCATAAATATATATATATATATATATATATATATATATATATATATATATATATATATATATATATATATATATATATATATATATATATGAATATATATATATATGAAACAATGATGTGTATATGTGTATGTGTGTCGCGGCAACACAGTTAAACGGTGATTATATATATATATATATATATCTATATATATATATATATATATATATATATATATTTAACACATTTTGTCCATCACGACACTTCATTTTCATGAATTATCGTGTACCTAACCCCATATATGTATATGTATATATATGCTAAGTATTGGATCATCTTATGATTATGACATTAATTGACTGATGTACTGACGAACTTGGCAGGCTATTAAAACAGAAATTGCCTGGCGTACTGACGGGTTGGTGTACTTGCGGACTGGTGTACTGGCGGACTGGCGTGCTGGTGTACATTTAAGGGATAGCCGGTTGTTACGTTCGGAAACATGTGGTAAATGATTCTGTTGCTACCGCTGCTGCTATGGTGGGTGGGTTGAGCTGGGGTGTGGCCAGATTTCAACTTCCGGTTTGTCATTTTTTATGATTATGATGATCATTATTTGTGGTAATATATTTGGAATGCAATTTAAGAAACATTTCTTAAGGAAAAACAAACAAATATACAAAACAACAAAAACCAACAAGTTTTGTTTTATCCGTCATTCTTGCCACGCCCTATTATTATCTTTCTGTTCTGCCAGCTGAGGGTCTCACGTTTTTTGTATTTATATTTTTGTCTTTCTTTTGTCTGAGAGCTATCGTTGTCATACTTATTGCAATTGCGTTTGAAAGAATTCCCATTTTCTTTTCTAAAATAAGGTAAAGATTTCACGGTTTGTGAATAAAAAAAACGGTCGCATTGTTTTAATACAGCTACACGTATACAGACACGGATAGACTTTTATACGCACACGAATAGAATCTTATACACACATTTTTAAGTAGAGATACATATTAATATGACACTCTACGAACATTCAATAAAAAAATCAGGTTTTATAGTTACGAGTTTCTAAAATAATCCATAACACCCCCTATTTAATCCTGAATATTATCCCAGTTAAATAATAATTCAAACACTACTTTATTTATGAAAATCAGAATTTTTATAAAAAATGGCCCAAATGACCTAAAATTGTACTGATCATCTCTGAATACTAGTCTAGTCTAATAATACTCCCAACAATACTTAATTTATGAAAATCAGAATTTTTATAAAAAATGGCCCAAATGACCTAAAATTGTACTGATCATCTCTGAATACTAGTCTAGTCTAATAATACTCTCAACAATACTTAATTTATGAAAATCAGAATTTTTATAAAAAATGGCCCAAATGACCTAAAATTGTACTGATCATCTCTGAATACTAGTCTAGTCTAATAATACTCCCAACAATACTTAATTTATGAAAATCAGAATTTTTATTAAAAATGGCCCAAATGACCTAAAATTGTACTGATCATCTCTGAATACTAGTCTAGTCTAATAATACTCCCAACAATACTTTATTTATGAAAATCAGAATTTTTATTAAAAATGGCCCAAATGACCTAAAATTGTACTGATCATCTCTGAATACTAGTCTAGTCTAATAATACTCCCAACAATACTATATTTATGAAAATCAAAATTTTTATAAAAAATGGCCCAAATGACCTAAAATTGTACTGATCATCTCTGAATACTAGTCTAGTCTAATAATACTCCCAACAATACTTAATTTATGAAAATCAGAATTTTTATAAAAAATGGCCCAAATGACCTAAAATTGTACTGATCATCTCTGAATACTAGTCTAGTCTAATAATACTCCCAACAATACTTAATTTATGAAAATCAGAATTTTTATAAAAAATGGCCCAAATGACCTAAAATTGTACTGATCATCTCTGAATACTAGTCTAGTCTAATAATACTCCCAACAATACTTAATTTATGAAAATCAGAATTTTTATAAAAAATGGCCCAAATGACCTAAAATTGTACTGATCATCTCTGAATACTAGTCTAGTCTAATAATACTCCCAACAATACTTAATTTATGAAAATCAGAATTTTTATAAATAATAGCCCAAATGACCTAAAATTGTACTGATCATCTCTGAATACTAGTCTAGTCTAATAATACTCCCAACAATACTTAATTTATGAAAATCAGAATTTTTATAAAAAATGGCCCAAATGACCTAAAATTGTACTGATCATCTCTGAATACTAGTCTAGTCTAATAATAATCCCAACAATACTTAATTTATGAAAATCAGAATTTTTATAAAAAATAGCCCAAATGACCTAAAATTGTACTGATCATCTCTGAATACTAGTCTAGTCTAATAATACTCCCAACAATACTTAATTTATGAAAATCAGAATTTTTATTAAAAATGGCCCAAATGACCTAAAATTGTACTGATCATCTCTGAATACTAGTCTAGTCTAATAATACTCCCAACAATACTTTATTTATGAAAATCAGAATTTTTATTAAAAATGGCCCAAATGACCTAAAATTGTACTGATCATCTCTGAATACTAGTCTAGTCTAATAATACTCCAAACAATACTTAATTTATGAAAATCAAAATTTTTATAAAAAATGGCCCAAATGACCTAAAATTGTACTGATCATCTCTGAATACTAGTCTAGTCTAATAATACTCCCAACAATACTTAATTTATGAAAATCAGAATTTTTATTAAAAATGGCCCAAATGACCTAAAATTGTACTGATCATCTCTGAATACTAGTCTAGTCTAATAATACTCCCAACAATACTTAATTTATGAAAATCAGAATTTTTATAAAAAATGGCCCAAATGACCTAAAATTGTACTGATCATCTCTGAATACTAGTCTAGTCTAATAATACTCCCAACAATACTTAATTTATGAAAATCAGAATTTTTATTAAAAATGGCCCAAATGACCTAAAATTGTACTGATCATCTCTGAATACTAGTCTAGTCTAATAATACTCCCAACAATACTTAATTTATGAATATCAGAATTTTTATAAAAAATGGCCCAAATGACCTAAAATTGTACTGATCATCTCTGAATACTAGTCTAGTCTAATAATACTCCCAACAATACTTAATTTATGAAAATCAGAATTTTTATTAAAAATGGCCCAAATGACCTAAAATTGTACTGATCATCTCTGAATACTAGTCTAGTCTAATAATACTCCCAACAATACTTAATTTATGAAACTCAGAATTTTTATAAAAAATGGCCCAAATGACCTAAAATTGTACTGATCATCTCTGAATACTAGTCTAGTCTAATAATACTCCCAACAATACTTAATTTATGAAAATCAGAATTTTTATTAAAAATGGCCCAAATGACCTAAAATTGTACTGATCATCTCTGAATACTAGTCTAGTCTAATAATACTCCCAACAATACTTAATTTATGAAAATCAGAATTTTTATAAAAAATGGCCCAAATGACCTAAATATGTACTGATCATCTCTGAATACTAGTCTAGTCTAATAATACTCCCAACAATACTTAATTTATGAAAATCAGAATTTTTATAAAAAATGGCCCAAATGACCTAAAATTGTACTGATCATCTCTGAATACTAGTCCAGTCTAATAATAATCCCCACCATTACTTTATTTATGAAAATCAGATTTATTTTATTAAAAATGGCCCGAAATTACCTAAAATTGTACTGATCATCTCTCAATACTAGGCCAGTCTAAAAATAATCCCAACAATATTTCATTTATGAAAATCCGGTTTTTTTAATTAGAAATGGCCGAAAAAACCTAAAATTGTACTGATCATCTCTGAATACAAGTCCAGTCTAATAATAATCCCAACAACACTTTATTTATAAAAACCATGTTTTTTTTTAAAAATGGCCAAAATAACCTAGAATTGTATTGATAATCTCTCAATACTAGTCCAGTCTAATAAATATCCCAACAATACTTTATTTATGAAAATCAGATTTTTGTTTATTAAAAAAGTGCCAAAATAACCTAAAATTGTATTGATCATCTCTGAATATTAGTCCGGTCTAATAATAATCCCAACAATACTTTATTAAGGAAAATCAGAGTTTTTTTTATAAAAAATGGCCCAAATAACCTTAAATTGTACTGATCATCTCTGAATACTAGTCCAGTCTAATCATAATCCAAACAATACTTTATTTATGAAAATAAGATTTTTTAATAAAAATGGCCCAAATAACCTAAAATTGTACTGATCATCTCTCAATACTAGTCCAGTCTAATAATAATCCCAACAATACTTTATTGATGAAAATAAGATTTTTTATTAAAAATGGCCTAAACAACCTAAAATTGTACTGATCATCTCTGAATTCTAGTCCAGTCTAAAAATAATCCCAACAATACTTATTTTATGAACATCAGAATTTTTTATTAAAAATGGCCCAAATAGCTTAAAATTGTACTGATCATCTCTGAATACTAGTCCAGTCTAATAATAATCCCAGCAATACTTTATTCATGAAAATCAGATTTTTTTTATAAAAAATTGCCCAAATAACCTAAAATTGTACTGATCATCTCTGAATACTAGTCCAGTCTAATAATCATCCCAACAATACTTTATTTATGAACATCATATTTTTTTTTATTACAAATGGCCTAAATGACCTAAAATTGTACTGATCATCTCTGAATACTAGTCCAGTTTAACAATAATCCCAACAACACTTAATTTATGAACATCAGATTTTTTTATTAAAAATGGCCCAAATTACTTAAAATTGTACTGATCATCTCTCAATACTAGTCCAGTCTAATAATAATAATCCCAACAATACTTTATTTATGAAAATAAGATTTTTTATTAAAAATGGCCTAAACAACCTAAAATTGTACTGATCATCTCTGAATTCTAGTCCAGTCTAATAATAATCCCAACAATACTTTATTTATGAACATCAGAATTTTTTTATAAATAATGGCCTAAAAACCTAAAATTGTACTGATCATCTCTGAATACTAGTCAAGTCTAATAATAATCCCAACAATACGTTATTTATTAAAATCTGATTTATTTTTATTAAAAATGGCCCAAATAACCTAAAATTGTACCGATCATCTTCGAATACTAATCCAGTCTAATGATAATCTAAACAATACTTTATTAATGAAAATAAGATTTTTTATTAAAAATGGCCCAAATAACCTAAAATTGTACTGATCATCTCTGAATACTAGTCCAGTCTAATAATAATCCCAGCAATACTTTATTTATGAAAATCAGATTTTTTTTATTAAAAATTGCCCAAATAACCTAAAATTGTACTGATCATCTCTGAATACTAGTCCAGTCTAATAATCATCCCAACAATACTTTATTTATGAAAATCAGGGTTTTTTAATTAAAAATTGCCCAAATAACCTAAAATTGTACTGATTATCTCTGAATACTAGTCCAGTCTAAAAATAATCCCAACTATACTATATTTATGAAAATCCGATTTTTTTTATAAAAATGGCCCAATAACCTAAAATTGTACTGATCATCTCTGAATACTACTCCAGTCTAATAATAATCCCAACAATACTTAATTTATGAACATCAGATTTTTTTATTAAAAATGGCCCAAATTACCTAAAATTGTACTGATCATCTCTGAATACTAGTAAAGTCTAATAATAATCCCAACAATACTTTATTCATGAAAATCAGAATTTTTTTTTTTAAATGGCCCAATAACCTAAAATTGTACTGATTATCTCTGAATACTATTCTAGTCTAATAATAATCCCAACGATACTTTATTTATGAAAATAAGATTTTTTAATTAAAAATGGCCCAAATAACCTAAAATTGTATAGATGATCTCTGAATTCTAGTCCAGTCTAATAATAATCTACACAATACTTTATTTATGAACATCAGAGTTTTTTTTATAAAAAATAGCCCAAATAACCTAAAATTGTACAGATCATCTCTGAATACTAGTCCAGTCTAATAATAATCCAAACAATACTTTATTTATGAAAATCAGAATTTTTCAATTAAAAATAGCCCGAATAACCTAAAATTGTACTGATCATCTATTAATGCTAGTCCAGTCTAATAATAGTCCCAAAAAATTTTATTTATGAAAATCAGATGTTTTTTATTAAAAATTGCCCAAATAACCTTAAATTGTACTGATAATCTGTGGATACTAGTCCAGCCTAATAATAATCCCAACAATACTTTATTTATGAAAATGAGAATTATTATTAAAAATGACCCAATAAGCTAAAATTGTACTGATCATTTCAGAATACTAGTCCAGCCTAATAATAATCCCAACAATACTTTATACATGAAAATCAACATTATTTTATTAAAAATGGCCTAAATAACCTAAAATTGTACTGATCATCTCTGAATTCTAGTCCAGTCTAATAATAATCCCAACAATACTTTATTCATGAACATCAGAATTTTTTTATTAAAAATGACCTAAATAACCTAAAATTGTACTGATCATCTCTGAATTCTAGTCCAGTCTAATAATCATCCCAACAATACTTTATTCATGAACATCAGAATTTTTTTATTAAAAATGACCTAAATAACCTAAAATTATACTGATCATCTCTGAATACTAGTCCAGTCTAATAATCATCCCAACAATACTTTATTTATGAAAATCAGGGGTTTTTATTAAAAATCGCCCAATAACCTAAAATTGTACTGATCATCTCTGAATACTAGTCCAGTTTAACAATAATCCCAACAATACTTTATTTATGAACATCAGATTTTTTTATTAAAAATTGCCCAAATTACTTAAAATTGTTCTGATCATCTCTCAATACTAGTCCAGTCTAATAATAATAATCCCAACAATACTTTATTTATGAAAATAAGATTTTTTATTAAAAATGGCCTAAACAACCTAAAATTGTACTGATCATCTCTGAATTCTAGTCCAGTCTAATAATAATCCCAACAATACTTTATTTATGAACATCAGAATTTTTTAATAAATAATGGCCTTAAAACCTTAAATTGTACTGATTATCTCTGAATACTAGTCAAGTCTAATAATAATCCCAACAATACTTTATTTATTAAAATCTGATTTATTTTTATTAAAAATGGCCCAAATAACCTTAAATTGTACTGATCATCTCGCAATACTAGTCCAGTCTAATAATAATCCCAACAATACTTTATTTATGAACATCAGAATTTTTTTTATAAAAAATGGCCCAAATAACCTAAAATTGTACTGATTATCTTCGAATACTAATCCAGTCTAATGATAATCTAAACAATACTTTATTTATGAAAATAAGATTTTTTATTAAAAATGGCCCAAATAACCTAAAATCGTACTGATCATCTCAAAAAACTTGATTTATTAAAATCAGATGTTTTTTCATAAAAATGGCCCAAATAACCTTTAATTGTACTGATAATCTCTGGATACTAGTCCAATCTAATAATAATCCCAACAATACTTTATTTATGAAAATCAAAATTTTTTTATTAAAAATGGCCCAAATGACCTAAAATTGTACTGATCATCTCTGAATACTTGTCTAGTCTAATAATAATCCCAACAATACTTTATTCATGAAAATCAGAGTTTTTTTTATTAAGAATGGCCCAAATAACCTAAAATTGTACTGATTATCTCTGAATACTAGTCCAGTCTAAAAATAATCTCAACTATACTATATTTATGAAAATCCGATTTTTTTTATAAAAATGGCCCAATAACCTAAAATTGTACTGATCATCTCTGAATACTAGTCCAGTCTAATAATAATCCCAACAATACTTAATTTATGAACATCAGATTTTTTTTATTAAAAATGGCCCAAATTACCTGAAATTGTACTGATCATCTCTGAATACTAGTCAAGTCTAATAATAATCCCAACAATACTTTATTCATGAAAATCAGAATTTTTTTTTTAAATGGCCCAATAACCTAAAATTGTACTGATTATCTCTGAATACTATTCTAGTCTAATAATAATCCCAACAACACTTTATTTATGAAAATAAGAATTTTTTAATTACAAATGGCCCAAATAACCTAAAATTGTACTGATAATCTCTGAATTCTAGTCCAGTCTAATAATAATCCACACAATACTTTATTTATGAACATCAGAGTTTTTTTTATAAAAAATAGCCCAAATAACCTAAAATTGTACTGATCAACTCTGAATACTAGTCCAGTCAAATAATACTCCAAACAATACTTAATTTATGAAAATCAGAATTTTTCAATTAAAAATAGCCCGAATAACCTAAAATTGTACTGATCATCTATTAATGCTAGTCCAGTCTAATAATAGTCCTAAAAAACTTGATTTATTAAAATCAGAGGTTTTTTAATAAAAATGGCCCAAATAACCTTTAATTGTACTGATAATCTCTGGATACTAGTCCAATCTAATAATAATCCCAACAATACTTTATTCATGAAAATCAAAAAAATTTTATTAAAAATGGCCCAAATGACCTAAAATTGTACTGATCATCTCTGAATGCTAGTCCAGTCTAATAATAGTCCCAAAAAACTTTATTTATGAAAATCAGATGTTTATTATTAAAAATGGCCCAAATAACCTAAAATTGTACTGATGATCTCTGAATTCTAGTCCAGTCTAATAATAATCTACACAATACTTAATTTATGAACATCAGATTTTTATTTATTAAAAATGGCCTAAATAAGCTAAAATTGTACTGATCATCTCTCAATACTAGTCCAGTCTAATAATAATCCCAAAAATACTTTATTTATGAAAATAAGATTTTTTTTTATTAAAAATGGCCAAAATACCTAAAATTGTACTTATCATCTATGAATACTAGTCCAATCTAATAATAATCCCAACAATACTTTATCTATGAAAATAAGATTTTTTATTAAAAATGGCCCAAACAACCTAAAATTATACTGATCATCTCTGAATACTATGCCAGTCTAATAATAATCCCAACAATACTTAATTTATGAACATCAGATGTTTATTTATTAAAAATGGCCCAATAACCTAAAATCGTACTGATCATCTCTGAATACTAGTCCAGTCTAATAATAATCCACACAATACTTTATTTATGAACATCAGAGTTTTTTTTATAAAAAATAGCCCAAATAACCTAAAATTGTACTGATCAACTCTGAATACTAGTCCAGTCAAATAATACTCCAAACAATACTTAATTTATGAAAATCAGAATTTTTCAATTAAAAATAGCCCGAATAACCTAAAATTGTACTGATCATCTATTAATGCTAGTCCAGTCTAATAATAGTCCTAAAAAACTTGATTTATTAAAATCAGAGGTTTTTTAATAAAAATGGCCCAAATAACCTTTAATTGTACTGATAATCTCTGGATACTAGTCCAATCTAATAATAATCCCAACAATACTTTATTCATGAAAATCAAAAAAATTTTATTAAAAATGGCCCAAATGACCTAAAATTGTACTGATCATCTCTGAATGCTAGTCCAGTCTAATAATAGTCCCAAAAAACTTTATTTATGAAAATCAGATGTTTATTATTAAAAATGGCCCAAATAACCTAAAATTGTACTGATGATCTCTGAATTCTAGTCCAGTCTAATAATAATCTACACAATACTTAATTTATGAACATCAGATTTTTATTTATTAAAAATGGCCTAAATAAGCTAAAATTGTACTGATCATCTCTCAATACTAGTCCAGTCTAATAATAATCCCAAAAATACTTTATTTATGAAAATAAGATTTTTTTTTATTAAAAATGGCCAAAATACCTAAAATTGTACTTATCATCTATGAATACTAGTCCAATCTAATAATAATCCCAACAATACTTTATCTATGAAAATAAGATTTTTTATTAAAAATGGCCCAAACAACCTAAAATTATACTGATCATCTCTGAATACTATGCCAGTCTAATAATAATCCCAACAATACTTAATTTATGAACATCAGAATTTTTATAAAAAATAGCCCAATAACCTAAAATCGTACTGATCATCTCTGAATACTAGTCCAGTCTAATAATAATCCCAACAATACTTAATTTATGAACATCAGATTTTTTTTATTAAAAATGGCCCAAATTACCTAAAAATGTACTGATCATCTCTCAATACTAGTCCAGTCTAATAATATTCCCCACAATACTTTCTTCATGAAAATCAGAATTTTTTTTTTTTTCAATGGCCCAATAACCTAAAATTGTACTGATTATCTCTGAATACTAGTCCAGTCTAATAATAATCCCAACAATACTTTATTTATGAAAATAAGAATTTTTTAATTAAAAATGGCCTAAATAACCTAAAATTGTACTGATCATCTCTGATTTCCAGTCCAGTCTAATAATAATCCCAACAATACTTTATTAATTAACATCAGAATTTTTTTTATAAAAAATGGCCCAAATAACCTTAAATTGTACTGATCATCTCGCAATACTAGTCCAGTCTAATAATAATCCCAACAATACTTTATTTATGAACATCAGAATTTTTTTTATAAAAAATGGCCCAAATAACCTAAAATTGTACTGATTATCTCTGAATACTATTCTAGTCTAATAATAATCTAAACAATACTTTATTTATGAAAATCAGAATTTTTCAATTAAAAATAGCCCGAATAACCTAAAATTGTACCGATCATCTATGAATGCTAGTCCAGTCTAATAATAATCCCAACAATACTTAATTTATGAACATCAGATTTTTATTTATTAAAAAGGCCCGAATAACCTAAAATTGTACTGATCATCTATGAATGCTAGTCCAGTCTAATAATACTCCCAAAAAACTTTATTTATGAAAATCAGATGTTTTTTAATAAAAATTGCCCAAATAACCTTAAATTGTACTGATAATCTGTGGATACTAGTCCAGTCTAATAATAATCCCAACAATACTTTATTTATGAAAATGAGAATTATTATTAAAAATGACCCAATAAGCTAAAATTGTACTGATCATTTCAGAATACTAGTCCAGTCAAATAATAATCCCAACAATACTTTATTTATGAAAATCAGAATTTTTTTATTTAAAATGGCCCAAATAACCTAAAATTGTACTGATCATCTCTCAATACTAGTCCTACATCAATCTTATAATAAGCCCTACAATAATTTAGTTATTAAAATCAGAATCTCATTTTTAAAAAGAATCTATGATATTTAACCTATTACTTCTGAACGGTGGGACGGTATAATGATAATCATTACATTCATGTATAAATGAATATCAGTGTTTTCTATTTTAGATGGTCCAAATAACCTATAATGTCCCTTATTTATCCTAAACACTTTCCTAGTTTAATTATGTTCACTACACTTATTTTAGTTATAAAAATTAGAATCTAGGGATGGTTATTCGACTGAGCTAAGGTTCAGGAGAAATAAGAAAACATTATAGGTTATTTTTAACCAATAATGTTTTCCTTATATCTCCTAAACTCTAGCTCGGTATAATAGTTATTACTATAATACTTTTTCATGAAAACCATACTATTATATTTAAGATGGCTCAAATAACCGATAATTATTTCCAAATCTCACCTAAATACTACCGCAATCTAATAGTAATCACAACAATAATTTTTTCAATGAAAATCGCCCCAGACAAGACATGAAGCCACTTAATGTAAGGAGCTAAAAGAAATACTACTTCAAGGTCAAAAACTAGCCGACGATAAGTGTTATGGATTGATTCTGATACAGAAAACAATAATTCTCTGCCCTTTGTCAGAAACATCGCTCATGGAATGTGATGGCTAAAAGAACAAAATAAGGGAAGCGGGAGGTACGAGGCTGTCGAAAGTAAACCGAAAGCCCACTTTCTACTCTCCTGCTCTCATATATTTATGAAACTCAGAATCTTAAAAATCTATAATGTTTAACCCTATCTCTCCTGTACGGTGGCCCAGTTTCATAATAATCATTACAATCATTTATTAATGAGAATCAGTATTTTATATTTGAGAATATATAATCTGTAATGCTTGAAAATTCTCTTCTAGGCACTAGCTCAGTCAAATAATTATCTCTAAAATCATTTATGAAAATCAGACTTTTATATTTAATCTGGCTTAATAAAACTATAATGTTTTCCTTATCTCCTCCAAACATTATTCCAGTCTAATAATAATCTCTACTCTCGTTTATTTATGAAATAAAGAATTGTATATTTTTGATGGCCCAAAACCAATAAAGTTGTCCCTGTTTCTCCTGAACGGTGGCCCAGTCTAATAATAATACCAACAATATTCATGTATTTATGAAAATAAGCCTTCTATATTTAAGATGGTCAAACCTATAATATTTCTCAGATTTCTTCTGGTTACTACATCTCTCTACTAATAGTCCCAACTATCATTTTTTATGAAAATCAGACACAAATAATGCATATATTCCCTAATTACCTGAACAATAGAAGAGCCAAATACATACGCTAACCCAAACCCTAACTGCAACAATAGCATTTAATACTGATCTTTACAATCATTTTTTATTAGAATTATATTTAACATGACCGAAATGACATATCATGTTTCCTTATCTGTCATGTAGACTGTCTCAGTATAATTATAATAATTATAATTTACTTATTAAAATCAGAATTTTATATTTACAATTACCAAAATAATTTACAATATTTACCTGAACACTGGTCCACTCTAATAATAATCCCTACAATTATTATAAATAAGAATTTCATATTTATAGTGGCCCAAATGACTAACGGGTGTTTCTATCACTCCTGAACAGTGTACTAGTCTACAAATAATCCCTACAATTATTTATGAATAAAAATAAAGATGTTATATTTATAGTGGCCCAAATAACTAACAGGTGTGTCTATCACTCCTGAACAGTGGGCCAGTCTTATAGTAATCCCAACAATTATTTGTAAATAAAAATAAAGATGTTCCCTATTATTCCTAAACAGTGGGCCAGTCTCATGATTATCCCTATCATTATTAAAAAATAAAAATAAAGATGTTATATTTATAGTGGCTTAAATAACTTACAGGTGTGTCTATCACTCTTTAACAGTGGGCCATTCTTATGATAATCTCTACAATTATTTATAAATAAAAATAAATATGTCATATTTATAGTGCCAACATAACTTATAAGTTTCCCTATTATTCCTAAACAGTGGGTCAGTCTTTAAGTAATCTCTACAATTATTCATAAATAAAAATACAGATGTTATATTTATAGCGGTCCACATAACTTATAAGTTTCCCTATTATTCCTAAACAGTGGGCCAATCTTTAAGTAATCTCTACAATTATTTATAAATAAAAATAAATATGTTATATTAATCGGAGTCAACATAACTTATACGTTTTTCTATCATTCCTAAACATCAGGCTAGTTTTATAATAATCTCTACAATTATGTATAAATAAAAATAAAGATGTTATATTTATAGTGGCCCAAATAACTTACAGGTGTGTCTATCAATCCGGAACAGTGGGCCAGTCTTATAATAATCCCTACAATTATTTATTAATAAAAATAAGTATGTTATATTTATAGTGGCCCAAATAACTTATAAGTTTCCCTATTATTCCTAAACAGTGGGCCAGTCTTATAATAATCCCTACAATTATTTATAAATAAAAATAAAGATGTTATATTTATAGTGGCCCAAATAACTTACAGGTGTGTCTATCACTGCTGAACAGTGGGCCAGTCTTATAATAATCCCTACAATAATTTATTAATAAAAATAAAGATGTTATATTTATAGTGGCCCAAATAATTTATAAGTTTTCCTATAATTTCTAAACAGTGGGCCAGTCTTATAATAATCCCTACAATTATTTATAAATAAAAATAAAGATGTTATATTTATAGTGGCCCAAATAACTTACAGGTGCGTCTATAACTCCTGAACAGTGGGCCAGTCTTATAATAAACCCTACAATTATGTATTAATAAAAATAAATATGTTATATTTATAGTGGCCTACATAATTATAAGTTTCCCTATTATAATTCTCAAACAGTGGGCCAATTTTATAGTAATCTATACAATTCTTTATAAATAAAAATACAGATGTGTTGTAGACCCGTGCTAGGGGTCACAAAGAAATAAACCACAAACAGTGACACGGTTAAAATATAACAATGTATTTATCATAAAGCAATACAGAACGCCACTAATGTGGTAGGAGATGAACGGGTTCATAACATGCAGTAAAACATGGTATGAAAGTCTTTCTCTGAGTCCCTGCAACCAGTGGTATTAATTATACCTGGTTGATACCATCAGTTCTCCAATAGGGGTGATTTGTACCCCACAACAGTATGTTATATTTATAGTGGCCCACATAACTTATAAGTTTCCCTATTATTCCTAAACAGTGGGCCAGTCTTATAATAATCCCTACACATATTTGTAAATATAAATAAAGATGTTATATTTATAGTGGCCCAAATAACTTACAGATGTGTCTATCACTCTTGAACAGTGGGCCAATCGGATAGTACTCTATACAATTATGTATGAATAAAAATAAATATGTCATATTTATAGTGACCCATATAAATTATAAGTTTCCCTATTATTCCTAAACAGTGGGTTAATCTTACAGTAATCTCTACAATTATTTATTAATAAAAATACAGATGTTATATTTATAGTGAGCCATATAACTTATAAGTTTTTTCTATTATTTCTAAACATTTGGCCAATCTTATAGTAATCTCTACAATTATTTGTAAATAAAAATAAAGATGTAATATCCATAGTGGCCACATAACTTATAAGTTCCCCTATTATTGCTAAATAATGGGCCAGTCTTATTATAATCTCTTCATTTATTTATAAATAAAAATAAGGATGTTATATTTACAATGTTTTTCCTATCTCCCATGAATTCTCTCCCAGTATAGTAATAATCCCTGAGATGATTTATTTATAAAATTCAGAATTCTGAATATTAGCTCATTCTGTATAAGAATCCCTATGATCATTTTTATGCAAATCAGTTTTTATATTTACGATAGTCAAAATTAATTATGATATTTTCTCAACTTTTCTTGGAAACAAAACCAGTCTAATAATAATCACTACAATAATTTATTTAGTAAAATCAGAATATTATATTTACGATGGACCCCAAAAACTATTATATTTCCACATTAATTTTTGTAATTTAGATTTTACATTTACGATATATATATATATATATATATATATATATATATATATATATATATATATATATATATATATATATATATATATATATATATATATATATATTAAATTGATTACATATTCGACAGTTTATAAATGTTATTAACAAGCAAAACAGGACATTTGAATCGTGAATTGTAACATTTTCTTTGATGGCCTATATAGCTTGCGTTTAATTTTTGCTAATTCTTTGAAAAATAACGTACCATGCTAAATTCAAGAAAGGTGGGGACATATATAGTTATTCACATGAAGACTGTTTCATCGTATCACAGCTGTCCAGTGTAAGTAAACACGTCGACTATATGCGCCAATAAAGAAGATTCAAAAATTTTATTGTCGGTATAATTTATATATATATATATATATATATATATATATATATATATATATATATATATATATACTTATTATGTACTATTCGAATTCATAAACTAAAATATTTCTTGAATTTTATGGGCTGAGAATCACACACACACACACACATATATATATATATATTTAAATATACATATATCATTCCATACTTATGAGTTGTTTTAATACTACAGTTAATTTAAGCTCAATAATTAATAGGTTATACTAATTAGAGCTTTAATTTATTAAGAGGGTAAAATTCAAAAATATTTAAAACATATTCAATAGAATTTTAAAATTATTCAAATCAAGTCCCGAAAATAAATATTTTAACAAATTCTCTATATGTACACACGTTACCGAGATGTAACTGTATTAACTATCAAATTACAATTATGTAAAAATGTGAGTGAAGAATCCCTCTCATCAGCATTTTAATTTGTTTATCAAAGTTCCATGGTATATTATAAGAAACAAATAAACGTTCCAAAATCTTTCTTTAAAAAACACTACACCCTGTAGACCGGTACCGTTTTGGCGTTCGGACCTGGATTCCGCCGGTCTGAGGAATTGTCCTGTGCGGTTCTAGGAGGTGCACCCTTCCAGGATTTGCCTTCTCACCCTTTGAGAATGGGGTTAGTTTATTGCTAATCGCATGAGGCGCCCCTACCGGGGAATGCCGACGGGGCTGCCCAGGCATTTTTTGTAAGCCAGAGTGCTCTTCCTCTAGGGCGCTGGCTTTTTAATCCCACTTTTCCACCTTGTGTCACGCTGTGGGAGGGAGATAAGTACCAAAAAGAATAAAAAGAATAAAATAAAGTTTTTCTTTATAAAATTAACCACTAATGGTGTTCATGTAATATCCAATCAGTATTTTGTTTTCAAAAATAATGGTGTAAGATATAACAGCCATTAAACCGATAAAAGAAAAACAAAAAGAACGTTTGGTTAGATAACACCAGAAAAAGCTTACAGCCATTCAATTGTTTTGAAGTTATTTTTTAGGAGAAACCATCTATAATGGCAAAAATATATTTAATTAGTCGATACGAAAGGAGGACATCATCCTAAGGGAAGAATAAAAATGCAGGTGTTCTTCTGAAAGTCGAAACGAGTGATGTTACTCTTAAAAAACGGTCATCTTAATAATCAACATGAAGTACGGTTTTGTTCTGTCCATCCTCTTGTTAATGTCGTTCTCTCCATTCTCCGTAGCGCTCTCTTCCTGTCTCCATCGTCTAAACTCCGTAGCAAAGATTAACTGTTGTTTTCTTTCCTTCCCACTGATATTCCCTTTCTTCCTCATCTCGTTTGTTGTCGTAACCATCGTTGTTAAACCAACTGGGATCAATATTGCTGTTGTTGTTGTTGTCATTGTCATTTGAATATTATGTAAGCTCAATCTGTTCTCCACCTCCGACAGCTATATCATGCCTTCCCTCTGCCATACGTTTCCGTTTGATGGCTATCTGAAGAATAAAGTAATAAAATGAAGATAAAAAATAAAAAAACGGAGGACGTTTGTAAACCAGCCGACTTCAGTAGCCATTTTGTTACGCGTACCTGCGCATGCGTGATTTTTCCCGCCTTGATGACGTGGCTATTTTCCGTTCAGCTAAAAAAAAAAAAAAAGAAAGAAATAAAGAATCACCGTTTTTTTCTTCTTCTACCCGTGTCAATATGTTGTGTCGTTTTAAAATGCGTGAAGTCAAATGGTCGCCTTGTGTACCAAATTGATGCTTGCATTGTTTCTAAACTGGAACTCGCTCTCTGAATTTAAATCATTGCTTTGTTAAAGGGTGTATTTTCATTATTCTATCAATTATACGAACTGGTAATGGCGTCTACGTTAATTTCCGTTTGAAAATTCTCCTCGACCTTTATAAATGCGACAATATCAGCCTTGTCACACACATGATACACGTACATTCAAATATGCAAACAAAGACAAATACGCGTGTACATATGCCTATATATATATATATATATATATATATATATATATATATATATATATATATATATATATATATATATATATGATAATTTTATTTACACAGACATGTACAAAATCTGCGACACTGGCATGTCGATGTTATCGATCAACAGTTACTATAAACTGAGATCTCAACAGGCAGAGTTAGAATCCGATCTTAACCTCAGATCATATTTGGAGAGAATCTCTCCAAATCCGATCTTAACCTCAGATCATATTTGGAGAGAATCTCTCCAAATATGATCTGAGGTTAAGATCGGATTCTAACTCTGCCTGTTGAGATCTCAGTTTATAGTAACTGTTGACCGATAACATCGACATGCCAGTGTCGCAGATTTTGTACATGTCTGTGTAAATAAATATATCATATATAAAGCTCTATTTTGATATTGAGCACTTTTTATAAACCAGGTTAAAATTCTCTGGATTACCACCCTGTGGATATTTTTTTCCCTGGATTATTACCATTATACATATATATATATATATATATATATATATATATATATATATATATATATATATATATATAAACAAACACGCGTATTCGCCCACACATTTATGCGCACATATAGGGATTATTAGAGTCAAAGAGTTCACATTGCTTCCCTCGAAGAGAGTACGAAAATTACACAAATTCGTAGACCCAGTCTTTAAATTTTCTTTGATTACCCACATTGTGGCATCTCATTAGAAACAGACTCACAATCACACTTATACACATATATACATACACACCTGTGTGCTCGTGGATTTGTCCAATCATGTAAGGAATTGTAAGGTGAAGTAGACCTTTCGTCGGATGAGGAGGGACTATGAATATATACGGCTAATATTAAATAATACATTTCAAAACAAAAAAAAGTATTAGTATATGTTTTATGTTCCTTTCTGATATTGTAAATAATGTTCTATAATTCTACATATTATGGGAACTGTTGATGGTGTTGTCATTCATTTTCCCGATCATTGACAGCAAACGTAACAAATCACTCAATAAGTCTCGGGCCTAACTTAAAACACAACAATTTGTAGACAACAGATACACTAATTCAAACGCTTCTCTACTAATTCGATGCCTTTTTTTGTAGAACGATTTGTCTTTGGCCTCAAAATATGCCTCAGTTTCCGATATCACTTTTCCATTAGAACCAAATCTCTTTCACTGGAGCATTCTTGTGAGATCTGCAAACAGCCTGATCTGGTGAGCGCGGAAGCAATTCGGAATGCAATTCATGTGGTTTTGTTATCATTGCGATCGAATTGTAACGCGGGGCATTGTCTTGGTGAAATAGCCTTTTTTTCTTCATTTGTGGCGATTTTCGTCCTTCAAATAATGCTTTATAATATTCGCTATTGATTATTTTATTAATTAATAATATTTTTAAAATATTAATTTAAAATATTTAAATATTTAAAATATAATTTTAAATATTTAAAATTATAATAAAATAAATAGTAATAATAAATAGTAAAAATAAAATAGTAATAATAAATAGTAAAAATAAATAATGAAATAAAATTTATTTAAATAAAATAATATTTAAAATTATAATAAAATAAATAGTAATAATAAATAGTAAAAATAAATAATAAAATAAAATTTATTTGAATAAAATAATATTTAAAATTATAATAAAATAAATAGTAATAATAAATAGTAAAAATAAATAATAAAATAAAATTTATTTAAATAAAATAATATTTAAAATTATAATAAAATATAGTAATAATAAATAGTAAAAATAAATAATAAAATAAAATTTATTTAAATAAAATAATATTTAAAATTATAATAAAATAAATAGTAATAATAAATAGTAAAAATAAATAATAAAATAAAATTTATTTAAATAAAATAATATTTAAAATTATAATAAAATAAATAGTAATAATAAATAGTAAAAATAAATAATAAAATAAAATTTATTTGAATAAAATAATATTTAAAATTATAATAAAATAAATAGTAATAATAAATAGTAAAAATAAATAATGAAATAAAATTTATTTAAATAAAATAATATTTAAAATTATAATAAAATAAATAGTAATAATAAATAGTAAAAATAAATAATAAAATACAATTTATTTAAATAAAATAATATTTAAAATTATAATAAAATAAATAGTAATAATAAATAGTAAAAATAAATAATAAAATAAAATTTATTTAAATAAAATAATATTTAAAATTATAATAAAATAAATAGTAATTATAAATAATTAAAAATAAATAATAAAATAAAATTTATTTAAATAAAATAATATTTAAAATTATAATAAAATAAATAGTAATAATAAATAGTAAAAATAAATAATAAAATAAAATTTATTTAAATAAAATAATATTTAAAATTATAATAAAATAAATAGTAATAATAAATAGTAAAAATAAATAATGAAATAAAATTTTTTTAAATAAAATAATATTTAAAATTATAATAAAATAAATAGCAATAGTAAATAGTAAAAATAGTAATAATAAATAGTAAAAATAAATAATAAAATACAATTTAAAATATTTACAATATTTAAAATATTAATTAAAAATATTCTATTAATTAATAATATTCGCTATTGATGGTTCTCCTTTTCTCAAGGTAATCGATAAACAATACATTGTCGAAGCGTTGTTTTTTTTATCGACGGTGAGCAAACGCGTCACCCACTTTGAAAACAGTTTTCTCATTGGCTAATGTCCATGAAAAATGACAAATATATTGCCTTCTGATATTTTTAACTCATTTACAATTTCACACAACTTCAATTTACGATTGGCTCAAATGAGTTTTATTAATTTTTAATGGTTTCCGGTACAACTGCCAAATTTGGCCAACCTGGGCGTTCAGCATCATTTGTGTCTGTACGGCCGCGTTTACAGTCAGCATAACACCTTTTAACCATTGTTTTCGACGGAACAGAGTTCAAATAACACTTATCCGGCCATTATTTTGCTTGAACGGTATTTTTCCCATCAGAAAGCAATGCACTATCAACACACGAAATTCAAAGTTTTCCATTTGTTTTGAAAAAATGGCAACAGTAGCTTCACTTCAATAACTGTAATTTGTAAACTAATAATCCGATTGTGCTAAAGTTCTAACACGTGCCATTCGAAGGTTAATACTTTATAAAAAAGTATATGCATTTTTTAATTAGTGGCACGATCTCTATGTCAGACCCAGGAATTATTAAGTGATGCGTTATATTTATTTTTGTGCCTTCACTATTTAATACGTTTATTTATAGTTATTTGACTCTAAAAATTATTTTGTGTAATTTATAAATGACAAAATCTCAGATGTTGGACGAAAATATGACATTTCGGGCAGATAGTGGTCATCTTTTTAATCAATATATGAAGTTTTTGATGATGTGATCTCGAACACGACAGTATTATTTAAAGGATAAGAGATCTTATCATATTATCCTTAGACTAGTGTATAACCTCCGTCAAAAATTACGGAAAACTTATGGTTTACCAGTATTCACACTAGCTATATATATATATATATATGTGTGTGTGTGTGTGTGTGTGTGTGTGTGTGTGTGTGTGTGTGTGTGTGCGTATATATGAGCAAACATTTTTTAATATACTGCTTGATTATATACCTTTTCATTTTTTTTCGGTTAAACAGAAAAATACAATCCAGTTATGTTTAACAACGTGTGCTTAAATAAAAGAATGCTGTCTAAATGCACACACAATATATATATATATATATAAATATATATATAAATATATATATATATAAATATATATATAAATATACATAAATATATATATTTAAATATATATAAATATATATATATAAATATATATATATATAAATATATATATGTATAAATATATATAATATATATATATATAAATATATAATATATATATATATATATATATTTATATTTATATATATATAAATATATATATATATAAATTAATATATATATATATATATAAATATATATATATAAATAAATATTTATATAAAAATTAATACATATATACAAATAAATAAATATATATGTTAGGCTACATTACAGTGGTCAAGAGTTTATTCATTTTACTGATCATAGTTTCAAAACAAAAACTACGGTACATTTTTAGGAACCAGTTCGTTCACAGAAGAACATTAACATTAGTATTTTAATGCCGGATTGTTCATCTATGGACTCCTCAGAAACAAAATAGTTATCTTTAATTTTTTTTAAAATAAATAGCGAAGCAGTAAAACAAAAATCACTAAAAAAAACAACTCACATTGATTACATTTACACTTGTGGAGAGACATAGAAATCGCTACCCAGAACGAGCAGCAATCTTGTTTTATGAAGTAAAGCTATAAAGAAATACGCACAGTATTGCCCATGAAATAACTGTCATAAGAGTTAATAGTTTATAAGTTGAACGTTAATAAAAAGAAATGTGTAATTCCTTTATCAATATATAAATAATAAGCATCATATAAGATATGGAATTTAGAGTTAAACTGAAAAGAGAATCATTTCAAAGTATAGAGATACGAAACCACATGGCTCTAAGGAGAGTCAATCATGAAAATTCATATCCATAAACTTAAAAGGGAAAATATATAAATTACCAATACAACAGTCTGATATCCCTAGAGTTATGTCTTATGGTCTTTTTAAAAAAATAATATACAATAAGTTAATGGGTTACTAAATATAAAATTGTCTATCTACAACTGGTGTACGATGTACCAAAACATAGTCTTGGAATTTTTAAATAATCAAATAACCACGCCTATAAGCTTGGATTAATTCACAACCAGGTTATAAAATTGAATCGTTATTTATTAAAACCTACCTATTAAATATATATATATATATATATATATATATAGATTTAGATTTTTCACTTATAAAATAGATCATTCAGTGAAGACCGGGGTTGTTCCAATAAAAAACAAGCTCGATGATACTCGATTACAGAGTACAGAGCATTTATATTTGATTTTATGAAGGCTTACCAAATCATTCCTTTCAAGACACCAATGATCACCATTAAAGATAGTCCTAGAAAAGTCTTAGAAAGTCTTAATGCACAAGCTACTTTTCTAAGACTTTTCTAGGACTTTCTTTTCTTATCGTTGTTCTTCCTTGCTTTTTAAGTTTGACTTTTATTTTTATTTTTATTTTTATTTTTATTTTTATTTTTTTCCTCTTCTCTTCTTAAGTGACCTCAACTATTACAACGCCACATTGTGTTTTGTCGGCAGTTGAAACCAGTATTCCAGACATTTAATTTCCCTGATGATCTGCCAAGCAAGTAACTTCTTGGTAGTGAAACACGTGTAGGAAAAAACATTTAATTTGAATAAATAGTATTTGTAAGAAAAAATATCTTTAATGGTGATCATTGGTGTCTTGAAAGGAATGATTTGGTAAGCCTTCATAAAATCAAATATATATATATATATATATATATATATATATATATAATATGATTGTTTAAGTAGTCAAAACAAGGGCTTAGCCCAATAGATATTAGAAAGTAACACGGTGCAAAAATTAGTTCCATAGCAATTATACGTAGAAATATTTTTCGACAGAGGCAAACAAAACTTTATAAAAAGCAAAATGATGATGTAAGTAAATAATGAAACGGTTGTAATTCTTTGGGATAAAACAAGTTTTGCTTTTTATAAGATCTTGTGTCGTCTATGTCGGAAAATCTCTCTTGGATGACATTTGCTTTCTCGTTTCCCCTTACCACTTAAAATATTTTTGTCTGAGGGCTAGAAAAATCACGTGTTATATATATATAGTAGGTTATGGAAATTAATGTATGCCAATTAAACTGCATAGAGGCTCTCGCATTTCATCCCCGTGGGAATTGTCAGGCTAAAATGTATGGATGGAATTCGTGTTACCGGGTGTTTAGGCTAAATAAATAACCTCATAAGATCTAATGCCTCTGCAAAGCCCAGAGCACTCATGGTAAAACCAAAGGAGTTTGTAATTTTTGTTTTTATCCATTAGTCATATTTATTGATCACTCGGCCTATATAGTAATTATTTATTAGTTTTAATAAGTGATTATGACAAGTCAAGGGACAAAACGTCAAGAAAATTATACATATGGAAATTAAAAAATTAGGCCTAAGGGTAGACGGATGGCTAACATAAAAATTAACTCTTAGGTGTCACTTTAAACTTAAATGAAAATACTTACAATACATATTTTAAAGATAACACCAACTTAATATACGTAAACCCAAAATCCAATCACCCTTCCATCAATCATGAAACTAATTCTATCGAACGTAGGCTTAGCAATAATTTTAGCAACGAAAATGTATTTACGAAGTCAGACAACATTTACAACACAGCTCTATAAGTAGTGGCTACCATAAAATCGAAATTCCATATAAGCAACAGGACACCAATAATTATAAGGAGAGTAGAAAGTGGACTTTCGGTTTACTTTCGGCAGGCTAGGAACTCTCGCTTCCCTTATTTTGTCATTTAGTTCTCACATTCCATGATCGATGTTTCTGACAAAGGGGGAAATATTGCTGTTTTCTGGGTCGGAATCTATCCACCTAACACTTATCGTTGGCTAGTTTTTACCTTGAAGTAGTATTTTTAGCTCCTTACATTAAGTGGCTTCATGCCTTGTCTGGAGTAATTTCCATGAAAAAAAGAATAACTGTCTTACAGTTGCTGCAAAAACTCAGAAATGATAATTAAAACAAAAAATAACAAAATTGTTAGCGAAAGTAGTAGAGAAAAATAATAACAAAATGTGTCAAAAAGTGACAAATATAGCAACAATAGAAATAACACTAAGAAGAACAAAAATATAACAATTAGTAATAACCCAAACCCTAATAGCAATCACTCAAATAGAAATAAGAAAGTAAATAATGAAGAACTCGGACACTTTGTCCACTGCAAAATAAATATGTCTGAATGAGAAATTTGAAGACTTCCAAAACCTATTAAACTGTAGAAGGAAAATAGCATACACAGAATAAACTTTGCTTTAAGATAACAATACACAGGAAAAATTACATTAAATTTTAAAAACTAATACAAAAACGCACGTGTTCAAATAAAGTCACCTATTAATTCGACACATTTACAAAAGGGTGCATCACCTCTATACAAAACAGAACAAAAAAGGGAAATAAAAGTCAGCCAACACTTTGTTTGAGGGATCCCCTGTCATTGGCTAATGAAAACATGAATCCGATATAGGGAATAACAATGAATCTGATTACCTAGATAAACTGAAGATCACATGTATATATAAAACCACCCAGTTACACAAATTACGTGCATTTTAGCCTGACAATTCCCTACGGAGATGAAACGCGGAAGCCTCTTAATTTTCATAAATATATTTTCATAACATACTACCTAGCTCTACTCGCGTATTGAGCATTGTTGAAGTAAATACTAAAAATCGATACATAATATATTATATTTCCTTATAACACTTTATGTGGATACATGAAATAATATATATTTATATATATATATATATATATATATATATATATATATATATATATATATATATATATATATATATATATATACATGGGTGTAATCAGTCGATTAAAAATCATAAGCACACTAGTGGGTGAAAAATAATAATTAATAGACAAATAAACGTGTGACTTACTATTTCGTAATGAGTGTATTAGACTATTTTAGAACCAACGTATATCCCAATGTCGTTTTTTATTAGGATATTCTGTAGGAAATTTTCGGGAATCTTTCCCTTTTTCAAGCGTTGAGAACGGTATACACACATTGTTCTTTAATATAGAGTGAACGGTAAAAGAAATTTGCCCGTGTGTGCCTTCCGCACTCTCAACATAAGTGTATAAACATTCTCACTTTGTTTTATGTTGTCAGAATTTCTCCATATTAGTTGACCCTACGTCTGTCTCGTGTATCACATATCGCATTTACCATTTTTATTTATTATATAGTACCCAGCAGAATTACCACCCTTTAATCTAACATATAAAGTTATCTTGTCGAATTTTCACAGTCAGACCCAGATAGCATTTGAGCTAATAAATAAAACTTTGTTTATGATTAACCAGTTTTCATTTTTTTTAATTGCCGTACCATGTTATTCGCAATAAAATCAAGTACATAGCTACAATTTATTTTTTAAATTACTTAGTTCGGTCCGGATGTCCGGTAATATGAAATATTTTTTAAATAATCAGCGAAAAATAAAATCAGCAATGAGGAAATCTTATATTTTTAACTTAAATATAATAGGAGTTATTTACCTTATAAATAAAATTTTATTTACCTTATAAATACAATTTTATTTACCTTATAAATAAAATTTTATTTTTTCTGTATGAGTTTTAAAATGTGCAAGCGAATAAAAATTGAAAACTAAAATAACATCACTGCATCCCGGGTAACACCGGGTAGGTACAGCTTGTTTATACTAACTGCAACATAAATGCTTCTCAAAATGTAATCTTAATATAAAAGAGAATAATATTTGTTATTTTGTTGTCAGCTTTTTTTAATCATTGTGAAAACATAAAAGTTCACAAATTGTTATTCATTCCTTAGCTGCTTCTCGTTTTTTCTATACGCGCTTCTGTGGTGATCTTCCCAGATCGAAAGAACACCGTCTTGTAATTAAAGATCCTTTCATACCTTCAAAAAAATTTACTCAAGACAAAACTGATGGCAGACAGCGAGACATTTATTCAACGCGATCTTCGTTCCTAATCACTAAGCGATGGGGGAGTGGAAACAAAAAGAGAGAGAGATATCAAAATCACTAATTAATTATATATTGTCAGCCCATGTAACGCCATATCTATTCCTAACACATTCCCACAGCCTAAGTAATTTTCAACTCGGAACCACGAAGGTTACCTCGGCTAACCTCTCAGCGGTTTCCATTTCATGTTATTCTCAACCAACTAAACTATATACTAGGGGATCTACCCACC
>OY744539.1:512500-560000 GCA_963556195.1 Sepiola atlantica | reverse complement strand
AGCTTGTGTATGTGTGTGTGTGGGGGTGAGGGGGGTCGATTAAAGTCGAAAACAATTGGGATTCTGTTGCTGGGATTTTGTTTCTGACTCTAGGGTTTTCTGTATGGCTACTTTGACGAATTTGTTGGAGATTGTTGTCATTAAGAAACTGTCTAAGTACGACTATATTCAGTATGGCAAGTGCCTTTTATGCGTATACAAGATCTATAAATGACTGACTTCTTGAGATTATTTGAAAGATAACTATTTAAATCCAGGCATCTATGTCTATCTGTAGGTTTTGTGTATAAATATGTGATGCGGTCGTTGTTGACGCACTAGAACTTTGATCAAATGAATGGATGGATGGACGAAATTGAGTGTGAGTTAAATAGTATTGTGGCATATATACAGCGAGTTATTCACAAATAGCAGTTTGGCAGTATCACAGATTTTCAGTGTAGCTAGACGTGGCTAATGTTTCAATCTTACACTGGAAAACCAACCGTTTGGTTAGCAGTTAGGATCTCTTATCATTACGCTATTACGTTCGGTGTAAAGTATGTTAATCGTTTACGGCTCAAATAATGTTGCAAATAAATAGTTCCTCGTTCAATAACCGAAGTTAAGCAACATTAAAACTGGTCAGAATTGAGCCGGCTGATCGATTGGGAATACCGAGAGCTTTAAGCTTTCTAGCTGATTTAGCGTCTCCTTTTGTGTCCACAGAATTGACGTATTCCCAATAAAACAACTCAAACAAGACGGTTTGGGCTGTCAAAAATAAGGTTTTGTCTCATATGTAGGGTAAATTGATTTTCTATGGATTAAAAATAACTAGAGAATCGTTTTCTAATGCACGAACAATTTAATGTCCGCTTTCTAACCGGCAACACTCTTATATATGTTAGTATTTACCATATATCATGATTATACTCACATATTTCTATATATAAAGTAGAGCCAGTCTGTTTCTCGTTTTTGTGACTAATATCTTATTTCTTACAACACTATTTAATTATGTGTCAACTTTGATATCCAATACTGTTCTGATTATTTTTTAATATTTAATCCTATCTGGGGGTTTATTAGTGATATTATAGAGGATGCAGGAGAAGCTTTTCTTCAATAAAATGTTCTACTATCACCACTCATAACTAACCGGGGATATATTTAGTAATAGACCATTTTTGCTGATTCACCGGTATTCATATTTTAAGCGTTTTGATTGGTAAATCAATATGGAGTCGACCAATCGCTCGTTTATTTCAAAGAGGGGAAGAAATAGAAGGGAGTACACACAAAGTTAAAGAGAAAGACAGTCAAACAGAATGAAGTGGATATAACCGTAAATTGAACATTTAAACAAAAAATATTATCCAATAAACTGTAAATTTAAAGTTTATTAAAGCCTTTTGCGTGTGTGTCTCATCGTTATTTCTGCAGTAACGTCTACTCCTCCTTTTCAATTTTTAATAAGCGCTTAAACGACAGAGTGGAAGAAGGAAATGAATAACCGACTGTATCCCTTTTTATTGACTGTTTATTTCCGCTCGCTTTGGGTACGATTATTAAGGTAATGTAGTTTTAATCCCTATTTATAAAGTTATCTTATGTAAATAACGTCTAAAACCTACAAACATTTATATAATATATAGTTATTTGTTTAACTAAAACATTACAGGTTAATTCTTATTTCAATCACTTAAATTATTTCAGCATTTGAGCTTCGGATGGTGAAATTAAAGTTTTAAAATCTTTTCATTTGGTTATTGAATTATTCTTTTGTAAAGAAATAGGATTTTAAAAGTTAAAATTAAATATTACCATATCGTTTGGTCAATTTAGTTAAAATGCGAAACAAACATGGAAATAAAAATAATGTCGGGCAACGTTGGATATGTATTACTAATCATTTATTATATAGCGGGAAGTTTTCCGTCTGTTTGTCCAGATAAAAATCAAAAACTACGCAAAGCTTATATATTCTTTTTCATCATTACCTCGGACATACTATATATTAAACTGACTGATCATCTATTTTTCCATTACCCTTTTCTTTGTTATAATAGAAAGTACTTTATACCGGGAAGTACTTAATCTTCCATTATCACAATTCAGAGATTCGTCCATTTGAATAAGTTATAGTTTAAACTCAGGATTTAGCTATTGTCAACGTAAAAGAATGAAAGAACAAAGTCCGCTCATCCGACTCGAATTTGATGACGAACGATTTCGACAGATAAACCAAACCTAAGTGACTGACAAGTAATCTGGTAGAGATTACATAAAAAAAGACGATAAATGTTTTATGAACGCACAAAAGCGAGACATTTCGTCGCCGGAAGTAAGTAAAACAACTTTAGAGATCAATGTACAATTGGCCGGAAGTTAGGTTTTTTCTCATTTAAAAGCCTACACATTTAAAAGTAACATACCGCCTTGGGCAGCCAGTCACGGTGAGTTACAGTGTAGAACTGTAATGGGAAGTTAAGTATAGTTCAATGGTTTTTATGTCGCTAAAAAAAAGATGTGCTCCGACTTTCGCACATCAAGAGAAGGTGTCAGTTGATAAATAATAGGAAGTTCTATGTGTTATCTGCCAGAATTGTACAGAACGTGATACATTATTTGATTAATAAATACAAACATATGCTAAACATGAATCAGCATATTTTACAAAAAGAAGCTTTGTAGAATATCTCTATTTATATCAAATATATTTGCTAGGCTGGGAGGATTATATAACTGTGAAAGAACTACAAAACAATACGTAGTTAAAGCGAAATAAATTGTTTTGGACAATTAAAATAATTTCCAACGCTATTGATAATGTTTACCTATTCCTTTATTTGTTTTTATTATCGCTTATGTTTGAATTCATGCTTTGAAACATGACGTAAATCATAAATCTATGACGTCATACCAAAGCTATAATTATTTTGTTAAAATAATGTTTTAAGCATTGTTTATAATAAAGTCCAAATATGTCAGTTGGTAAGATATCAGACTGAAGACCTCAAGGGTTCGGTTTCGATTTCTGGTCATGGCGTCCGTTTTATTTGTTGGGAATTTATTATTTATAATTAGTACAATATTCTCCGTTTCTAAAAGTAGTTAAAATCTCTGATATTTCGAAATGAGACTAATTTCGCAATGTGTTTGTTACGTTTAAAATTGTGGACGGAAAAAATACTATTTATATACATGTTACTTATTAAGCTGCTTTTTGTTGATGCTATTGTTTGCGTGGATAATATTACTAAACAAGCGATTGTTTAGTCCGCGGGGCTTGAAATAAGTAAACAATACAACAAAGTGAAAAATGAGACTCGTATAGGTTTTTCACTTTGTTTCTTTGTTTATTTCCAGCACAGCTTAATACATAACAGTCTACTGTCGGAAATAGATTTATAATATTGATAACAGCTTATTTATATAAAGTTAGGTATGTATATGTTAATGTATTTCTATGTGCAGGATTCACTCCTAAACTAATTAACCGATTATTATGAATTTTATAACACAGCTTCTAAGCGTAAAGGGTCGTAATGTGTGCTATATTTAGTTTAATTTAGTTTCATGGAAACGGGGTGAAAAGGGGGTAGAAGCCCTTCCGGTAAATTCATATACTTTCGATTTTGTGAAATTTTAACAATAGGTATTAGACATCAATTAATAAATATTCCCCAGGTTTTTTTAGGAGCATAAAATAGGGAAAAACCTCCTACTTAAAAATTAGACTCTGTAAATTTGAAGTGTCGTCGCATACCAAGTGGTAAGAGTGGGGAAAGTGTGTCGTATTTACTTGCCTCCACATGAAGACAAACTTAGACACAAAGTCGAGTTTTTTTTATGGGGATACCATATCAAAAACAGAATCGTACTCTGGATGGAACAAAAATAAAATTGCCTCAGTTAAAGAAGTGTTTTTCTTTCCTGGTCGAGGACAGAACAGATACTACACTTTGAATTATGTATTTGCTATAAAGTAAAAAATATACAATGTAACTGGTGTGAAGTTGTCCCACAGTAAATAATAAATAAAGGAAGTCAAGTCGAGGGTTGGTTTAACAAGTGTATTAACAAAGTAAGAAAGTGACTAGCTCTTGGCTAGACAGTTACAAGACTGTGCTTTTTCTTCAGTGTCTCTGGTGACTCGCACTATTTATAGTGACAACCGGTGTAGTTTCTCCTGTGTAAGAACGGCCGGTGTAACAGTAACAAAGAAGGCACAAAGACATTAGACGTGTGGGGAAAATGAGGTCATCCTGGGTCTAAAGTGATAAAAAAATGTCTTAATCTTAACTAGAATTATCTCAGTCACCACAATACCACATTTACTCTGGAGCCATCCTACTTGAAATATCCCTAAATCTTTTGGAATTTTTATTTTACATAAATATATTCATATTCATATACTACACTTTGATCCTAACCCAAAGGCCATGGAATAGTCACATTTAACCGTTAACCTTGTACAAAGGGACGACTACTTATAATGCATAAGTGGAGAAGATAAGTGCGAATTGATTTGAACTCGGTTTACAGATCCGATAGTTATTACTTGTCCTTATTTGTACTCGTGGTGGGATTCACCCCTGTCGAGTTGAGCCGATTTCCTCCTTGACGTACACTACATCTCGGACCATAGCAGCACATGCACGATGCTTCAAGGCAAGATCGATCGAGATGGCTAACCACTCACGTTTTTTTTTTTTTAATAAAAATCGCTCCAGACAAGGCATGAAGCCATTTGATGTAAAGGGCTAACAAGAATGAAATATGATGATCGCAAAGATAGGAGATGCCTATTGTACCGCCAAAGACCAATCACTTGTTAACCAAAGAGGGTCACAAAAATTTCCTCGTTGGTTGTCACCGCTGTCTTCAGCTTCCCACTGACACGTGTGTGCTAGTCATGCAGAGATGCAATGGGGAGTACATCACGGATATTTCCTTGCAAATTACAACATGGTCGTCTTCAAATCCAACGTCAACAAATCCTTGTCATAAACCGTCCCATAAGTAATCGGACTTAGTTTATTCCATTCATAATCATATTTAGTACTCCCATAGTGTTCTTCATCTTTCGGCTAATAATCATTCCGTCTCATTAACCGTATCTTCAAGTGGCACTTGGCCGTGATAAGTTATGACGTAATAGTAAAATAAGAACAAAGCTTCGCTTCCGGGTGACGACTTGTGTGCCCAAACACCTGCGATAATGTTGTGTCTGCGTCCGCACAGACGGCAAGACCTGAGATTTAGGAGTCTGCGAGTGGCAGCTGTCGACACAAGGTCAGAATACGGCGGAGAGAGTCGTTATCAAAAGCCTCACTTTTCGTTGTGTCGACTACCATGGTTCACACCCATACTGAAGTATCGTCTGAACAATCGCTTGGTAAATACGCTCTTTCGTCATCGTAACCGCAAGGACTGCTGGAGACGCACAAAGTTTGATTGGGTAACTATTGTCAGGCTCTATTTACTTATCTCCCCACGAGGGCAGAGTTAAGCACAAGGTCGGTTTTTAATGTGAGGAAAATCCAGCTCCCCTTAAAGGGTCACTTTGGATTGGGATAAAAATTTAAATTGCCTTAGTCTAAAAGGATTTCTCCTTCACTGACTTGTAGTATACTCCTAGCCAAAAAGCTAAGGAGCTAAATAAGTATTTGAAATGCTTGCAAAAACTGTCCCGGCAAATGTGGGAAAGGTGGCGCAAAAGACTCGCATCAACTGAAGACCCTGTTTGTTCTATGTAATAACTGCATACTTTATGTATTCGTTAACCTTCGGGCGTGTACCAATATTGTTTGCATGAATCCGCATGTTGTGTTCACCCTTCAATGAGTTCCTCTGTATTTTACAATTATCCTCTCACACAAAACTAACTTTAATAATCTACCGTTAGTTAAAACCTGGGACAAATTGAGGTAGAGTATACATGAGATCTACATTTCGATCAGAAAATAGCGTTTTGATACGAGTTGATTTTAGGAAATCTGTTCGGAGAGACATCACCTAGTGTTGAAAAAGAACGTAGTGGGAAACAGTGGAAATCAAAAGGCGGACAATTCTTAGTAAGTGGGCCAGTTTATAGAAATGGAAGCCGATTTGACAGAAGGTAATTGACGAATAATCAACTAAGATAGAACCGACTACACTTATCCATTAAGTTGTCAGGGTTGAACCCATCACAACATTACGATTAAATGTTTTACGTCATCTCTACTTCTCAATGGATCGAAGTCAATAACGACCAGGGAGCGAGTAGAAAAGAATTATTTTTGAAAAAAACTAGGTTTAAGGGAAAATTTACTCTTTGTTAAAAATAATGAGAAAATAAACAAATAACAAAGTTGAGTTTTAAATAATAATTTTGTTTTGGCTTTGATACATCTTTATATATATATATATATATATATATATATATATATATATATATATATATATATAGTAAGAGATAGATATATAGATACCTTGGTAAGATTGGTTGGAAAAAATACATATATATATATATATTATTTTTTTACGTAAATAAAGGTCATCAGCATGGCTAACTTGGACAAGGATCGAACCCTCGATATTACTGTCCGTAGTCTAACGCTTTACCATCAGGCCCAAAATATAAATGTTTTTTACTACCTAAATAAAAAGTTACCTAGTTTAGTTATTGTTTTTACTGGCGATAGAAGTAGCGCTGTTTTTAGTATTTTTCCACTTTCTAAACGGTAAAGAGTATGCAGAATATTGCATTGTATATACTAGCAAATAGATTCAATAAAATTGTTTAAACAGCAATTTAAAAACTAAATAAAGCGAACAGTATTTTTCAAATTGGAAAAAAGGTGTAGCTATGATAAACCAATTTAAAAAATCGGTACTCTTTTACTGTAGGACCCGCGCTTATTTTGACCCTAACCCTAACCCCTAACCCCCACTTTGACCCTAACGCTAACGACGGTGTCAAAGTTAGCGCGAGTCATACAGTGAAAAAGCACAAAAAAATCAAATACAATCAACACGATTAGTTAAGTAAATGCTCTCAGAAAGAAAGTTTAGCTAAATTAAATTCATTAGAACGTGTGTGTGTTAAATGACTTTTTTTAATTAAACAATTTGATTCTAAAACCAGTTGTATAGTTTTCCAGTATAATGTGTTAGTTTTTTGTTGACAGAAAAGAAAAAAGGTGAAAACTAAATCTTAAACACAGTTGAGGTTGTGAGAAGATGATAATATTGGAAGTTTTTCAAATCGGAAAAGAAAGTGTACGTAAAATAAAACTATTGAAAAATCAAATGTCGTAAACGCGAATAGTTTTGTAAATGTTATCGAAAAAAAAGTTTACCTAAACTAAATTCATTATAATTTGTACGTGTGATTTTTTTAAATAGTAATTTTTAAATCAATTATTATTTTAATTAAACAATTTGATTCAATAAATTTGTGTTTTAAAACATGATGGCTAATAAGATTAAGAAAATAAACAAACTCAGAATGTTGTAATAAAAAAATCAGTAACAAGGTAAATGCCAGCGTTTTGTTTACATTTGAAATAACGCGCCCGTTCAAAGGGAGGTGATCATTTCAATGGATTAACGCACGCTGTTCAATCAGTTGGACGTAGATAAAATAACTACGTAATTCATTTCATATATATATATATATATATATATATATATATATATATATATATATATATATATTTGTAAGTAATATTATTAGCGAGCAAAATAGCGTAAATACATGTGGAAATCTGAAGAAAACAATCATGAGTGTATATTTGCGAATACTAATTTATTAGAAGTTCAAAAGCAATTGATTATGTAAATTGAGAAATGCGCATAGTGTTTACGGCGGTTTTTGTAGTAGTATATAATGAAAGTGACGGACTTAGTAAATAGTCATACTACTTTGATGGAGTTTCGACTTCAGACAGACAGATACATAAACTCCATTATTAATATATACAGGGTGGTCAAAAATAAGGGTCCTATTTTTAAAAATTCATAACTTTTTTATTTATTGATTTTTTTTTGATTTTTTTTTTAGAATAAGTAAAGGACCCCTTCCGAAGCAAGCATGAGCCGTATTAGCCCTAAGGAACGTACCCTCATTTAGAAAACATTATTTTTGCTTAAAAAACTCAAAACAGTGTAAAAAACAATACTTTAGTTTTTGTAAGTTTTAAGAAGTGTTTTTCGGCTAAAATTTGTTTTGTTTATTTCAAAAAATCTCGGAAGGGTCAGTCTACACACACATAAAGTTTGGTGTGTTTAACTTTTATTTTGTGGAAGTTATTCAAATTCAAGTTATTCAAATTTAAAGATAGGACCCTTATTTTGGCCCACCCTGTATATATATATATATATATATATATATATATATATATATATATATATATATATATATATATATATATATATATATATATATATACGGTCTGTCTAAAAAGTATCCGACCTTAGGCCAGAAAAAATATTTCAAATACATGACGGGATTGGGACCCTAATCTCCTTCAAAGTAGGCACCTTGTGCTTGCACGCGCTTAGTCGACCGATCCATCCCCTGCCGGAAACACCTCCTGGAAGTCTTCTTTTGGAATGGTGTTTATCTCCGCCGTCGCGTTAGATTCAGCATGTGTTTGGAGAAGATGCGATGGGTGTAACACAAATTAAAGAGTGATTCAACCGATTCAAAAATGGCCTAAAATCAGCGGAGAGTAACCAGTGTTCTGGCATGCCCCAAACTGCTCGGGGTGCAGCTGTTGTTGAGAGGGTGCGAAAAAAAAAGATAATGCAGATCGCGACGGCGGAGATTGACCACCATTCCAAAACAAGACTTCCAGGGGTGTTTCCGGCAGTGGATGGATTCGGTGGGCTAAGTATGTTCAAGCACGAGAGGCCTACTTTAAAGCGGATTGGAGTCCCAACTCCGTCACGTATTTGACATATTTTTTTCTGGTCTAAGGTCGGATACGTTTTAGACAAGTCTCGTATATATATATATATATATATATATTTAAATGTTGAATTAAATAACGATAATTGGATTATCGTTTAATAATAATAATCTATCGTGATAGTGTAAAGCTCAATATATTTAATAGAGCAATTCATTTTAGAGGTAAAAAATGAGAATAAAGAATTGTAAAGATACAATATTTATTAAAACATCAAAAGTTAAGAGCAAGGAGCCTCATATCCTTAATCCAAAGATTTTCAAAGATAAATTATTCTCATCAGGATAAAATGGAAGTTACCAATTACCGTGGGATCATCAGCATCTTACAAAAATATTTGGATTCCTGAACAATTTGAGTATTGCTTTCTTTTTCAAGCATTCATTTCCAAATAACAGATGCTTTTATTTTTATTTTTATTTTATTTTGTCCTGACGTGTTTTTAGATAACATCCACCCTGATTTTACGCTCTCACCTCAACATAAGACTCTTCACCTTTCGCCCTTATTTTGTTCTTTATTTCTACTTTGTTTTACTTTATATAAAATTTTCAAAGTTAAGTGTTGCCGATAATATTTACAACTACATTGTCGGCTTCCCCATCCTCTGATGAGAAGAATTTATCTTTGAAAATCCATGGAGTAAGGATATGAAGCTCCTTGCTCTGAACTTTTGATGTTTTAATAAATATTGTATCTTTACAATTCTTTATTCTCATCTTTTACCTCTAATATATATATATATATATATATATATATATATATATATATATATATATATATATATAACATAGACTCATGTAACCACACAGTATTAATTTTTATTTACATAAACACTTTGGCTACATATGTGCATACATATTTCGGCTACAGCCCAGGCCAATATGTCAGGGCGAAAGCAAAAATATTTTTCTTTTCGCTTTCATACTGACACTTGGCCTGAGGGGGCTCAGCCTAGATAAGTTTGCAGCTGAAACACTTATACACATATGTAGCAATAAATAAAAATGTATACTAAAAATATACATAGACTTACTGAGCACGTTTACATAAACACAGTAAGGATCTACAGGATTGATTACGCAACTCCTATTTACAAAATGTCACCAAGAAATTAATATGCTATGAAATATGCTCATGGCAAGCAAGCTACAAAAAAAACATTTGTGTTTTACTCATCGCAGGAGTCCATCGGATTAACAACGAAGATTAACATTTTTCAACCCATTTTATAAGCAAATAATGTTTACATTAACCTCCAACCAATTAAAGCTATTAATTATATTGCCTACCTTCACAACATTCGATTTGCTAATAAAGGGATTATCCCCTTCTAAAGTACAGGTCGGCCAATGTTTTTTTTTTAAATCAGATGAAGGAAAATGTATTTATATAAATATTGTTATTTAGTTTTATTTATATGCAGTTGACAAAAAGAAACGTTGTCGTGGATGTCCCTCTTGTGATCGGACATCAAAAATGTTCTTCCGAGAAAAGATGGAGGTAACTCGCAGGAGAATAATCTCCTGATTACGACTAAATTAGGCATTAAGTCAATTTTTAAAAATATTATTAAGCTGCAATAAAACATATCGAAAATAATTTAGGGCGAACCTTTTTTGTTTTGTTACTTACAAATTTCACACTCCTAGGTCTACTAGCCTAAAAAATAGTGGGCACAGAAATAAACTGACAGACAAGCACACGTCTTTTGCAGTAATATATATATATATATATATATATATATATATATATATATATATATATATATATATATATATATATATAGAGAGAGAGAGAGAGAGAGAGAGAGAGAGAGAGAGAGAGAGAGAGAGAGAGAGATTTTTCACTTATAAAATAGATCATTCAGTGAAGACCGGGGTTGTTCCAATAAAAACAAGCTCGATGATACTCGATTACAGAGTACAGAGCATTTATATGTGATTTTATGAAGGCTTACCAAAGCATTCCTTTCAGGACACCAATGATCACCATTAAAGATATTTTTTCTTACAAATATTATTTATTCAAATTAAATGTTTCTTCCTACACGAGTTTCACTACCAAGCAGTTACTTGCTTGGCAGATCATCAGGGAAATTAAATGTCTGGAATACTGGTGTCCTGAAAGGAATGCTTTAGTATGCCTTCATAAAATCGCATATATATATATATATATGACGTACAGTTATATATATATATATATATATATATATATATATATATAATCCAGGTAAAACATCCACAGGGTAGTAATCCAAAGAATTTCAACCGGGTTAATAAAAAGTGCTCAATATCAAATAGAGCTTTTATATATGATTATTTTTATTTACACAGACATGCACAAAATCTGCGACACTGGCATGTCGATGTTATCGATCAACAGCTATTATAAACTGAGATCTGATCAGGCAGAGTTAGAATCCGATCTTAACCTTAGATCACATTTGGAAATTTTCATTCTTTCCAAATATGATAAAAGTTTAAGATCGGATACTAAATCTACCTGATGAGATCTCAGTTTATAATAGCTGTTGATCGATAACATTGACATACCAGTGTCGCAGATTTTGTACATGTCTGTATAAATAAAAATAATCATATATATATATATATATATATATATATATATATATAAATTCCCGAAACAGTTTTTCATGGTAAACAACTGATGATCCCTTAAAATAGTGTTAGAAATAAACTAATATAATAACTGTAAAAAATAAATTGACTTACATGAGTGATTTTCCACTGGAAGACTTGGGACTATAATTTTTTTTTTTTTTTTTTAATATAGTTTTAATGGTTGAGAAACTTCCGAGACTATATATATATATATATATATATATATAACTATACGTTACATATTTCAGAGTCATACTAAAGTTTTATCCAGATTTACAGACGTTTTAATTTTTTTATTCCTATAAGGAATCACCCGCGTCTCGAAATGAAATCAACAGGGGGAAATGGCGTTTTGATTCACTGTTAAACTGTGCATTGCTGAAACGCTTCTTTCGAAGAAAGTACCATGGTTCGAGTTATGCATTTGTTGGGTGAGATTTATTAAGTTTTATACATTCTCTACGGAAGACACGAACTTCACAAATTATTATGGCCTTAAATCTTAACACGAAAATACACCCGTCTCTAAATAAAAATTCTAGGGGTGTGGCTATATTGATAGCTAAGACAAAATTCTAGAAAGGGCGTTTACAGGTGGGCGTCAACAAACGTTATATAATATAGCCCAAATTGAAATCGAGAGAGTGGACTATTTATTTACCTCCTCTCCAGGAGGTTAGGCACAAGGCCAGTTTTATCTTACTCCCACAAGGTAAGATGTGACCCAAGGTCGGGTCGGGAAAGTGGGATTTGAAAAGCCAGCGCCCGAGAAAGTGAGCACTCTGGCTATTAAAAATTGCCTGGGTAGCCCCGTCGGCATTCGGAGCGCCTCAGGCAGTAAACAATAAACTTACTCCTTCCCAAAGAGGGGAGGCTAAGCCTGGGAGGGGGAACCTCCTAGAACTGCACAGGACAAACCCACAGACCGGCGCAAATCAAGCCCCGAAGGTCAAGACAATACCAGTCTATGGGGTGCAGTATCCATCGGAACAGTTACTACACTTTAATCCCGGCCAAAAGGCCGACAAATCGAGTTTGAGAGATCAACCTCCATCATTTCCAGTTCTTCCTCCACCCCTCTCAGTCATCCCACTCGATCGCCTCCGCTGAACAATACGGATATAATATATTGTTGCACATCAGTGTTTGTCGTCATTCTTTTAAGTACAAGTATCTTTGGGGTGATTCTAGCAGTCCGTTTGTTGTTAACGTTTAAGTTTCAAATACGCACTTTCAAATGCATCTCTACAAAGAGGCTCTGTCCGTTGGTCTGTCACGTTTAGATGTCTCCACGTATCACTAAAAGGGGTTCTCTCCACCTGTCTCTCACACTTCCATTTTGTAGCATAGCGTGAGGATTTCTTCGATCCACACGGAGTGTCTGTCGTTTTCTTCTTTGACAGAAACAGCTGTTCGTCTCTTTCGGTAACATGCAGTAGTTGGCTCATTGGATAGCGATGTCCTCAATACACAATCAGCAATCGAAGACATGTTGATTTTTCCTTCTTCCTTCTCTTTGCGTCTGAAGTAATAGAATCAATCAAAAAGAACAACAATTAACTCCATTATTTACTCAGACATTTGTTTTACTTTGTACTGTAATAATAATAATAATAATAATAATAATAATAATAATAATAATAATAATAATAATAAGCGACTGTTGCGATAACACAAAATCATTTTCGAAAGAGGTGAAAAATGCAGGAAATCTAGGGAAACTTATTGTAATTCAGATTCCAGGAAAGACAACCGGTTATTGTCAGTGAGAAATAACTGATGACGTCCTGCGTAAGAACTCCTAGTAAGTTGTTGTTAATAATAATAATAATAATAATAATAATAATAATAATAATAATAATAATAATAATAATGCAATCATTGTGTGCAGTGCTGAGGTGCACTAGAACTCATCAAAAGTGCATGTGTAATAACTAGGATAGTGTACAATTGCCAGAGAAATGAGCCGTGTATGCGTCATGATATACATGTGTGCATGTGCATGGACGGGGGCGACAGATGAATAATGAATTGCATCTTCCCCTTCTAACCCGATAGGGTGGTGGAGCACTTAAAAACACGTCTGATCACTTCGATGCTTCATGTGAGAGAGGCAGGAACTCTCTAGCTTTTCTGCTATGTACTTCCTTCAATGACGTCATATCCTGCAATGTTGTCCTAATTCTAAAACTTTAAATTTCTAATGGAATTTTCCACTTTCTTACTTAATCTATCCTTATGGAAAATACTGTTCTTAACATTATTTTTACACAAGCAAAGTCCAATATTGCTCCACTTTTAAATATGATTTTCTGCGCAATTGCATGGACGATTCTTATGATAGATTCGTCCAAGCATCCCTATAAGAGGCTATGTCCGTCACTCGGTTATTCGATTGGACTGTCTGTCACGCTTAAGACGGTAAACGCATTTGCATCGTAAAAACGAACAGATTGAATTTGGATTTTTAAAAATTAAATTGCCTCAGTCCAGAAAGATTTCACCTTAACTGACCAAGGACAGAAAAGATGAAGCGGAGTATCATTACAGATACTACGTTTTGCTTTTAGCCAAAATGTCAAGGAGATAAATAAGTATCTGAATTGCTTGCAAAAACTGTTCCACCAAATATTTGAAAGGCGGAACCAAAGATTCTCGCATCAACTGATGACATTTTCTAAGATCAAAATCATATAATGGATTTTGATCAAAATGAAAATAAGGATTCTAGACATAAGGTTTATTATCATTATATATTGATTTTGTTCTATGTAATAACTGAATACTTTAAATATTCTTTAACCTTGAAACGTGTACTAATATTGCTTTCGTGGATTTGCATTCTGGATTGTGAAAAAAATAAAAATAGCCTCAGTCTAGAAGGATTTATTTTTCACCGACCGAAGACAGAAAAGATGAAATAGAGTATCAGAACAGATACTACACATTTGGCATCGTGAGAAAAGTTTCCTTATTCTTCCGTTCCAAAATAATTCAGTATTTCGTTCTGTTTTTTGTTTTTTTGTTTTTTTGTTTTTTTGTTTTTTTCTTATCTTTCCGTTTTTGCTGGAGATGGGGCATCCTACCGGATGCCAGACATTCACCGGCTATTTACGACACTTCAGCCTAGAGATCTTTTTAAGATTCTATCCGTCCCTTTAAGTACAATTGTTTGTATTTCTCTTGCACTCGGTTCACCGGGTATACTCGCCAGATAGCTTTTGAAATTCTATTTCATTAGTCCTGTTGCTCCTATAATTACTGGTATCATGGAGATTTTCCTAAGATTGCAGTTTCTTTTCATGTCGTACATAAGACCTTGGTATTTCGTAATCTTTTCATTTCAGCTCTGTTTAATCCTGCATCATTACGGACACTGACTTCAACTAGGGTTGTTACTTTCTCCCTTTTGTCCCATATTACGATGTCAGATTTAACAGCTCCGTTTTCTAGGTATGTAGCTGTAGGGGTTGCATAATCATAGTGGATGGTGTATACATTATTTCCAACTGTTCTTTCTGGTATATGCTCCCAGGACTTGCTGCTACACTGGATATTCAACTTTTTACAAATAGTCCAGTGAAGATATTTTGTCTATCTACATTGCCGAGTGCATGTTAAAACGCTAACAATCTCGCCATTTCCGCCAATGTTTTTTTTGTGGTTCTTTCCTTGCGTCCATTTATTTGGATACTGCAAACAACTACCCCCTACCCCCACCTCCAAAAACAAAGAATAAAAAGTCGCAAAAATGTCTACCGGAAAGACAAATAAGTCTGCGAGTTTAAATTTAGACACCATCTAAACCGATATTGGCCAAACATAGAATGTTGGTGATGGCCTGCTCTCAGACAATGCGAAAAAGAACATAAAATCATGAAGAGATGGTAGGGGGGGGTGAATCTTATAGCCCTTGTGGCAACCGAAGCTAAAGTCAGTAAATCTATTTTTACACATACATACACGAAAGCAAAACACACGCACGTAAATATAAACACACATACGCATAAACGGGCAAACACACACATATATATATATATATATATATATATATATATATATATAATTTTTTATGATAAATATTTTAATATATATGCATATATGCTTTTTACTACTAGTAGATTGAGCACTCTAGAAGAGCTTTCCATCTGAGCTTATCACTAGCGTAGAAATGTAAACTAAATAAAAAAGACTGATGGTGTTAACTATTCTTCGACTGATGCCCAGCGAATTGGAGCCAGGGAAATATATCGGACAATGATACTAGTGGTTCCAGTTTCGATTCTCGGTGTTAATGTGCCGGTTTTGTCTATTCTACACTGAAGAGTCGTAACGACGACGAAACAACAGTCTGTGAATTACCTATATATATATGTGATTTTATGAAGGCTTACCAAAGCATTCCTTTCAGGACCTCAATGATCACCATTAAAGATATTTTTTCTTACAAATATTATTTATTCAAATTAAATGTTTTTTCCTACACGTGTTTCACTACCAAGCAGTTACTTGCTTGGCAGATCATCAGGGAAATTAAATAATAAAATAATTTCTGGAATACTGGTTTCAACTGCCGACAATACACAATGTAGCGTTGCAATAGTTGAGGTCACTTAAGAAGAGAAGAGGAAAAAAAAATTTTTTAAAACAGTATTCCAGACATTTAATTTCCCTGATGATCTGCCAAGCAAGTAACTGCTTGGTAGTGAAACACGTGTAGGAAAAAACATTTAATTTGAATAAATAATATTTGTAAGAAAAAATATCTTTAATGGTGATCATTGGTGTCCTGAAAGGAATGCTTTGGTAAGCCTTCATAAAATCACATATAAATGCTCTGTACTCTGTAATCGAGTATCATCGAGCTTGTTTTTATTGGAACAACCCCGGTCTTCACTGAATGATCTATTTTATAAGTGAAAAATCTAAATATATATATATATAAATATATATATATATATATATATATATATATATATATATATATATATATATATATATATACATACCTAACTTTATACACACCCATGCGATTTTTTTCTGGAATTTAAACATAGATTAATAAAAATTCCACTAATTTCATTTTATTTGGAGCATTTTAAAGAGTACTTATGGTCACATTTTGGCAATCAAAATATTTCAGATTTGCATTAAATTGTAGATTTTGATCAAAATTAGAATCAGGATTTTATACATAAAGATTAGTATTATAAACTCTTGATTTTGATTTGAATGAGGTGACATAAAAGTGGTGCAAAACTGTTTTGTTCGGAGAATTACTTTTACGTTTTCTGTGACGGGTATTCTTCTAGTGTATATATATATATATATATATATATATATATATATATATATATATATATATATATATATATATATATATATATATTATGAGTAAAGGAATGCAATTGTAGTTTGTGATTAATTCTCGATGGTCTAAGGAATGCAATATATATATATATATATATATATATATATATATATATATATATATATATATATGCCATGAATCATTTAATACAGCTTAATTGAGCTTACAATTGAAAACATTTCAGATATATTTTTTTAAATATATATTCATTGTAAAAACACATATATATATATATATATATATATATATATATATATATATATATATACTTTTAAGTTTCCTCTAACGGGTATTCTTCTGATTCTTCTGGTGTGTGTATATATATATATATATATATATATATATATAGTAGAAAAATTACCGACACAGGAAGCTTAAAAACGAAATAATTTTGCACCCCTTTTATGTCATCCCACGCAGATTAAAATCAAGATATAATGATACTAAACCTTAAGTCTAGAATCCTTATTTTGATTTTGATCAAAATCTATTGCATGATTTTTATTCTACAAAATGCCAGAAACTTAAGGCTTAAACATAATGTGTCTACGCAAAGAATTGAAATCCATGGAATTTGGCTTAATTGGCGCCTAATGACTAATATATATATATATATATATATATATATATATATATATATATATATATATATATATATTTCTAGGTTTATATAAAGAATATATTTTCTAAGGTATATATCCCTTATTATATTATCCAAATCGTTTTAGATTACAAACTCAATGAAGTTATGTTTCCGGCTTCAGAGCATATATATTGATTGGTTGCATTCCACTGACCAGCGAAAAAACGTCAGTCCACAATTATAATTTTGTATTTTGTATTTATTTTTTCTATTTCGGCTGATGCTTATATTTTTCCGTCTTAAGAACGTTTCAACAAAAATATAGTCATTAGTGTTCAGCGTGCTGCCCATCAGAGACCTTAATTTAATAATAAAAGTAAGCACACTGGTCTAATGCAAAAAAGAAGAAAGATGAAAAGGAACAAAGATGAAAAAACATTGAAACATGACGATCCCAACTCTACTTGTTGATTTTAAAATGGCTGCTTGAAAATCGAACCACGTTTTATAAAGGACGCGTGTGAGAAGCTCGTTGAAAACTAAAGACTATATTTTGTTTACAAGGTTGTGAAATGGGTGTAAAACGGATAAATATAAGCATTCGCCGACTTAAAACAATAAATACAAAATTATGATTGTGAACTGACGTTTTTTCTTTGGTCAGTGGGATACTATTTAAATAACAGTAACTCGTGTTGATGGTAATATAGGAGTGATAAATTAATAATAAAAACTTTTCGCATTTATTTATTTAGAAATATATATCAAGAGTGGGAATACTAGATTGTAAACCTCAAAACCCAAATTAAACTTTCAAATAAAAATAAACTGAATCTGAACTAAATACAGACATAAATAAATATTTGTTTTTCTATTTGTGTCCCGATTAAATAAAATTTTAAAAAACTTATGTGCTCAACCTAACTTGTTGCACAACTTCTGAAATATAAAACACTTATCGTCACTTGAACGAGTAAATATTTGCACTGGTAAATATGGATGAAAAAAAACGCGCGAAACGCAACGTCCCGTGCATAAATACTGTTTATGCTTCCGGGTTCGTTTTCGATTGATCTCAATCGGAAACGTTTCTGATAATCGGTGATACTGTGAAACTGCACGAAAGTGTTAAGCTTTACATGTTAAGCTTTACATGTCATTATTTATTAGCAGGACCTGCGTACCGGCGTTTCCCAGAAAAATAGAAAAACACAATCGAATTTTTAACGATCTACAAGTATTAATTCTTGTGTTTTTTATGATTACATGATCACCTCTCTAATAAATACTAATGTGTATTTATTTGTATATAAATAAATCAATGTACTACCATCCCGTCACGTTAAGGTTTGCGAGTAAAACGTGTGTCTTTTTCTAGCCTCAGGACGAACCAATTTCAAGTGGTGAGGGGAAGCAAGAAAGCAAATAGCAAGTCAGACAACCACCTCAGACTTACCCCGCCGCTTAAAATGAATTCGGAAAGAAATCTAAAACTCTATAATAAATAGTCAACGCTGGTTGTTTTTTTTTACTTTAAGTCATCAGAAATGATAATAATTTATATATGAAAACTTAAATTACTGACGTAATTATATCATTTTATATGGATATTTTAGTAATATATATAGATTAAATAGCGAGTACGAACACTGGTGAAGTATAATTTTTTCGCCATTTTTGACGGAGGGTTACACTAGTTTATAAATAATAATGCGCATATAAACGTTAGTATTATTTCATAACTAAGAAAGAGCATCCTCGAAGCACTTACGTACGTAAAGGTGAAGAGTTTTTTTGTGTTTTTCTTTTTGTGGGGTAAATAATAGTGTCTATACCCAAACACTGGAAGGAAGGTACTATTTCATACTCAATTGAACTATTTTGGTGGTAATAAAAAATATTATCCAATGTATGTTTATATAGAAGGGGAAGGCGAAAGAAGAAGACAAAAGGAGAAGAAAGGGGAGGTCGAATTAATGTTTAAGTCACGTAAATATCTGTCTGTATATTTACTGAAATGGTGAACTTGTTTTCGAATAATCTGAAATGCATATTATTGGATTTTGTAATAGAAAATGTTTTAGATAAGATGACGAAAGCAATACATGATATGCTATTGCAGCGTTGAATTCATTAAATGTGCGATTAATAATTGATGAAAATATATATTGGATGTCAAATCCCGAGCTAGAAACAGGGACCTCTAGTTCTTCAGTCTAACGCGCTAACGACTGAGCTATTACGACGGGTTTATTAAGTAGTTACAGCCGAACGCGTCGGCGATTGTAGAGGCAACAGTAGCATTGCGTGCTTGTCATAGAACACTTCTATACCGACTGGAAATCACATATTTAAGAAAATGTATGCGTGCTTAAATATAATGAATTCTTTATAACGCAAACGCAATATCGTAGAATGATAAGAACTTTTTTAATAATGTCTATTAAGATGAAAATTAAGTCTGCTGTCTACGAAGGAAATAAGAATACGACCGGTCTAAGATGAAGTTTTATCTGCGAACTCGTCAACGATAGTAGAAGCAGCAGCATTGCGTTCGCTGTCTACGATAAGGAAAAATAAGAATTTGAATATGTAAAGAAATCTATGAAAAATAAATTTTTATTCATAAAATATAATTATCTACGGGCATGTGTTTCACCGTAAATACACCTCCGCAGCGTGGCTGACTTCAGGGTTTCGCCTAACGGTAAGGCTCACAACTGCAGCTTCTGTGCTCCAGGTTTCGAATCTCGCTGAAGTCAGCCACACTGATGAGCCGTATTGACGGCGAAACACGTGTCCATGGATAATTATATTTTATAAATATATATATATATATATATATTTATAAAATATAATTATCCATCAAAAAAAAAAATATATATATATATATATATATATATTATAAATATATATATTATAAATATATATATATATAAATGTATTATAAATATATATATATATATTATAAATATATATATTATAAATATATATATTATAAATATATATATATATATATATATTATAAATATATATATATTATAAATATATATATTATAAATATATATATTATAAATATATATATATATATTATAAATATATATATTATAAATATATATATTATAAATATATATATTATAAATATATATATATATATTATAAATATATATATTATAAATATATATATATATATATTATAAATATATATATTATAAATATATATGATAAATATATATATATATTATAAATATATATATGATAAATATATATATATATTATAAATATATATATGATATATATATATGATAAATATATATATATATTATAAATATATATATGATATATATATGATAAATATATATATATATATATATATATATATATATATATATATATATATATATATATATATATATATAATAAATATATATATAATAAAAGTTTTTAAAAAGGTTGAAGGCAATGCGAAGTTCCGGATCGCTGGAAGCTGTGAAGAACAAAAACAAAACAAAACCGAAATAAGTCATTAAAGAAAGGTAGTTTTAGGAAGCATGTGTTGGAGAGTGTGTTGTGTCTGCGTGATCTGGTCTTGCTGAGGTGGGTTATTGTGGAAGTGGGGTAGCCGTTGGTAATTAAGGTTTGATGGAAGTCTTTGGTGTGTTTACTTTTATTGGCAGTAGATGAGCATTTATTTTGTATGCGGGTAATTTCATTACGGGCATAGTCTAGTTTGGCTTTAAGGGGCAGGGCAGATTTAAAATGAACAAATAGGTTTTTACAGGCAGGTTTTCTGTAGAAATTGGTCTGTATAGAACTGTCTTCTGTGATTTTGAGGTTAAAATCGAGGAGAGATAGTGAGCCGGAGTCGCTAGGGTGTTCTATAGTAAATTTTATATGGGGGTCGGTGTTGTTGAAAATGTCGAAAATGCTGATAGCTTCTTCACGAGATGAGGTGAGGACAAGAATGTCATCTATGTACCTAGTGAAGAAGATATGGGAGTGGCAGGTGTTGAGGGCTTGTTGTTCGAGTCTGTCCATGTAGGATATGGCTAAAAGGCCAGACAAGCTAGAACCCATGGGAAGACCAGTAATCTGCTTAAATATGTGGTATTGGAAGGTAAAAAATGTATTATTAATGATAATATCTAGGAGTTGGTGTATGTCTTCGGGTGTTAACCCGAAGAGTTCTAAGTTATCGGAGGAAGAGATGTGGTCGGAGATGAGGTCAATGGCTGGGTGTGCGGGTATTGATGTGTATAGGGAAACAACATCGAGGCTAAATGTGTATTTGTTAGAGCTTAGCTGTTGTTGTTGGAGTAGGTTTAGTCTGCTAATGACTTTGTCAGAGCTGCTGACATGTGCGAGGAAGGTAGGGAGTAGTGGTTTCAGGAGTCTAGAAAGTAGCCAGGAGATTTTATATAATGGTCCTTCGACGCTGGAGACGATGGGCCTAATTTGAGTGTGATTGCTGGTCTTATGGGTTTTGATAAGGTGGTAGAAGGTAGGGAGCTTGCTATTTTTAGTAGTGAAATTAATTTTGTATTTCTTAGGGAGGTTGCGATTTTAGACCAGGTATTGTTTATTGTATTTTGTATCTTAGTGGCTGATATGTTAGGGGCAGGAGTGTATAATGTGTTATTGTCGAGGTGTTTTAGTGCAAGGATGTTATAAGAGTATGGCGAGACGACGCAGAATTCTTTGCCTTTATCGGAGGGTAGGTAGATTAAGTCTTTGTCTGTTAGTGTTTTAAGTGTAAGGCGTTGGGATCTGGTGATGTTAGGGGTGATGTGGTGTTGTTCCTGTTGCAGTATGGTAAAGATTCTTTGTTTTAATCTGGTGAGTTTGTGGTCGAGTAGGTGGTTGTTGGGTGGAGGGTGTAGAGGATGGTCTAGTTGGTAAACCGGGAAGGATTCGTTAGGGTTATTCGTGTTATTGGGGTGGTCAAGGGTATTAGAATTGAATGCCGAGAGCCATTTCAGGTGGTAGGCTGTTCTACAGAATTGGGTTTCTATATTGAATTTTGCATGGTCGTTCAGCTTTTGGGTAGTAATGAATTTGGGGCCAAGGCTGAGTAGATTTGTTTCATCTGTAGAAAGGGAGTTGGTGAGGTTAGTAACTAGGGGTTGGGTAGCTTGAGGAATAAAAAAATTCAATAAATAGAAATAACATACAATTACATATATATATATGTATATATATATATATATATATTAAAAAAAACAAGAATCTATTTAATTTTCCTCTGAATACTTTACCCTGAACACTTCCGGTTTAACCCCCCAGCGCTCCTGGCATTTTCTCGGAATCCGGGATTTTTCTTTTATTTATTTTTGACAAGGAGAGGAAAAAGAAAGAAAAAAAATCTCTCGAAATATATCAAACTGATTCTTGATAATCCGGATATTACAAACTAACACCCTTGCTGTCTAGAAAAATAAACAAACCTTTTCGATCTATATCCGACTTATTTCGGTTTTGTTTTGTTTTTGTTTTTCACAGCTTCCAGCGATCCGGAACTTTGCATTGCCTTCAACCTTTTTAAAAACTTTTTTTATTACTCCCAGCAATGCTTCCAGCAAACTACCAATTTCTATTAAATATATATATATATATATATATATATATATATATATATATATTATAAATATATATATATATATTATAAATATATATATATATATATATATTATAAATATATATTATAAATATATATATTATAAATATATATATATATATATATATATATATATATTATAAATATATATATTATAAATATATATATTATAAATATATATATACATACGTTCCTCATATAGGGACGACGCACAGTGTAAGGGAAATAACTCCACCTCTAGCATTTTAATAATAAAATTCAACACCGCAAGATAGCCGAATACGTGTTCAGCCGTCTTTAACGCCAAAAAACAATAACAAAGGCAAAAATATGAAAAGTAAATGTTAGACTTGCCATAGATAGAACGACTTAATAAGTGAATGATTGATCTCGAAAGACGCATAAAAAAACTAAATACAAGGAAAGTTTTTTTCGCCAAGTGTTAATGTAAAAATAAGGTAAAAATAGAAAAAGCCTAATGTTTATGTAATGCAATTTTTTTTATTATTCTAAACAAGAGGCAGTCAGCATTGATGCGATCAGCGAGATCATCGAAGATGTTTCATCTTCGATGATGTCGCTGGGGCATCAATGCGACATGGCTCAAATGGCGCACCACAACTCGCATCCTCTGTGACCACAAAATCAGCGAGCGGCAAAAGCTGAAGATCTACCGGACTATTGTGACAATAGTTCGCTAGATCTTCAGCTGAGACCCGTCACTTTGTACAATTCCGATTGCTTGCCGACAACGAGGAGGGAGGGGCAAAGATTCGCCGTCATCGAAACTAAAATGGTCCGCCAGATCTCAGGAGTTACACTGTTAGTCAACGACATCTCCAGGCGCTGCAGCATCGCAGCGATCAAGGGTAAGATTAAGGAATGATGACTCAGATCGTTCGGACGGACATATGCTGATAGTTGACGACCCCGTCGTAAATTTCACTTTTAAATTTGCAGTCGTCGGGAAGCGACCGAAAGGAAGGCCAATGATGAGACGGGCAGACGCGCTGCACAACGATCTCCATAAGAACGGCCTTCGCCCGGACCAAGCATATGATCGTGCCAAGTAGAGACAAACCCCCATTATTACGAACCTTGTCGTAGCTCGGGATTAAGGCAAATAAGAAGAGACAGTCATCTCAAATGAAATAGAAAAAAGCACGTGACGTGTTTAAATGATGCAGCCGACGTCAGACGTACTGTTGTTATTAGTTCTGTTTATTAGACGTATAGGAAATGTGCGAATGCAGCTATCATTAGTTGTCGTCCAAAACGATTCCCCGAAGTAAATCAAATGATATAAAATAAGCAAAGCGTAACATGTAACAAATTATGGTTAAAGAGTAGTTTAGCGTCCTGAACATGAAGCGCTAAAAATTACGTATAGGCGATAAATATTGTTTCCTCTTGTTGTTTTTGTTAAATATTGTTAAATATTAGTACATGAGAAATCATTTCGAGTTAAAATCTAATTAGTGTTACGCATGTAATCTTAAGAAAAACACGTTTGAAATGTGTAAATAATCGCTAGAGTAAACAAACGGAGTCTTCATAGTAACAGAAGTAATGGTTTGAAGACTCCATTTTTTTCTTCTATCGATTATTTACACATTTCAAGGGTGTTTTTCTTAAGATTTCATGCTTAAACCTTATTAGATTTTAACTCGAAATGGTTGCTCATTTACTAACACAATTTGTATCGCATTATATTCAGGACTCTAAAGTACCCTTTAACTGAAATTATTATGAGAAATCAAAATTTAAAGGAAATAATTTGGTGTTACACAAACCGTAAATAGATGTTTTCACTGAAACCCCGAAGTGCTATTGTACTCCAACTTACTTGTGGTTCGTAAGTATCAGATAGAGATGTTGGTTGGTTTTCAGATTTAAGGATTGTTTTTCTTTCGCCAGTGCCATGGTTTTAATATGGTGCTAATTCTTCCTTCCTTTGGTTCCAATTTCTGCTAGTCTTTTTTGTAGGCTTTTCGGAATTGTTCCAACTGCGTCTACAATGAGTGTTATTACGATAGCTTTCTTCAGGTTCCGTATTCTTTTCAGCTCTCTTGCAAGTTCTATGCATTTAGTTATTTGAAGAATTTAGAATGCCAAATAATGTTATACAATTTTTTTCATTTTTTCTTTTTTAATTAAATGAATAAAATCATTTATTTAAATTTACATATCTGAGACTTTCGGCAATATATACGCCTATTTCAAAGAGTACATTCTATTTTTTTTTCTTTTCATTCTGCTGGTATTAACCGCGAGAGTTGCCCACTCGTGGAGAGAGTAAAGTGTAAAGTGTACGTCCGATTTTGTTGACGATTTTAGGAAAGTAAAATCCGATATGTTTTTTTGCGTGGTTTGCGCGTATTTTAATAGAAGGGGTTGGCACATGATAGAAACCATTATTTTCGTAAAGTTATTTGAAGAATTTAAAATACCAAATAATTTATATTTTGTTATTATTATTATTATTATTAAATAGATATGCATTTAGTTAGTTTGTCTGCCTCTTTTAGTTTCACCTTGTCATCAGCTGGGACAGCGAAATTTGCTATTTGCCAGGGTTTGTTTTTTTTCGTCCTTGTTGACTAGTATTCGGTTTTCTTGCTTGGATAGGTTAGTCCGTTTATATTTCAATATCTCAGTGTATACTTTTCACTTTTCAATGATGGCATGTGATTTTTCTTGTGCCATTTGTCTGTGTGAACAAAATGAAGTCATTTGCACAATTCCCGGTGGACACTACCTTCTCAATTCAGTCATGTCTATTTTACATTCCTTTTGGGCTAACTTATTTCATTGACTTATGATATAGTTTACTGTTTCGTCACTTTGTCCATGGAGTCTATTTTCCTGTGTCTTGTACATCGTGGTTTCTAGTTAATCTGTTCTATTGAGTTGCTTTGTACGGATGTCAGTAGTAATTTCGTTTTTCTTTTGTCCGTCTAATAAATAATCCATGTAGTTGCTTTTCTTTCCCTTTTTTTCCTTCTTTTTTAGATTTTTGTTTCCCGTTTCGTTTCTCTCCGAATTGTCTACTTTCGGCGCCGGTAATCAACCTCTGTATTTTTAGTTTCAATTGAGGGGAGATTTTTTGTTCTTCTCAGATATCCTCTTTTAATCATATTTTTCTGATCTGAGTGAATCCGCTTCCATAATGCCCATATATTTATATTACGCATTCACCAAGTGCCCTGATCACCGTTCGATTGAGTAGTTCTTCCGTTGTTTAGACTTTTTCGCAGGCCTTTTATAACCATTTTCTGAGGAACCAACCGATTCTGGTGGCACCATGCTTTTTATGGGGGGGGGTAAAATTATCACATTTCTCTTATATACTTTAGTTGTTTCTGTTCCTTTTGTTTCGTGTACGTTTCTTTCTATGATTTAAGTTGTTTTTACGCGGTGTTGTTCTATTTCAGTTTATCTGTGATTGGTCGTCGTTATCTGCTCATGTGACTTGGTTTCCGCACTCGAGGGTGTTTCTTAATATTTTAGCTGTTTTCATCAATGCCGTGCTTTGAACTGTGTCTATTCTTTCTTTAATTCCAGATTCTCATAGTCTTTTTACAGGTTTTTCGTAACTATTCCTAGTGCTATTACTACTATTGGTATTACAGTGGTCTTTTTCGTGTTTCTCTGGAAAGCTTCATGTATTATTATAATTTATTTACTAGTAGTTTTAAGACAAATAATTATCAGTGATTGCTTACTGACAATACAAGTAGTGTTCCCTGGAGTATGAGTGACAACAAATCTCCCCAGATTTTCAGCACGTTTTGCCGCTTTCGATAACCGTAGTAAATCATTTTGCGTCATCGCAGCAGCCATTTACCATTGATTTCTCGCTGGTAATGACCGTTGATTTTCTCTGGAATTTGAATGACAATAGACCATTCAAGTGTCCCAATATTCTCTACCTCCTTCCAGGAGCTGTCTGACTGGTACTCGCCCTCCCCCTTTGGTATTTTCTATCCTCCTTGACACTTCACGACCATTTTTGTGGTTCCAGCCAAGGTTGTACGTGTGTCTTTGATGAGGAAGTTATTATTATTATTATTATTATTATTATTATTATTATTATTATTATTATCATTATTATTATTATTATTTATTTATTTATTTATGCATTTATTTAGCTATTTAGTTATTTTCTTTGACCTCTGCTGTAAGCTCATTTCCCGTCGAGTTTCTACCAGTGACATAAAGTTCGAAATATCGTCATAATATTTCTACGGCGCAACTCTAAGTACACATACAAATAAATAAGAAATAGACCTCATACACACACAAGATGCCAAACACACATACATAACCATATACACATTTTTCAGAAACAATACCCCATATAGATTTTTACGCTATGCCTGTAATGCCTTAATACTTTAAAAGCCAGGCGTTCTTTCATTGAGCCCATTTTAATTAGACCGAGTACTCTGACTATCACTGGAATTGTTGACGTTTTCATGAAATTTCTAATTGAAGTCTTTTATATTTTTACTTTTTATTAAAGATTTGTTTCTTTGTTTGTTTTTGTTCCCAACGTTAATTCATTGTAAAATGATCCCTCACTTACAGTCCGCCAACACAATTATATATACGTTAATGTTTTTGCTATAATACCTCACTTTATCTAACTCCCTATTTAGGAGGTAAAAGTGCTCATTTTACAACGAATTAAGGTTGTAAGTTTCAAGTTTTAAATTCCAATGACTTCGTACACATCTACCAGGCAAGGTCCGGGTATTTTATTTATTCATTTATTTATTTATTTATTTATTTATTTATTTATTCCAGCTGCCGCCTGAACTGATTTTATCATCAATTTGTAGAGTACAACGTTATTGCCATCAACTTGTATCATAATTATCATTATTCATTATTATTATTATTATTATTATTATTATTATTATTATTATTTATTATCATTATTATTTTATTATTATTATTATTTATTATCATTATTATTTTATTGTTATTATTATTATTATTATTATTATTATTATTATTGTTATTATTATGTATTATTATTATTATTGTTATTATTATTATTGTTATTATTATTATTATTGTTATTATTATTATTGTTGTTATTATTATTATTATTATTATTATTATTATTATTATTGTTGTTGTTATTGTTATTATTATTGTTATTGCGTATTTTTCCTTTATAATAAGTGTTTTGATTACGATTCCAAGATACGATTGTTTCTTAAAATGCACTGTATTTTTACGAATGGGTAACCACTTATCAAGGCCAAAAGCCACTCAATGATTAAGATTAATTATGTGAATAGATTATATCAGTTGTATGCTTACGACTATTATGAGAAAATCGGAAATGATGAATCGAATTAACAAAGTTTGATTACTTATGATAACGATTTATGACGAGTATTTGTTGACATTAGAATTGAATACGACTATGTAGTACTTTGCAGTTGGTAGGTTCCACAGATGAGAAGGTCTTGGAAAGAAACTCTGTTCATGAACATTCCGCCTGATCCAAACACACGGAGAAGGAAAGGAAAGTTTGTTTTCGTTGTGGTATGAAACCGAGTTCTTGCTGAGACTGTTTTACAATGAGGAACCAGTCGAGAACATTTCATTAAAAGTGAATTCGTATGAATAAGAATGGTACAACTTTGTTGATCCGCATTATTGCAGGAGGGGCCACGTAATGGTTGCCTAAGTGAAAGAGGTATTATGGAATCGACTGGAATCGAACTTGGCACACCCAGGTCGTCAGTCCGTACCGTTATCCACTTAACCACCGTCACCTCCCTATTATTTTAATAACGATAGAGTAGAGAAAGAGATTAGCAACGTCCCTTCTGTGATAAAGGGGATTGTACGAAACAGAAGAGATCATCCCCCACTCGATTTCGAAGTCGATTTTGAACGAAAAGTTCTCCCGGCGACGCCTTCCCACATGTGGCAACAGTACTCCATTTTAGGGCATATCTGACTCTTAAACAGGTAGAGAATTGCATCAGGAGTCGGGTACTTTCTGGAGTGGTAGAACGATCCAAATATTTTTCCAGCGACCTTAGCAACAGAGTTGATGTAAATCTTCCGTTTTAGTCCTATTAACTTGAAGGGAGTCATTCATTTCGACTCGGGGGAAAAACAAGGATCCGAGCGTTGGTGGTGGAAGGAGAGAAGCTTGGTTTTAGAGGTGTTAAAAGTAACAAACCACTTATTCTCCCACTGCACTACGTGCTTTAGATCAGAAGAAGCTGAATCAATGAGCACTTGATCACCAGTTCTCTTCGAGGTGCTGCCATAGACTGCTTTGTTGTCTGCGTAAATGTCAACAAATGATCTCAGAATATTATTTGGAAGAAGATTCACCCAAACGAGGTAAGTTGCCACTGTATACGCAACAGTTTAGGTGGTCATCCTGAATTGTTCACAGTAATTTTAAATTTCTCATGTCGATACAGTCTGGGAAACAGGGAGCAGGGAGGTAGTTTCAAAGACGGCAGCACGATGAAAAAAGCTATTGGAGTAGCAGGTTCTCCGGCATCTGGGGACCTCCACAGTGAATGGATGGGATTTAGTTGATTGTCGAGTTGGTCTATTGTATTTACGTCGAGGGGGGACCGAAGCAGCAAGTTCATCGTAGCACATTCCATTGAACTACTTGTAAAAAGCACAAGGATGCAACATTGCGGCGATGAGACAGGAGCTGGAGTTTGGTGGATAGTGAGAGACCTATTAGATTATATACTTTTATTTGGGCCTTGTCTACGAGGGAGAGACTGGCAGATGGTGCACCAGTCCAGATGTGACAACAATACGCCATGTATGGTCCGATGTTAACCTTGTAGACATATAGATGATACTATCAGAAGTGAGAAGTTTTCTAGCACGCCTAACAGCCTTGGCAATGTCTTCTATATATTTGTTCCAATTCATGTTACATGTGAATGTTAGGTCGAGGACTTTGAACGTCGGACTCTCAGGTAGGATGTTTTTTGCCATGACAATCGGTGGTTGAACAGGTTTCTTGTAGTTGTTGAAGGAAAGGAGCTTTGTCTTAGCAGCATTAAATGTTACCATCTATTTATGACCCCATTCCACTACAGACTGGAGGTCAATTTCTAAGGATTCAGCCATTTCCTCGGGTATGTGCACGTCCATTTTACTCACATGACGAGAGTAGAGCGTGGTGTCGTTAGCAAATATACCCATCTCAGACACAATGTCATCAGGGAGGAAGTTTATGAAAATCAGGAACAATAAAGGCCCAAGGATCGATCCCTGGGGAACACCTTCCTTTATGTCATGTTGTTTGGATGAACAGCCATCGATCACAACCTGGATCTTTCTTTTGGATAGGAAGGATCTAATTATATGAAATATTCGTCCAGTAATACAATATGAATTAATTTTTAGGAGAAGAATTTTATACCCAACCTTGTCAAAGGCTTTGGATATATCAAGCGCTACTGCCCTAGCTTCACCTGCCTCGTCCAGTTTATGGTATATGCGTTCAGAGATGACCATTAGGATATCAGCAGTAGCATGTACTTGCTGATGATCAGAACGAAGTTTAGCATTAACGAGGTAACGAACTATCGCTAAATTCATTAAGGATTCAAAAATATTAGCGAAAATCAAGAGTAAAAGGTCATTTCTATCTCCAAAATTCTTGAACACTGGTACCATAGAGGCAATTTTCCAGCTATCAGGGACACAAGATTCGGCAAGGCATTTGTTGTAGAGTTTGAAGAGGACAGGAGCCAGTTCTGCAAAGCATTTCTTTATTACTATTACTGGTATCAGATCAGGCCCACATGCTTTGGAGGTGTCAAGGTTTTTATGATGTCTTGGATATGAGATGGGATGATGGCCAGGTCATATAGTGTGGCTTCAGTATAGAATGGGAAATTTGTGAGGGAGTGATTTGCGGAGTCCAAAGTGGAGTTTAAGGCGAAACGCTGGGCAAGTACTTCAGCCTTGTTAGTTGCCGTAAAAACGACATCATTCTGGTTGGATGGCAGAAAATTGTTGATTTCTTATTGTTCACCATATTATTGAAGATTTTCCAGTAAACTAAGGCCTGTTAACCGTAAGCGAGAGTTGTTGAACAGTCAGACTATCGGAATTTTGACCTCTCCCTTCACTTAAAAAAAATCATCAAACTTCAGGAAATCAACCAATTTTAATGAAATTTTCAGTAATTAATAAATTAACGATCATTGAGTATAACTAACCCATTACTTTATTAAAGATTTTAGTCCAAATGTATTATTTTGTGTAATTTGCGTAGGCGAGACAGCAAACGTTAAATTAATAAATAATAATAAAATGGTGTTGTCATGAATATTTTAATTTTTAAAACATGAAAAAAAATGTTTAATAATTTGTCTGATTTAATATTCATTCTTTCCGGATTATTTTTAATGTTTGAGGTGATTGTTATGAAAACCAGGTCTACATCGAATGAAAATACTAGTATCAGTTATATTGCATGGAAATATCTCTTGGTTTTTAAACACAAGAAGAAGACAAATCCTTTTTCTTAGGGAGTTTTATTCTTTATGTGAACATTTCATTATCATTAGTTTTAGCTGAATAATTTGATCAGAGTTGCTCTCATTTCCGAAAAAAATAAATGATGTTTCTTGATTTTACTAAAGTTATATCACAGAGTGCTAAAAAGACGCATGAATGTCTTTTTCATGAAAATAAAGCATCGTAGATGTTAACAATAAAAAGAAATCTTTTAACATATAGTTCTCATATTCCGTATTAATAAAATCAATGTAACTCGAAGAAAAATTAAATTCTCGAATTAAATAATAACATTGCAGAAATAATACGACGCGGTTTTGTAATATTTACACATATCTAATAATATCGATAATTCAAAATAATTAATTAATAGAACATTTATTGAAATAAATTAAAATGTGTTTTTTGTTTTATGTTGGCATAATTTGCTCTCATTTTCAAAAAAGAATAAATTACGTTTTTTTATTTTTTAACTTAAAAAAAATAAATCAATCATGAAAGATTAAGAAGTAACACAAAATCAATAATTAAAAATAATTAATTAATAGAACATTTATTGAAATAAATTAAAATGTGTGTTTTATTGTTTGTTTTCTTTGGGTTTTTTTTCCAAAACGAAGTTTTTTTTACAATATAGTAAAAAATTGTTACAAATTAAAACAGTCATGTTTTGGGATGGGAAACTTATTAATGAGTCTAAAATTGCATTTTTATCTCAAAATTATGTTTTTAAAACTTTAAATTTAAACTTTAGTCACGGCCGTCGTAATATAATACAATGTCTTAATCTTTGAACGCCATGTTGCATTTGTTAATTCTCTTTCGCGAGTGACATCATTAAAAAAAAAGGTTTTAAAAAAGGAACACATTTTCAAGTGAATTAATAATCATTAGAAGGGTAGCCGTGTTCTTGGCAGAGGAATAGCAGGAACAAGTTTAATATAGTTTCCAAGTGAATGAATAATCCCATGGAGTTGAGTTTCTGATTATAGATGGAAGCATGCGCGTTAAGTTACGGTTCACTTTCGGTCCTAATTGATAGTAGGAGTAAGAACACTATCAATGACACTACCAGAAAATCTCGACTTAGTTCACCGGCCTTAGTTTACTATTGCAGAGGCCACGGCCAGACCCTATCAAACGTCTTTGGTATTTTGGGAGTTATTGCTCTAGAAAAAAGCCTCCATAAAGATATTCGCTAATCCTATATGATATTACAGTTAACACATCAGCAGTAGGCCTTGCAGGACGAAATCCATATTGCTTGTCACTAAGTAGATTGTTTTAGCTGAGGTGGGTGTTAATTTCTTGATTCATCAAAGATTTAAACAACTTACTCATGGATTACACAGGAGATTGATTCTGATCGGTCTGTACGGGGATGCAGAAGACTGCTCACCAGTATTTTTAAATATGACGTTTATTTATTACAAGAACCGTGATCGGTATGTAAGGAGAGAAAAGAGTATCCGTATCTCTGTCACGGTTAACAGGAGTTAAACTGGTTTTCCAAATCCTTTGTATCTAGGTTGCTGGCTTTGACATCACGTACTTTGTTCATATTTTAAAACTGGGGTAGCGTTTATTTTTTACTCCATTACTATAGTCGCCATTTTAAAGATAGCTTTCTTTTAATGTTTAAAATTACATTCACGTGTGATTGCAGCCAAGATTGGCACGTCCACTGCAGGCATTCCACCGGCCCTTATGTTACATACATATATCAAAAGATTTTGATATGGCAACTTTTTTAATCGATATTTTTCTGACGTTTGTTTCTTTATTTTTTTTATTCTTTCAGGATATACCGGGTATTGGGACCGTCAGCGGTGGTGTGCTCTGTTGGCCTTCTTTTCGCTGCCTCCTTCTACTGTTATTGCTATTTGTCCGTCGATTCGAGGCTGAAAAGGAAGAAGGTGAGTTGGGGTCTCACGCCGGGAACTGTGATCTATTTATACAGGGTGTTTGGAAAATCGGTGACATAACTTCGTGATTATGTTCATATATGCGTATAGAGGTCTGGAGACGCTTGGTTTCTAAATTATAGATAAATATTGGTCACATTGTTTATTATAAATATCTAACATGTACAATGTGTGAAAGTGCACTGTTATTTATACATAAATAAACACTATCCATGTGACAAGATTAAAATTAAGCATGTGCCTAGTGTTGCCACATACACCAACAAAGCCATGAGAAAATGACACCCAACAAATATAAAAGTCGTGTGGCTCAGAAGAAAGATCTAAGCATCATTATCGGCAAAGTCTGCTTTGATAGCCAACATGGGGAACCCGGGCGGCATTTCAGGTAACAGAATACAACAGATCAAATACAGGTAAATAAATATGATAAGCAGAAACAAAAGACCATGAAGAGGAAGAAATGGACCACAACAGAAATTAGACTAGTAATGGAGGGATATTAAAAAAGCAACCCTTGCAGAAAAATCACGAAGTTATGATATCGAGTTTCCAAACACTTTGTGTATATATATATATATATATATATATATATATATATATATATATATATATACACACTATCCGTAAAACCCGGCATTACCCGAGCGACTTTTTATCTCCATTCTTGTTTCGCTTCTTTTTAACTATGCTGTTTTTTCTCAGCAAATTATTTATAAAAGTAGGATTTTAACACTTCAATTTAGTTATTACGGTATAACTTACCTATTAAATTATTAAATGAAGCTAATTGCTTTAAAAAAAACTATAACTAATTGTGTTAATATTGTTTTAATTTCTATTAAATTATTTAATGAAGCTAATTGCTTAAAAAAACTATAACTAATTGTGTTAATATTGTTTTAATTTCTATTAAATTATTAAATGAAGCTAATTGCTTAAAAAAAACTATAACTAATTGTGTTAATATTGTTTTAATTTCTATTAAATTATTAAATGAAGCTAATTGATTTAAAAAAAAGTATAACTAATTGTGTTAATATTGTTTTAATTTCTATTAAATTATTAAATGAAGCTAATTGATTTAAAAAACTATAACTAATTGTGTTAATATTGTTTTAATTTCTATTAAATTATTTAATGCAAATAGTTAGCTACCAAAACATTATTTTAATTCATGAGGTTTTGCGAATAATTTTAATGTCAGAAATGACTTACTATTGATTATTTAAATGCTTCCAAATGTAACGAGATTACCCCCAGGGTGATCGAAAAAGCGGGAAAGTAAATAAGAATTATAACCTAGATGGCAATGAGATGTCGATCAGGGGTGTGAGTAGACGAGGATAAAAGTATACATACATTATTGTTTGTACTTTGAAATGTGCTAATTGAGGAATGTATTAAAAACAATTACAGAATTACGTCACCGATCGAGAGAGGATCGAAAAAACATGAGAGAACAGGCTTGACGATTTAAGTGAGAAGACGTTCCGCCTTTTAATCTCTTCAGCTGGGGCTTGGGAGTTGACTGCATCTGTAAAGCAGGAGTGATCCAAGGGAATGTCGACATTCTATTGCAATAAATTGTAAACGATGTTAAAAAAATTCTTCTTTTTTTTCCATTCTTCATTTTTGCTGTAAAACTTTTCGCATTTTTTGGACCAGTAAAAAACGGGGTACGGTTACACAAATTCATTTCAAATGTGTAATGGTCACGAAGTAACTCATTTTTTCACCTCTTAAAAGAATATTTTAATGGTCGACTTGTTTAAGAAGAAAGAGAAATGCATTCTGGCGGATTCGTAAGTATTTTTGATCGGATTTTTTAAAAGTTCGTTTTAGTACTTTACGCTATTATATTCCTTTACTTAAATAAATAATCAATTGATGGTAAATAAAATGTGTATGTCTCGTAGTGGCGAGAAACACATACACAGACACACGAGAAAGAATAACATACCTTTACTAATATGGAGATTACTAAAGATTAAATTGCATGACTGTATGTTTGGATATAGAAAAAATATGAAATTGCCATTGTTTAATATAATTTGAAAGTGTTGTACTTACGAACACCCATCTAAAACTTGAATACAAATGGATAAAACACATTTCGGTACAATTGGATTAAAGAGGATCATTTTCAGAAATCTTCCAATAATAAAATGTTATACAAAGTGACTTAAAACAAACAAATGTTATTAATGTAAAAGCTGTACATAATGGCGTTGCCCGGGATCCATTAGTTGCGCATTTTTTAATTAATTTCGATTAAAAGTAAAATTTAAAAATAAAATAGGCGAGAAACAAAAAAAAATAAAATAAAATAAAATAAAATAAAATAATAATAATAATAATAATAATAATAATAACAATAATAATAATAATAATAATAACATTATTATTATTATTATTAATAATAATAATAATACTAATAATAATAATACTAATAATACTAATAATACTAATAATAATAATAATAATAATAATAATACTAACAACAACAACAACAACAACAACAACAACAACAACAACAACAATAATAATAATAATAATAATAATAATAATAATAATAATAATAATAATAATAATAATAATAATAATAATAATAATGATAACAGACACGACTGTATGGGGAGAGCAGTACACTAGTAACTATGCAAACAAATGAATTTCAAATATGCAGACAAATGGTACAGACACAAACCAGCGACAGTACTGGAAAACGAAAAGCACAAAATCCTCTGGGACACTGCGGTACAAACAGATAAACTCATTCAAGCAAGGAGACAAAACAACATAATAATTATTAAGAGGGAAAATTACTACCAAATTGTAGATTTTGCCGTTCCAGCAGTCCATGGGATAAAGATTATGACGGAAAAACGAAGCAAATACACTGAACTTTCCAGAAAACTGAAAGAAATATAGAATACTAGCGTTGCTTGGGGTCATAAAAACATAATTGAAGAAAAATTGCGTGTGTAACATCTTTATATTAAAACTTCTATTTCTCACCTTCTCTCTCTATAGCTGTCTCTTTATCTTTCTACTTTTCTCTACCCTGGTCGCTACTTTTAAATTTTGCCTTTTGCGAAAGCTGTTTCTTCCCCACCATTTCATCCTACGTTCCACAGAGCAATAGTATGACTTATTTCTATAAAAAGTACCACCACTGTCTGCGCCTTCTATATAGGTACTTATAACTGCCCCGGTGTTCATACTATATATTTTGAATCCCCTCATGATATCCTTCATCATTTTAACTCCCCTCGTTGTATTCATCATTTTCGATCTCCTCATACTATTAATCATTTTCAATCCCCTCATAATATTCTTCATCATTTTCAATCTCTTCATACTATCAATCATTTTCAATCCCCTCATAATATTCTTCATCATTTTCAATCCTCTCGTAATATTCCTCATCATTTTCAATCCGCTCATGATATTCTTAATAATTTTCAATCCTCTCATGATATTCTTCATTTTTTCAATCCTCTCATGATATTCTTCATTATTTTCAATCCCCTCATGATATTCTTCATCATTTTCAATCCCCTCATGATATTCTTCATCATTTTCAATCCTCTCATGGTATATTTCATCATTTTCAATCCCCTCCTGATATTCTTCTCATTTTCAATCCCCTCATGATATTATTCATCATTTTCAATCCTCTCATGGTATTCTTCATCATTTCCAATCCTGTCAGTCTATTCTTCATCATTTTCAATCCTCTCATGACATTCTTCATCATTTTCAATCCTCTCATGATAGTCTTCATCTTTTTCAATCCCCTCATGATAATCTTCATCATTTTCAATTCCCTCATGATAGTCTTCATCATTTTTAATCCTCTCATGATAGTCTTCATCATTTTAATCCTCTCATGATAGTCTTCATCATTTTTAATCCTCTCATGATAGTCTTCATCATTTTCAAACCTCTCATGATAGTCTTCATAATTTTCAAACCTCTCATGATAGTCTTCATCATTTTCAATCCTCTCATGATATTCTTCATCATTTTCAATCCCCTCATGATATTATTCATCATTTTAAATCCCCTCATGGTATTCTTCATCATTTCCAATCCTGTCAGTCTATTCTTCATCATTTTCAATCCTCTCATGACATTCTTCATCATTTTCAATCCTCTCATGACATTCTTCATCATTTTCAATCCCCTTATGATAGTCTTCATCATTTTACATCCCCTCATGATAGTCTTCATCATTTTCAATCCCCTCATGATAGTCTTCATCATTTTCAATCTCCTCATGATAGTCTTCATCATTTTCAATCCCCTCATTATAGTCTTCATCATTTTCAATCCCCTCATTATAGTCTTCATCATTTTCAATCCCCTCATGATAGTCTTCATCATTTTCAATCCTCTCATGATAGTCTTCATCATTTTCAATCCTCTCATGATAGTCTTCATCATTTTCAATCCTCTCATGATAGTCTTTATCATAGCTCTATCTAGGATATTGAGCACTTTTCTCCCGGACAACGCCGAGTACTTTAAAAATCGAGGAGGCTTCATGAGCACTACTGAAATCACTTAGGTATCTTTTCTCCTACTGATTTGCGAAATAGTCCAATAGGGAACGAAGATGGCGTTAAAATATTTTCCAAACCTATCACTACAGTAGCTCTATCTAGGGCATTGAGCACTTTTCTCCCGGACAACGCCGAGTACTTTGATAATCAAGGAGGCCTCCTCGGGACTACTGAAATCACTTAGGTATCCTCTCTCCTTCTGATCTGCGAAATAGTCCAAAAGGGAACGAAGATGGCGTTAAAATATTTTCCAAACCTATCACTACAGTAGCTCTATCTAGGATATTGAGCACTTTTCTCCCGGACAACGCCGAGTATTTCAAAATCAAAGAGGCCTCCTGGGGACTACTGAAATAACTCTTATCCATTCCCCCATCCTTTTCAGCGTAGATGCTGTTAAAATATTATCCAAACCTATCACTACAGTAGCTCTATCTAGGACATTGAGCACTTTTTTCCCGGACAACGCCGAGTACTTTGAAAATCAAGGAGGCCTTCTGGGGACTACTGAAATCAGGTATCCTCCTTCCTTTTCATCTGCAAAATTGTCCAAAGGTGAAACGAAGATGGCGTTAAAATATTTTCTAAACCTATCACTACAGTAGCTCTATCTAGGATATTGAGCACTTTTCTCCCGGACAACGCCGAGTACTTTGAAAATCAAGGAGGCTTCATGAGCACTCCTGAAATCCCTTAGGTATCCTCTCTCCTTCTGATCTGCGAAATAGTCCAAAGGGGAACGAAGATGGCGTTAAAATATTTTCCAAACCTATCACTACAGTAGCTCTATCTAGGACATTGAGCACTTTTCTCCCGGGCAACGCCGAGTACTTTTATAATCACGAAGCTATACATAATGGCGTTGCCCGGGATCCATTAGTTGCGCATTTTTTAATTAATTTCGATTAAAAGTAAAATTTAAAAATAAAATAGGCGAGAAACAAAAAAAAAAATAAATAAATAAAATAAAATAAAATAATAATAATAATAATAATAATAATAATAATAATAATAATAATAACAATAATAACAATAATAATAATAACATTATTATTATTATTATTATTTATAATAATAATAATAATAATAATAATAATAATAATACTAATAATACTAATAATAATAATAATAATAATAATACTAATAATACTAATAATAATAATAATAATAATAATAATAATAATACTAATAATACTAACAACAACAACAACAACAACAACAATAATAATAATAATAATAATAATAATAATAATAATAATAATAATAATAATAATAATAATAATAATAATAATAATAATAATAATAATAATAATAATAATAATAATAATAATAATAATAATAATAATAATAATAATAATAATAATAATAATAATAATAATAATAATAATAATAATAATAATAATAATAACAGACACGACTGTATGGGGAGAGCAGTACACTAGTAACTATGCAAACAAATGAATTTCAAATATGCAGACAAATGGTACAGACACAAACCAGCGACAGTACTGGAAAACGAAAAGCACAAAATCCTCTGGGACACTGCGGTACAAACAGATAAACTCATTCAAGCAAGGAGACAAAACAACATAATAATTATTAAGAGGGAAAATCACTACCAAATTGTAGATTTTGCCGTTCCAGCAGTCCATGGGATAAAGATCATGACGGAAAAACGAAGCAAATACACGGAACTTTCCAGAAAACTGAAAGAAATATAGAATATGAAGAAAGTCAATATCATACCAATAAGCGTAGGAGCACTAGGAACAGTCCCGAAAACAAATGGAAAAAATATTAAGAGAAATTGGAATCAAAGGGCAGACAGGCTATACAACGAACGGCAATAAGGAAAACAAGTCAATTGTAGAAACCAACCCACATAAACTACGAACAGTAACCAGCCACATGGAAACTGCAACCGAAGTAAAACAAAAAGATGGAAGGAACCCCACAAGAAACCAAAGGAACTAAAACGGCAAGAAATGTTATAAACTGTGCCCTCTCCCCCCTACCACCACCACAACCACCACCACCAAAAACAGACATCAGCCTCGGCATATACCACACCAAATAGTTGTGAAGGGTCAAGAAGGATGTAAATACCGAGGAGGGACAGCACTAATCATATCTCCATTGGAAGAGTGCAAGGAGTACTGGAACCTTGGAGAGACTTATTGCCACCCGAATCCCAGCGAAGACCAATGGTCGTTGCCAGCGAGAAATATATGGTGAGCGGCTATTGCGATAACGCAAAGTCATTTGCAATAGTTATTGAAAGAAGTGGAGATTACTGGAAATTTGGGGAGACTTGCAGTCACTCAGACTCCAGGGAACACCACCTCTTATTATCAGTGAGCAGTCACTGGTAATGACCTGTGTGAGAACTCTTAGTGAGTAAATAACAATAATACGAAGAAGAAAACTCTTAGAAACTAAATTATATAGTAGAAATCTAATAAAAGGAATCAACACCGGGCAGTATCACTGGTAAGATTTTCTGATCTATTCATTGACTGAACAAAATAAGAACTTACGCATTATTATCAGAAGACTAGAAAATTAATGACTATGCACAATGCACTGAACCTGAAGGATGATATTGGCGGACTTTTTGTTGAAAGGAGAAATGGCGAAGAGGGCGGGTAAGTATAGAAGACTGTGTGGAAGAGACAAATAAAGAATTGGAAAAATACATACACTCAAAACACAGAAAGGCTGATCACCGCAGCAAGAAACACCGTCAAAATGAACAATACAGGAAGCAGTAAAATTAGAAACAAAAATACAAGAAAAGAAAAGTGGGAGGAAAAACAGCTACATGGGCGATTCATAAGAATGACAAGAGAAGATAATTACGAAAACACCTAGACATGGCTAAGAAAAGGACACTTGAATAGGGAAACAGAATCGCTACTGACAGCTGCACAGAACAATGCGATTAGAACTAACGAAATTAAAGCTAAAATAGAAATAGATCAAAATCAGAAAAAACAGTAAATGTAGACACTGTGGACAAAGAGACGAAACGATAAATGACATAATAAGTGGATGTAGAAAACTAGCCACAAAAAGAATACAATACCAGACACAACTGCGTGGGGAAAACAGTACACTGGGAACTATAGAAACGACTGCATTTCGAATATGCAGACAAATAGTTCAGATACAAACCGAAGATAGTACTAGAAAAACGAAAATCGCAATAATCTCTGACACACGGAGGTACAAACAAATCAGGCGTCAAAATAATTAACAAGAAGGAAAAACTGGCAAATTGTAGATTTTGCTGTTAGAGCAGATCGCAGGGTAAAGATCGCAAGGAGACAAAAAACGAAGCAAATACACGGAACTTTCCAGAGAACTGAAAGGAATATGGAACATGAAGAAAGTCAATATAATACCAATAATCGTAGGAGCACTAGGAACAGTCCCGAAAAAAATGGGAAAAAGACCGTGAGAAATTTGAATCAATGATGAAAACAACTTAAATCTTAAGGAAAATCCTCGAAATATAGAAACCAACGCACATAAACTACGAACACTAACCAGCCACATGGAAGGCGCAAAATAAATAAAACAAACATATGGACGGAACATCATGTGAACCCGATGGAAACTGAAACTACAAGAAATGTTTTAAACTCCCCCCTCCCGAAAAAGTGATGGCATCAGCCTCGACTGATACCACACAAAAAATAGTCGTGAAGATCCAAGGAGGATGAGCACTTACCAGACATCCACTACAAGAGTGCGGAGAGTACTGGAGCCTTGGGGGGGGGGGGGGGGGGCTTATTGCCACCCAAATCCCAGAGGATACCGATGGTCGTTGTCAGCATAAAATCAATGTTAGGCGGCTTTTGCGATAACGCAAACTTTTTGCAACGGTTATCTAAAAAGGTGGAGATTACTGGAAAAGACCTGGGGAGTCCTCTTGTCACTCAGACTCCAGGGAAAACGATTATCTAAAAAGATGGAGAGTACTGGAAAAGATCTGGGGAGTCCTCTTGTCACTCAGACTCCAGGGAAAACGGTTATCTAAAAAGATGGAGAGTACTGGAAAAGATCTGGGGAGTCCTCTTGTCACTCAGACTCCAGGGAAAACGGTTATCTAAAAAGATGGAGATTACTGGAAAAGATCTGGGGAGTCCTCTTGTCACTCAGACTCCAGGGAAAACGGTTATCTAAAAAGATGGAGAGTACTGGGAAAGATCTGGGGAGTCCTCTTGTCACTCAGACTCCAGGGAAAACGGTTATCTAAAAAGATGGAGAGTACTGGAAAAGATCTGGGGAGTCCTCTTGTCACTCAGACTCCAGGGAAAACCACCGATAATGACCTTTTTGAGAACTTCTTGTGAGTACATAATAATTAAAAGAAGAAGAAGAAATTTAGACGAAAAACACACATACACAGAAAAACGTAGAGTGGTCACAAAATGTTATAATATATAGAAGAGAAGAAGAGATAGACAATTGCTCAATAATCAATCAAATAATGTAAGGGAGATAAATCATATTTTAAGCTGAGAAATTGTATCACCCTTACATTATTTATTCATTATTTAAGATTGTCACCATCATAATAACCTTTCTAACCGGAATATTTTTTTTAAACAGACTGAAGCTAAATACATTTTGGTATTGTGAAACTGCTAAATGGGAAAAAAGACAAAATGGTAAGGCAGAATCAAATATTGATCTGTCAGATTGATCGGAGTTCTAAAATTCGAAAAGATAACTGTACATGTTATATTATAGAAAATTGATATGAATACATTTTTAACAATAAATTTACGAATTTTAAAAATAAATCACGTTGACATCGATTTCCGCACACAGGTCGGTGGCGCTTCTACTGGCGTGGACGACAGTGATTAATTCATTGTTCGTATCAGCTTCACTGCACTTTTATTCAAAGAACATTATCAAAGTAACAAAAACAACTTTAAACTTCGACGGATCAAAAGAGATATTTTAAAGGAATGTCGGCGGTGACATAGTTAGGGGCGGTTGGGAAAGAAGAGGATTACGTGGACGTGGAGAGGAAGTGATAAGGTAAAAACAGGCATGTTTAAGGATGAATAGTGAAAAACAGATGTTAGAATTAGTGATTGCGTAGAGAAAGGAAGAGTTCACATGTGTGTGTAGACTGGACTCAAGAAACTAGTGAAGTTTGAGTGCTGATCGGTTGATCTATGTATACAATTTTATAAATGTATAACACATCACTCAATACGTCCATAACCTGGCATATACATGGCACCACTAATTAACAAATCTATGCTATTATTATTATTATTATTATTATTATTATTATTATTATTATTATTATTATTATTATTATTATTATTATAAAGTACTAACCTTCAAATGACATGTTTCAAATTGTAAGCCCAGTCGAATTATTAGTTTACAGATTACAATTATTTTAGTAAAGTTATTGTTGCAACTTTTCAAAACAATGGAAAATCTGAATGTCGTTGTTGATAATGCATTGCTTTCTGATGGAGAAAATACTGGTCACGTACAGCAATGGCTTGATAAGTGTTAGTGGGACTCTGTTTGAAACAATAAGTATGCAGAGGGGGAAATGAAAAAGGGGGGGGTTATCGAAGAACCATTATAATGCTTTAAAACCTTATAAGGCTCTATCACCATTAAAATAGGTTAATTCAACACCAGACGACCCCTAAACTCCTCCACCATTTTTCCCTTGATTTTTTTCTAACAAACAACCTCCCTAGTATAAAGGTCAAATTATAATTATTTATCTCAACACCAAAAACTCAAATTTAAAACGTTTTTCCTGCCATTGAGATAAAAGACTCGCATTCCCCATGATTCTAAATCTGAGTTGGGTTTAATCAAATCCAATTTATTTAAATCGCAATAATAGAAACACTTTAAATTAGACTCTGAATTGTGTTTATTGGTTCATAGAGTTACATTTATAATTATATTCAATTAGATCAAAATCAATTCTTACAGAATTACTGCAAAACAGATTTAAATTACATTTGATCTCCCCCCCCCCCTCCATCTCACTGGGGGACTGATGAACTTAATTTCAAATAATTTATACCGATTATACATTAAGAGACCTACTTAAATCCTAACTAAACACTAACAAATTCCTCAGACTACCTTAAACAGTTCCACAATAAATTGATATCCCATAATGAATCTATAAATTATACATTCTAAAGAATCGGAGAGGAAACTTATATCTTCGCACAAATGGTTGGTAACTTTTAATGCCGCAAAGACAAAGCTCCTTTCCTTCAATAACTACAAGAAACCTCTCCAACCACCGATTGTCATGGCAAATAACACCCTACCTGAGAGTTCATCATTCAAGCTCCTCGGCCTAACCTTCACAGGTAACATGAATTGGAACAAATACATTGAAGACATTGCCAAAGCTGCAGCAAAGAAGGTGGCCCCCCTCTACCGTGCTAGTAAGCTCCTCACACCTGACATTATCCTGTATCTCTACAAAGCCACCATCCGCCCATGCATGGAGTATTGTCGCCACATCTGGGCTGGTGCATCATCTACTACTCTCTCCCTCCTTGACAAGGTCAAAAAAGAGTCGTCAACCTAATAGGTCCCTCACTGTCAACCAAGCTCCAGCCTCTGCCCCATCGCCGCAATGTAGCATCCTTGTGCTTGTTTTACAAATACTTCAATGGATTATGCTCCGATGAATTGGCTACTCTGGTGCCCCCTCGACGTAAATTCACTAGACCAACTCGACAATCAACTAAATCCCATCCATTCACTGTGGAGGTCCCAAGATGCCGGAGAGCTTTCTACTCAAATAGCTTCTTTCCTCGTGCTTCTGGCCTCTGGAACTCCCTCCCTGCCCCCTGTTTCCCCGACAGTACTGACATGCAGAAATTTAAAATTAATGTAAACAGACATCTCGCTACGCAGATCCCAATTTAGATTGACCCCCCCCCCCAACCTTCTCCCCTTTTCTTTCTTCTCAGTAGCCCCTTACGTCTACAGTGGCGGCCTGTCTTGTTTGGGGTGAACTACATTTTTTTAAAATTTAAAAAATCAAGCAGACATCCAAACCACAAATTAACTCAATACACGGTTATCTCTCCGAGACCATAATTCCTCTGTTGACATCCAGACCCAGAGAGCCACTAATCCTACCCTTAAATAATATTTAAAAAAATACTTCTTTTTTAATTCCTTTAATTTGGGGGCTTTATTAAAACTTTTTAATCTCACATATCTCACCTTTATACATAAAATAGCAAATTACTCAACGCTTGAAAACCAATAACGTCCCCATCGTAATTCTCGTGCAAAGTCTTTTTTTCTCCCAAAGTAACAACAAAGCTGAAGAAAGTCGGGAAGTCGGGCACCTCCCAAACTTGAAACCGACAGTACTGATGTACTGATTTTCTGTACTAAATAATAAATAAATATTTACGCTCTTTACTGTGAGTCTCTTAATTAATCTTACAAAAGAAGTAATATATATATATATATATATATATATATATATATATATATATATATATCAGAAAGTTATTTTCATCTGCCTTGTTGTCTGTGTGTTTTCTAGGCTAGTTCACCTACGAACATAACATTTGAAAGGGTTGGTTGAGTTGTGTTTCACTAGACAGTTTTGTTTCATAGAAACCATTTTTGGTTATTTAATTCGTAACCATATTACCTACTGTAAACGATGCATTGTATACACTCAATTGAACACAAGTTTCTATTGTATCCATAGAAAATTGTGGAAAATTGCGAATTCATAACTTTCCTAACAATTTTAATGCATAAAAGACAAATTTAATAGGAATGATCACCTCCTCATAAAGAGAGAGCGCCATATTAGTTTTGTTGTTGTTGTTGTTTTTGCTTTTGCGTGTCTGAAATCCACCATTAAAAATCATTTTATCTCAGATTTGAATACAATTTAATCCAGGGTCAAATTGCACAAATTACTCAAATTAAAATGATTCTCGAATTTTGAGCAAATGCTAATCATGTAAAGACCCACTAATGGCAGATTAACGCCATAAACTTGACACTTTTCTAAATCGATTATTTTAGTAATATTAGCTTTATTTTAAACCCGTTTTCGCTTATAACACTATGTTTTGTTCCAGATCATTTTAGATGAGGAATTATTATTTGTATTATTTGCATTATTCGGACTACAGGGAACTTGACCTGCAGAAATCATAAAGTTGATCCACGTTTAAGTGGATCAGCAAGAGTTACAAGTCTCCAACAAATATGTAGAGGTCCTTCAACGAACCCCAACTTCAACAAACACAGGTTATCGTAACGGCGAGCTGCTTAGAACGGACACCGACTAGAACTGAATATGAGGCTAGTCGATGAACTAACTGACTGAATAGGCGAAATACGCCTGCTTATATCGAGCCCAAGATGTCATTGATTAGTCAGCAAGTGCATATTGTCTAACACGGGAATTTTTATGTCGAATTCGACAAGATACACGTGAAGAATGTCGGAGGTTACGTCGACCAGAATGTTTTGAGAATAATATCTAAGATGAGGATAGTAGTCCGAATATTGCAAATATTACCGGGCTTAATTAATATTTTTATTCCATTTTTTGTTTTTGTTAATCAGATTTTTCATTCGACTTTCTAACTGAGTGTTATTTCTTTAGTGTAATGAATTTTATTTTATTTTATTTTATTTTCCCATCATTATTCTGATTTTGATTTTGATTTTTTTTTTTCAATTTACAGCAGGAGTCTCCACCGGAAAAAGAGTACTCGGTCAATGCTAGTCTCAAAAACAGCACGTGCTCGGAAAACAACACAGATCCGGATATCAACCTGGAATATTCGGGTCTCGATTTCAGCGAAGGTGAACAATGCTTACAGTTTGCCGATGGGGAGCAGTAGCACAAACCGGTTAGGCGTGGCCTGTCCAGGCGACTTTTTGAGGGATATTCGGTCAGATATGGTAAGATATTTACATATATTATGGTAATCTATACGCTAACAAATGTGAACACATCGAAAAGATATCACGAAAACTGAAAACGGAAAAATTATTTATAGTGGTTGAAACTAGCCGAGTTTTTGCTTCGAAGTGGGCAAATCATTGGCGGGAAAATACAGTTCACTCTGGTTTGAAGACATTATATGTTGCTGCAGGTGTCCGTTGGCGAATCTGCCCCGGTTGTCCGAGTGTGGTCTTATTATAGACGTTCGCAAAGAACATTGGAACGTTTTTACTTTCGTGCCTGACATGGCGGCTGGCTAGTTGTGAGTGGGTATTATGTTCGCGCCTGCGCATTGTCACTTTTTTAGCACGAGTTG
>OY744539.1:490000-505000 GCA_963556195.1 Sepiola atlantica | reverse complement strand
TATATAGGGTGAGTCAAAAGTGACAGGTCTGTCAATTTGAAAATTTGAATACCAAAAACTTTTATTTGAAATAATCATGTTTTGACTGCACATTCTTTCTGACTCACCTGTATGTATATATATATATATATATATATATATATATATATATATATATATATATATATATATATATATATATATATATATATATATATATATATAAAATATGGTTAAAAAGCAGACAAAAGGAAATGTTGTATTGCCAAACTATTTCGCTCTTTATAGAACTCGTCAAAAGGCAAATTATGTTATTGTTACCAACCAAACAAGTAATATATATATATATATATATATATATATATATATATATATATATATATATATATATATATATATGACAAATAAAGGATGAAATAAATCCGGCGGTATAAGCTTAAATGGAAAAAGGGAGGACCTGAAACTCAAGAATCCATCTCAACGTTTCGCCCAACTGTTGCGTAGGCTTTTCAAAATGTAATACCAAAAAATACTATTTTGTAGCTTCGCTCTTGAAAAAGACCATGCAACAGTTGATCGAAACGTTGAGATAGATTCTTTAATATCAGTTTTTCCCTTTTCCCTATTTGAGTTTATGTATAAACACACACACATACATATATATATATATATATATATATATATATATATATATATATATATATATATATATATATATATATATATATATATATATATATATATATATAAGCATTTATTTATATGTATGTATCTTTGTATGTATACATCAGACAATTTAGCGATGGATTAATATTTGTGTCTGATTTTGAAAATCTGACTCTGTGTGTGTGTGTGTGGGGTGTGTGTGTGTGTGTGGGTGTGTGTGTGTGGGGGGGGGGGGTGTGGGTGTGTGTGTGTGTGTGTGTGTGTGTGTGTGTGTGTGTGTGTGTGTGTGGGTGTGTGTGTGTGTGTGTGTGTGTGTGTGTGTGTGTGTGTGTGTGTGTGTGTGTGTGTGTGTGTGTGTGTGTGTGTGTGTGTGTGTGTGTGTGTGTGTGTGTGTGTGTGTGTGTGTGTGTGTGTAAAATGTTTTGACGGTGGGCATCAAAATGGCGTCCATTGGAGGAACATGGGAGAGAAAGGAGGCAGAATATCAAAAAAAAAAATGAGGAGGTGTAGGTATAAACAGGGAAAAGAAGGAAAAGTTGGGACTGTTTTCTTTCTTTCTTTTTTTTCTTTTTGTCGTCGGGTTAAAATTCTATTAGTTTGCCTTCGAACGACGTTCCAGCATTGCGTCACGAACGTTATGAATTGGCAGTATACGTTTACTTTCTTTCTCTTGCTTACCATATAATATATACTGAACAAAAAAACAGTCGTGAACATTTGATCATATCCGTGTCTCTTATAATCTACCATCGTTGCTTCAAAAGTATTTAAGAAAACAAAATGAAAAATATCAAGGCCAACCAAATTCTTCAGCTATGAACTTATCTTTAAGCTTGAACACACTCACAGAAATGCCAAAAAACCTTTTCAGCATATATATATATATATATGTGTGTGTGTATATATATACAAAAATATCGTGTACATATATGTGAACATATCCGATGTACATATACAAGATATAATGTATATATTTATATATATATATATATATATATATATGTATATATATATATATGTATATATATACCAGAACTTATATATATGCATATATATATATATATATATATATATATGTATATATATATATATATATATATATATATATATATATATATACATACATATAGATATATGTGCATATATATGTGCATGTTTATACATGAATATGCCTATATATGTATCGTCATATATAATATGTGTGCAAATATATACATCTATATATATATATATATATATATATATATATATATATATATATATACATATATATATGTATGTATGTATGTATGTATGTATGTATATATGTATATATGTATATATATGTTTGTGTATACATATATATATACATATATATATTGTCTTCTGTATATATATATATATATATATATATATATATATATATATATATAGTTACATATATAGATGTAGTCAGAAGTAACCGAGTAGTCAAATCATTTTTGTTTAAATAATAAAATTTATCGATATTTAGGTATTAAATTATTAAATGTACATGTCCATTGACTGCCCCGTTACTTTTGACTAACCTCGATATATATAAATATATATATATATATGTGTGTGTGTGTGTGTGTGTGTGTGTGTGTGAGTATTGCAACTGAGTGGTGTTTCCTCTTTCACCGACAAAACTGAATATACTGAGATAAAGACACAAAATTGCGGAGAGCAGCGGAATTCTTAACAATGGAAAAATACTTAAATTGAAAATAACAATGAATTAAAGTTTTTTTTTACCATTGTTTGCCATTTGACGTCGGGAACAAGACACGAGGGGATTATTGCTATAAACTGTGCAACATTTCAAAACAAAAGGAGATAACAACAAAAATTCAATTGAAAAGTGACGAAACACTAATTAATTTTTTTTTTCAGAACTGAAAATCCAACATGGCGGATATATTTATTTATTCGTATTTATTTATGTGTTACTCTTAGCAAAAAACAAAAAGATTTCTTTCTTTCAGAGTATACTTTTTTTAATTTTGTTTAATAATTTATTTTCATGTCAACCATACAATGGATTTTTTGATATTTGAAAAGAAAAAAATGCATTATCCCATCCCAATTCAAAAGAAAAGAAGGGGAATGATAAAGACAAAAAGATTTTGTGACTATTTTTTCTGGTTGACTGATTACGACGAAGCAAAGATTCCTTCACCGACCGTTTCTGACTCTTGTAAATGCGTCCAGAACAAAAACAAACAAAACACACACACACACACACACACACACACACACATATATATATATATATATATATATATATATATATATATATAAATAGTAAAATAAAATGCAAATAAAAATATTAGCTTCAAATAACTTCATCCTTTGTCTTTACGAAGAAGTAAAGATATTACGACATCAGAAAAAAATACAAAACTTTTTACAAGAGAAATGATATACGATAAAAGAAATATATATATATATATATATATATATATATATATATATATATATATATATATACATATATATATATAGTTTAAAACATTTTAAATGAAAAGAAAGAGATAAAAAAAAGAAACAGATTGAATATACAAGAAAGTGCATTTTGTCTTTTTTAAAATAAAAATCATTCTTATTATATGACGAAGAATGTCATGTGCGAGATCCTACATATATACCTACATTATATATATATATATATATATATATATATATATATATATATATATATATATATATATATATATATATATATATGCATAACGTCCTTATGCATAAAGGATCTACTGTATACACGTATATACTACACATATATATATATATATTGGAATATATGTGTTTGGATATGTAATGGATGCGGTACCTGGAATTCACTTGGACGGTCAAAAGAGGAAAAGTACCTGGTAAATTAGAGAATGAAAAAATACTGTTTTAGCAATGAAATTTACGTGCGAAAATAAAAACAATGACAACTCGAAAAGAGAAAAAAATTGATTGTAAATGTTTCACCCTAGGGCTCCTTAAGATACTGAAAGGCATACTATTGTATTTCAATTTGAAATTGAATTTGTACCAACAGGCTCCAGCATAATGTAAATTCAAAAAAAAAGATGGCACCCCCACGTACATAAACAGATCAGAAACAGATAAAAAAAAACAAAAAACATCAGAAACACAGCAGAAACACACCGGATTCACACCATAAGAATATACATAAATATTTGCATACTCACCCACCCAAACAAACATGTACAAATATATGTGTGCGTACGTATATATCTCTAGATATATAAAATAATAAATTTGATTTATCTGAGCACTTTACTGCAATTTCATGGCTTACTCATTTTCCAGAAGTGTTTTAATAGTTCTGAACGACGTTTAACATTTGTATATAAATATCATCGTTGATTTTTATTGAAAATGTATAACAACGTTCAGGAATATATAAATCATGAAACAGGAGTAGTGTGTTCAGATAAGCAATATTTCTTATGTATTTTATTAATTATTTTTGTTATGGAACTCTATCTAAAACGATAGTGAGCCATTTATACCTATATAGTATTCTTTCCTTTTTCGACTCAGTTTTTGGAACTCTTATCTAAATTACCGCTTTTGAGAAGTTGATTTTTATATTATCATCATTTTATATATATATATATATATATATATATATATATATATATATATATATATATATATATATATATATATATATATATGAAATATTGAAAATATTGAAATGATGAATAAAATCAAGTTGGATAATTTACAAGTTTATTAAATTATCTGGTATTCAAGCAAGGAATATAATAAACTGACCTTTAATCCGTGGATTTTCAAAGAATTACTCTTCTCTTCAGAAGGAAAAAAAAAACTTTGAACACCTGATGATAAACTTATAAATTATCCAACTTTATTTTTTTCATCATTTCAATATTTCTTATAATAATGCTCTATCTAAATATCGAGCATCTCTTTATCACGATAAGATCTAATATAAAATAGTTATATTTATATTATCCAAATATATATATATATATATATATATATATATATATATATATATATATATATATATATATATATATATATTAAAAATATTCAAATGTGTATTTTTAGAGCAATTAACCATCTTCTTGTTTACGTAAATTGTCTATTTTCTAATATTTCTTCTAACAGCAGGATTCACATTTTTACATGAACTTTCCTAGGTTGGTGATTGGTTGAAATATACAAGTATTCTTTTCTATCTTGCAAGTCTGATCGCTGTAAGAAACTTTGCGACGTTGTTTTATTTCTCTATTGGGTTTTTTTGTAATTTTACTTCAGTGAGTTCTCAGAAATCAAGGGCCTCTTTGCTGAGTCTAACACTTGATTTCTTTATGAGATGCACAAATATCCGAGATTTTTATTTTAGATCATCATTACCTCTCAAACGTTGAGTTAGTAAAACAGTTCAAATTATTACTCACTTTCTCCCAATTGACCACTTATAGCCAATCTTTCTTGTGGTCTTCTCTGGATCTTTTCGGATTCTAGAACAATAATTCATTTGGTCTGGTGGAGTATCCAGCTAAGTGATGTTAATTGAGGATACATCACTAGGAGAAGCTGCACTATTCCTCGTATAAGCCAGTGGATAGCCATGTTGAGGGGATCTTATTTGGGCTTTCAATACTATGTAATTTTGAATCTTTTGTCAGGGTTTACTTGTAGGGCAGAGTATCCTCATGTCAGGTTGTCCTGGCAAACCCTTGTACAGAGAGACCGAAGACATTAGAAGATGGTGTCCAGTAGGCATTCAAACTCTCTCCAGGAGAAATTCAAACTCTCTCCAATAAGCATAAAAACTCTCTCCAGTAGACGTTCCAGATATTGGCGTTGATGTGAATTTTCAAATTCTAGAGATTCACTAATGATATATAACATATTTGTATGCACATATGTATCATATATAACATATATGTATGTATATATGTGTTATATATATGTATATATATACATATGAAGAAGAATGGAAAGGAATTAGAGAAGCAAAAGCCAAATCAAAATTCAATTCAATTGCTCAGAGCAAGGTATATTCCGCAAAAAGGCAATTTATTCAAGTTAAATTTTCCTTAAGCCAGACTTTTCAAAGATCAAAATCTTATCATCAGAGGAAGTCGCTGGGATAGATAAGTTGGCAATGGCCAAGATTTAAAATTTGAAAAAAAGAAATAAAAGTATATATATACATATATCTATATATGTACATCTATATATGTACATATGTGTATATATGTTATAACATATATGTACATTTATGTCTATATATATATATCCATGCCACAATATGTGAAGTAAAATTATTTCCATGTCGAAGTAGTTGAAAATGTACTTCAACTAATTGCAAACATCGCACAATTCGTGTATTACTTGTTCGCGTCTTGTTTTTAGATGGCCCAAAAGAAAGAAAGAAAAATAATAATAATTTTTCAAAAGTTAGAAAGAAAAATGTTTCCTCTAATAATGCTTGCGTGAATAAAAAGAAAAATTGCCGCCTTGATAGATATATATATATATATATATATATATATATATATATATATGTGTGTGTGTGTGTGTGTGTGTGTGTGTGTGTGTGTGTGTGGGTGTGTGTGTGTGTGTTCATATATATATATATATATATATATATATAGAGAGAGAGAGAGAGAGAGAGAGAGAGAGAGAGAGAGAAATAGATTGATAGATATAGTATGAAAATATACGCATGGCAAGTAAGCTACATATTAATGTTTGCTTTTCATTCATTCTCGAAGGAAATCATCAGTTTAATTGCAATTAGTCTGATATTTTTCTCGAAAATACAACACAAACGTTTCTGTGTAGCTTACTTGCTATATTTATATTTTCATACTACTAAACTTTACTCGGACATTGAACACTACTGAAGTAAACTCTATATATATATATATATATATATATATATATATATATATATATATATATATATATATATATATATATATATATATATTATAACATAAGTGCATATGCATGGAGTAGTAATAAGTTATATATATGCCATTTCGTAGATTACAAAATTTATGACTTAATATCTTGTAATTATTATCCAAAAATGCCAACACTTAACAATATTATCCATTTGTACTCGCGTTTAAGAAAGTTTATTATCACTTTTTCACCGGGTAAAAAGCTTGAAAATTTAATCACTTACTTCGTCAGCACAGATTCTTCATCGAACCCAATATGGGCAATTTGCAATAGAAATATTTCTAATAATTTAAAGAACAAAAACAGAAAGTCTAGAAGGATAGAGGTGGTTTAACATATTCATCTTAATGACAGGTTTAAAAAGTGATATCGATTAAAAGTCAAATATATAAGAAGGGATTAACTTTCATGGGGCTCTGAATAGCTTCAAAACGTTTTACAACTACAACATCGATAATAATCTGAATTATTAATTCCTCGTAGTTCATTTGTTTTACAAAATAGCTGTTAAGTAATCTGCTAGGGATATAGGAACATTTCAGTTCTTTAACTAAACTTTTTTTACATATATATATATATATATATATATATATATATATATATATATATATATATATATATATATATATATATATATGATAATAATAATAATACTTATATATATATATTTAATAATAATACTTATATATATATATATATATATATATATATATATATATATATATATATATATATATATATATATATATAATTAATAAATAATTATCTTAATGTTCATAGACATATATATGTTTTGCGTTTTTACTAACGCTCGTCGGTATAGAATTATGTAACCGTATCTCTGATCGGACAATTCGAACCCCAGATCTAATGAAACCTGGTCTTGTAAGAATTCGGCCAAAGCGACGATCACGCTTTAAAATGCGAGAGAAATACACCTTGTATTCTTACAATGTAAACACAAGTACTGTGATTCTAAAAAGAGTTCCAATCTTCAAAAGTGAGAGAACCCGCAACGTGGCTAACATATATATATATATATATATATATATATATATATATATATATATATATATATATGCAACGATACTCAATACTCTTTTTACACATGCTTTATTACAAAAGCAGTAATTTTTTATTTACTTTGTAATGCATTTTTCAAAAGTATGGTCTTTCTTTCTAGATCAAATTTGTTTCGGAATTGTTCAATATTCATGTTGATGGCTTCTAATTTTAAACTTTCAAATGCAACTCCTTACCTGTACAATAGCAGATAGGTCCTGAAATGGTTTACTGTTGCCATATTTGCGGAGGTGTGATTCGGTGGGCATTTTCTTGCCTTGACAGAGTACAGAATCGACTTCAAAATTTAGTAGGGGATTAAACAACTAACAACTTTAGAATCTATCTTTATAAAAATGAAACCACCAATAATTATAGAAGCTACCTTTATAAAAATGAAACAACCAATAATTATAGAAGCTACCTTTATAAAAATGAAACAACCAATAATTATAGAAGCTACCTTTATAAAAATGAAACAACCAATAATTATAGAATCTACCTTTATAAAATTTAAACAACCAATAATTATAGAAGCTACCTTTATAAAAATGAAACCACCAATAATTATAGAATCTACCTTTATAAAAATGAAACCACCAATAATTATAGAAGCTACCTTTATAAAAATGAAACAACCAATAATTATAGAATCTACCTTTATAAAAATGAAACAACCAATAATTATAGAAGCTACCTTTATAAAAATGAAACCACCAATAATTATAGAATCTACCTTTATAAAAATGAAACCACCAATAATTATAGAAGCTACCTTTATAAAATTGAAACAACCAATAATTATAGAAGCTACCTTTATAAAAATGAAACCACCAATAATTATAGAATCTACCTTTATAAAAATGAAACCACCAATAATTATAGAAGCTACCTTTATAAAAATGAAACAACCAATAATTATAGAAGCTACCTTTATAAAAATGAAACAACCAATAATTATAGAATCTACCTTTATAAAAATGAAACAACCAATAATTATAGAAGCTACCTTTATAAAAATGAAACCACCAATAATTATAGAAGCTACCTTTATAAAAATGAAACCACCAATAATTATAGAAGCTACCTTTATAAAAATGAAACAACCAATAATTATAGAATCTACCTTTATAAAAATGAAACAACCAATAATTATAGAAGCTACCTTTATAAAAATGAAACCACCAATAATTATAGAAGCTACCTTTATAAAAATGAAACCACCAATAATTATAGAAGCTACCTTTATAAAAATGAAGCAACCAATAATTATAGAAGCTACCTTTATAAAATTGAAACAACCAATAATTATAGAAGCTACCTTTATAAAAATGAAACCACCAATAATTATAGAAGCTACCTTTATAAAAATGAAACAACCAATAATTATAGAAGCTACCTTTATAAAAATGAAACAACCAATAATTATAGAAGCTACCTTTATAAAAATGAAACCACCAATAATTATAGAAGCTACCTTTATAAAAATGAAACAACCAATAATTATAGAAGCTACCTTTATAAAAATGAAACCACCAATAATTATAGAAGCTACCTTTATAAAATTGAAACAACCAATAATTATAGAAGCTACCTTTATAAAAATGAAACCACCAATAATTATAGAATCTACCTTTATAAAAATGAAACTACCAATAATTATAGACGCTACCTTTATAAAAATGAAACAACCAATAATTATAGAAGCTACCTTTATAAAAATGAAACAACCAATAATTATAGAAGCTACCTTTATAAAAATGAAACAACCAATATTTATAGAAGCTACCTTTATAAAAATGAAACAACAAATAATTATAGAAGCTACCTTCATAAAAATGAAACCACCAATAATTATAGACGCTACCTTTAAAAAAATGAAGCAACCAATAATTATAGGAGCTACCTTTAAAAAAATGAAACAACCAATAATTATAGAAGCTACCTTTATAAAAATGAAGCAACCAATAATTATAGAAGCTACATTTATAAAAATGAAACAATCAATAATTTTAGAATCTACCTTTATAAAAATGAAACAACCAATAATTATAGAAGCTACCTTTATTAAAATGAAACAATCAATAATTTTAGTAGCTACCTTTATTAAAATGAAACAACCAATAATTATAGAGGCTACCTTTATAAAAATGAAACAACCAATAATTATAGAAGCTACCTTTATAAAAATGAAACCACCAATAATTATAGAAGCTACTTTTATAAAAATGAAACAACCAATAATTTTAGAAGCTACTTTTATAAAAATGAAACAACCAATAATTATAGAAGCTACCTTTATGAAAATGAAACAACCAATAATTATAGAAGCTACCTTTATAAAAATGAAACAACCAATAATTTTAGAAGCTACTTTTATAAAAATGAAACAACCAATAATTTTAGAAGCTACCTTTAAAAAAATGAAACAACCAATAATTATAGAAGCTACCTTTATAAAAATGAAACAACCAATAATTATAGAAGCTACCTTTATAGAAATAAAACAACCAATAATTATAGAAGCTACCATAAAAATGAAACAACCAATATTTATAGAAGCTACCTTTATGAAAATGAAACAACCAATAATTATAGAAGCTACCTTTATAAAAATGAAACCACCAATAATTATAGAAGCTACTTTTATAAAAATGAAACAACCAATAATTTTAGAAGCTACTTTTATAAAAATGAAACAACCAATAAGTTTAGAAGCTACCTTTATAAAAATGAAACAATCAATAATTTTAGAAGCTACCTTTATAAAAATGAAACAACCAATAATTATAGAAGCTACTTTTATAATAAATGAAACAACCAATAATTTTAGAAGCTACCTTTATTAAAATGAAACAACCAATAATTATAGAAGCTACCTTTATAAAAATGAAACAACCAATAATTATAGAAGCTACTTTTATAAACATGAAACAACCAATAATTTTAGAAGCTACTTTTATAAAAATGAAACAACCAATAATTATAGAAGCTACCTTTATGAAAATGAAACAACCAATAATTATAGAAGCTACCTTTATGAAAATGAAACAACCAATAATTATAGAAGCTACCTTTATAAAAATGAAACAACCAATAATTATAGGAGCTACCTTTATAAAAATGAAACAACCAATAATTATAGGAGCTACCTTTATAAAAATGAAACAACCAATAATTATAGAAGCTACCTTTATAAAAATGAAGCAACCAATAATTATAGAAGCTACCTTTATTAAAATGAAACAATCAATAATTTTAGAATCTACCTTTATAAAAATGAAACAACCAATAATTATAGAAGCTACCTTTATAAAAATGAAACTATCAATAATTATAGAAGCTACCTTTATAAAAATAAAACAACCAATAATTATAGAAGCTACCTTTATTAAACTGAAACGATCAATAATTTTAGAATCTACCTTTATAAAAATGAAACAACCAATAATTATAGAAGCTACCTTTATAAAAATGAAACAACCAATAATTATAGGAGCTACCTTTATAAAAATGAAACAACCAATAATTATAGGAGCTACCTTTATAAAAATGAAACAACCAATAATTATAGAAGCTACCTTTATAAAAATGAAACAACCAATAATTATAGGAGCTACCTTTATAAAAATGAAACAACCAATAATTATAAGAAGCTACCTTTATAAAAAGTAAGCAACCAATAATTATAGAAGCTACCTTTATTAAAATGAAACGATCAATAATTTTAGAATCTACCTTTATAAAAATGAAACAACCAATAATTATAGAAGCTACCTTTATAAAAATGAAACAACCAATATATATAGAAGCTACCTTTATAAAAATGAAACAATCAATAATTTTAGAAGCTACCTTTATTAAAATGAAACAACCAATAATTATAGAAGCTACCTTTATAAAAATTAAACAACCAATAATTATAGAAGCTACTTTTATAAAAATGAAACAACCAATAATTTTAGAAGCTACTTTTATAAAAATGAAACAACCAATAAGTTTAGAAGCTACCTTTATAAAAATGAAACAACCAATAATTATAGAAGCTACCTTTATTAAAATGAAACAACCAATAAGTTTAGAAGCTACCTTTATTAAAATGAAGCAACCAATAATTTTAGAAGCTACCTTTATAAAAATGTAACAACCAATAATTATAGAAGCTACTTTTATAAAAATGAAACCACCAATAATTATGGAAGCTACCTTTATAAAAATGAAACAACCAATAATTATAGAAGCTACCTTTATTAAAATGAAACAATCAATAATTTTAGAATCTACCTTTATAAAAATGAAACTACCAATAATTATAGACGCTACCTTTATAAAAATGAAACAACCAATAATTATAGAAGCTACCTTTATAAAAATGAAACAACCAATAATTATAGAAGCTACCTTTATAAAAATGAAACAACCAATATTTATAGAAGCTACCTTTATAAAAATGAAACAACCAATAATTTTAGAAGCTACCTTTATAAAAATGAAACCACCAATAATTATAGACGCTACCTTTATAAAAATGAAACAACCAATAATTATAGAAGCTATTTTTAAAAAAAATGAAACAACCAATAATTATAGGAGCTACTTTTAAAAAAATGAAACAACCAATAATTATAGAAGCTACCTTTATTAAAATGAATCAACCAATAATTATAGAAGCTACCTTTATTAAAATGAAGCAACCAATAATTATAGAAGCTACCTTCATACAAATTAAACAACCAATAATTATAGGAGCTACCTTTAAAAAAATGAAACAACCAATAATTATAGAAGCTACCTTTATAAAAATGAAACAACCAATAATTATAGAAGCTACATTTGTAAAAATGAAACAATCAATAATTTTAGAATCTACCTTTATAAAAATGAAACAACCAATAATTATAGAAGCTACCTTTATTAAAATGAAACAATCAATAATTTTAGTAGCTACCTTTATTAAAATGAAACAACCAATAATTATAGAGGCTACCTTTATAAAAATGAAACAACCAATAATTATAGAGGCTACCTTTATAAAAATGAAACAACCAATAATTATAGAAGCTACTTTTATAAAAATGAAACAACCAATAATTTTAGAAGCTACTTTTATAAAAATGAAACAACCAATAATTATAGAAGCTACCTTTATGAAAATGAAACAACCAATAATTATAGAAGCTACCTTTATAAAAATGAAACAACCAATAATTTTAGAAGCTACTTTTATAAAAATGAAACAACCAATAATTTTAGAAGCTACCTTTATATTAAATGAAACAACCAATAATTATAGAAGCTACCTTTATAAAAATGAAACAACAAATAATTATAGAAGCTACCTTTATAAAAATAAAACAACCAATAATTATAGAAGCTACCATAAAAATGAAACAACCAATATTTATAGAAGCTACCTTTATGAAAATGAAACAACCAATAATTATAGAAGCTACCTTTATAAAAATGAAACCACCAATAATTATAGAAGCTACTTTTATAAAAATGAAACAACCAATAATTTTAGAAGCTACTTTTATAAAAATGAAACAACCAATAAGTTTAGAAGCTACCTTTATAAAAATGAAACAATCAATAATTTTAGAAGCTACCTTTATAAAAATGAAACAACCAATAATTATAGAAGCTACTTTTATAATAAATAAAACAACCAATAATTTTAGAAGCTACCTTTATTAAAATGAAACAACCAATAATTATAGAAGCTACCTTTATAAAAATGAAACAACCAATAATTATAGAAGCTACTTTTATAAACATGAAACAACCAATAATTTTAGAAGCTACTTTTATAAAAATGAAACAACCAATAATTATAGAAGCTACCTTTATGAAAATGAAACAACCAATAATTATAGAAGCTACCTTTATGAAAATGAAACAACCAATAATTATAGAAGCTACCTTTATAAAAATAAACAACCAATAATTATAGAAGCTACCTTTATAAAAATGAAACTATCAATAATTATAGAAGCTACCTTTATAAAAATAAAACAACCAATAATTATAGAAGCTACCTTTATTAAACTGAAACGATCAATAATTTTAGAATCTACCTTTATAAAAATGAAACAACCAATAATTATAGAAGCTACCTTTATAAAAATGAAACAACCAATAATTATAGGAGCTACCTTTATAAAAATGAAACAACCAATAATTATAGGAGCTACCTTTATAAAAATGAAACAACCAATAATTATAGAAGCTACCTTTATAAAAATGAAACAACCAATAATTATAGGAGCTACCTTTATAAAAATGAAACAACCAATAATTATAAGAAGCTACCTTTATAAAAAGTAAGCAACCAATAATTATAGAAGCTACCTTTATTAAAATGAAACAATCAATAATTTTAGAATCTACCTTTATAAAAATGAAACAACCAATAATTATAGAAGCTACCTTTATAAAAATGAAACAATCAATAATTTTAGAAGCTACCTTTATGAAAATAAAACAACCAATAATTATAGAAGCTACCTTTATAAAAATGAAGCAACCAATAATTATAGAAGCTACCTTTATAAAAATGAAACGCCCAATATTTATAGAAGCTACCTTTATGAAAATGAAACAACCAATAATTATAGAAGCTACTATAAAAATGAAACAACCAATAATTTTAGAAGCTACCTTTATGAAAATGAAACAACCAATAATTATAGAAGCTACCTTTATAAAATTGAAACAACCAATAATTATAGAAGCTACCTTTATAAAAATGAAACAATCAATAATTTTAGAAGCTACCTTTATTAAAATGAAACAACCAATAATTATAGAAGCTACCTTTATAAAAATAAAACAACCAATAATTATAGAAGCTACCTTTATAAAAATAAAACAACCAATAATTATAGAAGCTACTATAAAAATGAAACAACCAATATTTATAGAAGCTACCTTTATGAAAATGAAACAACCAATAATTATAGAAGCTACTATAAAAATGAAACAACCAATAATTTTAGAAGCTACCTTTATGAAAATGAAACCACCAATAATTATAGAAGCTACCTTTATAAAAATGAAACAACCAATAATTATAGAAGCTACCTTTATGAAAATGAAACAACCAATAATTATAGAAGCTACCTTTATAAAAATAAAACAACCAATAATTATAGAAGCTACTTTTATAATAAATGAAACAACCAATAATTATAGAAGCTACCTTTATAAAAATGAAACAACCAATAATTATAGAAGCTACCTTTATAAAAATGAAACAACCAATATATATAGAAGCTACCTTTATAAAAATGAAACAATCAATAATTTTAGAAGCTACCTTTA
>OY744539.1:482500-485000 GCA_963556195.1 Sepiola atlantica | reverse complement strand
TGTTTTAAGATATACAAATAAAAATATCTAAAAGACATATTATGATGATGATGATAATAATAATAATAATAAAATGGACAAAAGTAACATTTGTTTGTTGGAGCATAACGCGTGTCGTACTATTCAGCCTTGGGTGCTTATACGTACGTCATATTAGTGCTTAGGTGTACTTAGATTAGATTAATCAATAATCGATACTACCTCTAATATTATAACATTAACACATTTTATACAGGTAAGATAATATATATATATATATATATATATATATATATATTATATCATGTATCCACATAAAATGTTATAAAAGGATATAATATATTATGTGTTGATTTTCAGTATTTATGTCAACAGTGCTCAATACGTGAGTAGAGCTAGCTAGGTAGTGTATTATGAAAATATATTTATGGCACTAAATATATGTTCATAACTTTATATATATATATATATATATATATATATATATATATATATATATATATATATAGGTAAATACTATACAGGCATAATTCGATTAGTCATATTAATGCCGGCAGTTTTTAAAAAAAATGAAAAATATAGTATTACTCTTAATAAATATATTATATTCTTACTTAAATAATAGAGCTGGTTGTGTTTATTCATTCTGAACTAGATATATATATATATATATATGTATACTCACATTTAATTTGGCGTATGCAATTGCGTTTCAGTGAATTAGCCTTGTTAATTTGCTGAATCGCGATTGCATTTGCGTAAGCTAAATAAAATGTTTATATAATAAATATTTATGAAGCCATACCTAGTATTGAGCACTTTCGAAAAATATTGGTTTATTGTTTGATTTATATATATATATATATATATATATATATATATATATATATGTATATGCATAGTATAAAATAGTCTTATGTAAAGAGATCTACACAGAAACGTTTGTATTTTATTTCAGAAGGAAATTGTTAGGCTTTAAGTAAAATTGCTTTAAGTTGAGTAGTTGGTTTAGCAAATTCGAAATTCGTGTACCGTTTTTAAAAGAAGAAAATTGCTCTTAAAATATTCGAAACCCCAGCCCCCTAACTGTAACATTAACACTAACCCAGCCCCCTCTCTTTTAGCATTACAGTTATTGTTAGTGGTTGTGTGTGGAAGTAATAGTAGTGGTGGTAGTTTACCGGTGACCAATCATGCATGTTAATTACATTTCCTTTTTGTATTCCTTTATGACATGGACTGCCAGGATACTTACAAATAGCCTATCAGAATCTTTCACGATGAAACGCGGGGACACAGCCACGACTGGATTTATTGGTGTCTTCATATGCCACATTTTTGACATTTCCATTTTCATTGTTATTATTATTATTATTATTATTATTATTATTATTATTATTTTCTATCATTATTATTAGTGCAATCATGATAACCAGTGTCCGTCTTTGTTTTATGTGATATCTAATTAAATTTTTACTGTTCAAATAATTAAGTATTATTCTGTACATAACAATATCTGTTTCCTTTCTAATACGTATATTTACCATTAAACAACATTTAAGTAATATTTTTATACATATTTAAATAATGTTAAAGTTTAAATAATCCATTCAGTTATCGTGTATTTGTTTACTATGACGAAAACGAAACATTAACTGCTGTATATGTCGTTAAAAACTATTATTATTATTATTATTATTATTATTATTATTATTATTTGTACTCACTAGGAGTTCTCACACAGGTCATCATCAGTGATTGCTTATTGATAATCACCGGTGGTATACCCTGGAGTCTGAGTGACAACAAATCTTCCCAGATTTCCATTATTATTATTATTATTATTATTATTATTATTATTATTATTATTATTATTATTATTATTATTATTATTATTATTATTATTGTTGTTGTTGTTATATGTTATTGTAATTCTCGGACAATCCCATCTTTACTTGCTCTTATTCTTACTATATTGATATATTTCTATTAAAACCCTATCGAGACAAAATCCAATCACCTAAATTCCATTTAATCGGCAAATACAGGCATTGCCAATTACGTTTTAATTGACTATTTCCCAAGCACATGAATATTTGATGTTACCTATCCACCCCACCAAATACAAAAAAAATCAACAACAAAACTGAATTTGAAATTAAGATTGAAGAATAAAACAAGAATTCCTCTTTCCCATGTGAAAATTAGATTTGACTGTTTGTGTTGAGAAAAGGGTAGCACGCCGCGTGTCTCTCTTTCTATTTCATGTATCATAGTGGAATACAACCATCTGTGACTGTGGAGAGGAGGACCATACGATGCATCACTGCCTTGTCTATCCCCCTACTGTCCAACCGATGCAGCTTGAAAGATCTTGCAGAGTATAACAATAATGCAAATGACTGCGTAAAAAATGGGAAACAGTTGTATGACCACATGACTCTTCAAAGACACACAAAGAAGTGGAATACTTTCAATGGTATGAACAAAAAACAGAATGTTTGTAAACAGACACACGCTG
>OY744539.1:475000-477500 GCA_963556195.1 Sepiola atlantica | reverse complement strand
TCAGAAATCAAAGGGCCCCTTCCTTGGGCTAACACTTGATCTCTATATGAGATACATAGATATTCGAATATTCCATTAAAATTCTCCGTTACCTGTCAAACGTTTAGTTAGTAAATAAGTTAAAACATTAATTTTCTTCTTCCCAGTTGACTATGTTGTAGTATATTTTTCTTGTGGTTTCTTAGTCTTATCAGATTCCAGGACAATAATTCGTCTAGTCTGGTGGAGTATCCAGCTAAGTGATGTTACTTGACGAAAGTGCACCATTTCTCTTATAAGCAAGTGTGTGGTAGCCATACCGAGTGGATCTTATTTGTGCTGCGAATACTATGTTATTTTGAATATTTAGTCAGGGTTTACTTGTAGGGTGAAGTATCCTCATGGCAGGTTGTCCTGACAACCCCTTGTACAGAGAGACCGAAGACACTTGGGGATGGTATCAAACTATGTGTCCACGTGTGTGTCTATAAATCTCGGGTGTCTACCTTTCTTCTCACTTGTCTACCAGTCAATATTTACTTCCCTCCCATAGCAGGCAGATGCGGCACAAGGCCGGAAGGTTAAGGAGAAGAAACGCCAAGCTCACCCAAGACGGTCCATTCTGGGCCCCACAAAAATAGATTGAGCAACCCCATCAGTATTCCCAGGTAGTGACGCCTCAGGCGATTGGCAATAGACCAACCTTCTCAAAGAGAGAAGGTAAAGCTTGGGAGGGTGTACCTCTTAGGATTGGACAGTACAATCCCTCACACTTACAGAGAAGGGCCAGCTGATGCCTGTGTTGACGACCATCAGCCGAACTGATTGTCGAAGAGGATCCTCGAATGGTATTGGGTTAGGGTTAGGGTTAGGTAACGTCTATCAGTCTGGGTTAGGGTTAGGGTTAGGGTTAGGTAACGTCTATCAGTCTGGGTTAGGGTTAGGGTTAGGGTTAGGTAACGTCTATCAGTCTGGGTTAGGGTTAGGTAACGTCTATCAGTCTGGGTTAGGGTTAGGGTTAGGGTTAGGTAACGTCTATCAGTCTGGGTTAGGGTTAGGGTTAGGTAACGTCTATCAGTCTGGGTTAGGGTTAGGGTTAGAGTTAGGTAACGTCTATCAGTCTGGGTTAGGGTTAGGGTTAGGGTTAGGTAACGTCTATCAGTCTGGGTTAGGGTTAGGGTTAGGTAACGTCTATCAGTCTGGGTTAGGGTTAGGGTTAGGGTTAGGTAACGTCTATCAGTCTGGGTTAGGGTTAGGGTTAGGTAACGTCTATCAGTCTGGGTTAGGGTTAGGGTTAGGGTTAGGTAACGTCTATCAGTCTGGGTTAGGGTTAGGGTTAGGGTTAGGGTTAGGGTTAGGTAACGTCTATCAGTCTGGGTTAGGGTTAGGGTTAGGGTTAGGTAACGTCTATCAGTCTGGGTTAGGGTTAGGGTTAGGGTTAGGTAACGTCTATCAGTCTGCTTGCGGATTTACCTGCTACCTGTACACGCGTGTCCACCTGTCTTCTCACATGTCTGTCATCTCATTTAATTCGGGTTTCTAACTATCTAATCATATGTCTACCTTCTCGAATATCTCCCTACTATTTCGCGTGTCTATCCATCTGCTCTCATATTTACTCTTCTTCATTGGTGTCTACTCTCATTCTCGCGGATGTCTACCTCTTTTGCTTGCACGTCTACCTGCACGCCCTATTCTTGTTCCATTTTGGCAAGAACAGAGGGAAAATTGCTGTTTTCGTTTCTAGAACTTCCAAACAACTACCGATCTACACGTAACGCTCGTACATTTTGCCTGCCTCTCTGTCCGCCTGTTCTATATATGTATATCGATTGTTTGATTTCCTTTCCAACAAGGATAAAAACTCGAATAAGCTAATTGGCTTTTAATTAAAATATTACGGCTGTTTCATCATCGTTGCTATACAATCAAAACAGTTAGAATTTTATAGACGCGATGAATCTCCAGAAATGCAGAAAAAGAACGACTTACATTTATACATTCTGCAAAAAAAAAACCTGTCGCCATACAAACTTTACGATTCGACCATCTTTGATTAGATTAATATGCGATTTTTACCATTGTCGGAAACGAAATCAATTTATAATTGCTCTGGAATTACATATTAGAACCTTTGGGTCGTGCAATATCCATTGAGTTTAAAGCACTTGATTATATATATATATATATATATATATATATATATATATATATATATATATATATATATATATGCGTCATTTTAAAAGACCAAACAGACTTGTGTCCTAATACAGCTAATGGCTCGCTTGTTTCGTACAAAGCGGCCACTATTTAAATAAGAACATTTTTTTAAGAATTGCCATTTTTTAATTTACGCCAAACTATTGGCTATCTATGATTCCTCCAACTCGATATGTCCTGCCAGCCTAAATCTATTTGTTCTTCAGTCTTTCCTACCCACCTCTCACTCACTCACTCTCGCTCTCACTCTCACTCTCTCTCTCTCTCTCTCTCTCTCTCTCTATATATATATATATAT
>OY744539.1:222500-470000 GCA_963556195.1 Sepiola atlantica | reverse complement strand
TTTTTTTTAGTGTATCCGTTTTTCCCCCATTTCGTCAATATATTTTGTCAATAATAACCAAGCGTATTTATCATTTCATCATTCATATATATATATATATATATATATATATATATATATGTGTGTGTGTGTGTGTGTGTGTGTGTGTGTGTGTGTGTGTGTGTGTGTGTGCGTGTGTGTAAGTTTAAATGCAAAACGCGATAGGCGCCATTTTCAAAATTATGAAGATATCTCTACAAAAAAAGTGCATTTTAACACTCGGCCCCAAAATCATGATTTACATAATATGATAATGGCTTTTTGCTTTCAATTAAAATAAGCTTTTAGTCGGAGTCTAGATTTAATATGTTCGTACTTTTATTGTTTAAGATCTCAATTTAAGCAATTAGATTTATCGCGTTTTGTCATCTAAACTCTTCATATATGTTTGTGTGAGTTTTTGTGTGTATGTGTGTGTGTCTCTCTCTTTCTAACTTTTTCATAGTCTCTATTTTCGTTTTTTTTTCTGACTGCTATTTATATATCTAATTATCTTTCTATGTATTTTTCTTTCTTTGTATCTTTCTTTCTTTGTATCTTTCTATCCATCTCAGTCACTTGTCGTTCTATTAACTTCCATTTAACATTTTTACTTAACATTTTATCTGTATATTTCATTATCTACTTTATATATATATATATATATATATATATATATATATATATATATATATATATATATATATATATATATATATATATATATATATATATGCCTATTAGAAAGTCATATTTCTCTCTATCTCTCACTGTCATTTCTTATGTAATTTGCACCGTTATTTACCCCCACCCCTCTCTATCGATCTACCTCCCTCTTTCTCAATCATTTTATATATCTGATCGAAATTGCCCCTGATCAACATATCGGCCATATCTATATGTCTATCTATCTCTCTTTCTCTCTCTTTTTCTCTACATTTACATATATATATATATATATATATATATATATATATATATATATATATATACATATATATATATATATATACATATATATATATATATATATATATATATATATATATACATATATATATATATATATATATATATATATATATATATATATATATATATATATATATATATACGCGAACATTGTAAAAAATAACAGAATTGGTCTGTTTAATTATACCTCTTTATATTTATTTTATTTTTCTGATGGTCTTTTTTGTATTGACACTTATAAATTATAAATATTCAATAGGTTTCACGAACGTTTTCGATTCTTCATCGAATCATCCTACGGTGTCAAAAGAACAAAAAAGCTAGAGAAAGAAGAGACGGCAGAGAAACCCAGACACCTGGGGATGATTCGACGAATAATGGAAAACATTCGTGAAACCTATGGAATATTCATTATTTTTTTTATGTTAATACGAAAAAGATCATCAGAAAAATTCAATAAATTAAAAAAAGACGAATTCTGTTATTTTTAACAATGTTTGCATAAATGAGAAAATGCTGCCTAAACACATTCTTTTCTAGTTTGTGGGTACAGCTGTCGGTTTGTCCTTTTTATCTCTGTTCTACGGTGACCGACAAACAAACAGGTCCCGTGGGTTACCCATACCTGATTCCTGTACATATCCGTACAGCCTAATGTATATACACGCACCTAAAAAAATTATTATGATATCCATACAATCTTACACGGTAAATACATACGGCCATAGATTTCAATGTACCACATCGTAAAACCGCAAATTATAAAGATGACACAGTTTTTATTCATATGATAGCATTTAAGGCTGTACATTCTTCTGTGTCAAAAAAAAATCATTTTGTTCTGAAAAAAAACTTCTTTATAGCGCGATTAAAATAAAATTACGTCGTACTTGTAAAATAAATATTTATAACAAAAATTCATTATAAAACATATATATCTATATATTTATATATACATATGTATATATATATACATGTATATATGTATTCATATATATTTTTATATGTATATACATATATACATATGTGCACATATATGTTTATATTTACATATGTATATATATATATATATATATATATATATATATATATATATATATATATATAGGCACATATATACATATATATGCACATATATACAAATATTTATTTGTGTATATATATATAAATATATATACAGTAATATTTATCGTATATAATTTTAAAAAAAAAACAGAAATTACAACCTCTTTCTATAAAAACTCATATAATTCGCCATTTTAAAAAATCGACTTGGATTTCATACATATATATATATATATATATATATATATATATATATATATATATATATATATATATATATATATATATATAAACAATATATATATATATATATATATATATACATGTATATTTATATATAATATATATTTGTATATACACAAATATATGTATATCGATATGTGTGTATATGCGTATATATACACGTATATATGTATATATATATAGGTGTGTATATATATATTTATATATATTCATATATATGCATGTATAAATACAGATATATATACATATATATGTATATATATATACATATGAAAATATATATTGATGTGTATATATGCATAATCTTTATCTATATATATGCATATTTATATAAATATATGTATATCTACATACACATGTATATACTTACATGTATACATACATACGTATATACCTTTATATGTACTCTATTTAAATATAGATGTGCATTAATATACATGTATATACACATATATGCCTACATATTTGTGTATATCCATATATATATATATATATATATATATATATATATACATCTTTCATATCTATTATCCATAAAGAAAAAAAAACATTGCGAAGTAAAAAAAATCATGGATTTATTTAGTATCATATGCGTTTCAAACATTTTCCCGGGCGCTACACGCACATATACAAACCTACAGTTATATGTAACAGCATAAGTATTTTTAAAAAAAACTCTTTTTTTAAGGATGAGAGCACCTGCTATCATACATACAAGAACAAAAATAATAATCAACATTAATATACATACAATCGCTCACACATATATACCTGTAATTACAAAACAAAAAACCATGACCCCCTATTCTCTCCCCCAACTTGTTCGTCCTCCTGTACGTACAGTAATACTACACCTATCAATACTACTAATAATACTGTCACATAATAAACATGTGTGCAAATATAGTACACCTTTCACATGATATATATATATATATATATATATATATATATATATATATATATATATATATATATATATATATATATATATATATATATAAATGGTAGATTTGTTTCAATCTACGATACAGTGGGATAATATTTATTCGATGGGATATAAATAAAAATTCCAATTGTGGTTCATTTCTTTTTATCTTTTTTTTCTTTTTTTATTGTTGCCTTTCTTCTTATATTTATTTATTGTTTGTGATTTTCAACTTTGTGAAGAATCATGACATGTTAGCAATTACTGTATGCATCCTTTCTTTTCAGCCGATCCGGAAATCTCTTTGAGTAAGTTTTCCTGTACAGTTCCGGAAAAAGAACCACATAAACTTTGTCCATTAGCATTTTTTCCACATACATCCTTTTTTCGTGAAGAGGGATTGGTTTATCGCCGGTCATCTGAGGCTCTCCTACCGGACCATGCCTCCGAGTCTGTCCATGGCAATTTTTTCAGCCATCCACAGTTTGTGTAGCCTACACGCCTTCTAAACGGGTCCCTATAAATGCATTATTGAGATTATACGTTGATACAAAGATCCTCGCCCTTGGATCCGTATGGAGTATGGTTCTATTCGGTCCTAGGGATGGACATTTTCGCAGGAATCTTCTTCTCCTTTTGGGGGTGAGATTGGTTTATTGACAGTAGCTTAAACACAACTGTCGGGTAATGGTCACGGTTTCGATCTGTAACCTATCTAGAGTGCCCCCTCTCAAGTTAACAAGACCCACATAGTTTTAGGAGATAGATAGATAGATAGATAGATAGATAGATAGATAGATAGATAGATAGATAGATAGATAGATAGATAGATAGATAGATAGATAGATAGATAGATAGATAGATAGATAGATAGAATAAATATTGACCCAAGATAAAGTGATAATGAAAGATTACACAATAACAAAATATTAAACGAGTTTAGTAGAAAGAATGTTTTTAAAGGCGTAAAACAGTGATAAATATAACAACAATAAAAAATAACACTAAGAAGTGCAATAATATAATCACTAGAAATACTAATAACCTAAACTCTAATAGCAATCACCCAAGTAGAAATAAGGCAATTAATAATGAAGAGAAAAACTGTAACCGTAGAACGCGTGCACTTTGTCCTCTACAAAATAACTGCTTAATCAAAGGCATTGTTTGCCAAGCCACAATATTTGCTAAATAAAACCCGAATAAGAAAAATACTACGTAAGAGGAAAGGATGTTTTAATGGGGGTGAATCAAGATAAATAAAATTCGAATGAAGTAAAAAAAAAAAAATTTTTTTAAAAAACAAATGGGTCAACCTTTAAATGATTGTCTGTCTGGATAGTCACCATGGCAACAAGTGTTTTGACTGAATTACTTAAATATACTTTTATTCTAATGGTTTTTAATGTTGTATGTTATTCTTAGTGAATTAAATTGTTCATGTTGTGAATGTATGTTTGTTATTTTATTAAAGAGAATCTATCAATTTCTTCCTATTAAAAGAATGAATTTTCATTATCTAAATATAATACTAAAACGTTGATGATTTTGGTTGTTTGTCAAACTGAGACGAGAAGTGGTGGGAGCAATGGAATAGAAGGAAGTAACAACAGCAGTCATACAAGAAGTAGAGTAAAAGGAAAGGATAAAATAATGAGTGTTAGAATGAATAAAGTGAAATAAAATTCGAATTAAGTAAAAGTCAAATGGGCTCACCCACTGTCTGTCTGAGTAAGTCACCATGCCAACAAGTGTTTTGACTGAATTATTTAAATATACTTTTATTCTAATGTTTTTATGACTTAATGTTTTTAATAGTGAATGTAAGTTATCGTATGAAAAGCTTTGTAAAAATATTTTTAAAATGTAAGTAAACATTTAAAGAAATATTTTTTTATAAAAAATCACCAATTTTTACGTTTAAAAATAAGTTTTATTTTAAAGAAAAGTCCTTCAAGATAATATAAAACATTAACAATTTTGAAAAACTTTATTTCCTTTAGCAGAACTTCTACTCTTGATTGTAAAATGATAAATGTTTCAAAATTAAATGTTGAAATTAGAATTTTTTTAATACTTTTTTATACATAACGATAGAATAGAGAAAGACTAGGGAAGAGACTGTAAATCAGATGTAACTACCATAAAAACACATTCGATAACAAAAACACCGATTAAAAAAATTACTACCGAACGATTACAATGAGTTCAAAGAAAACGGACGCTTGCCAATAATCGAGTGGCAAATATGACGATGTGCCAATACATGTAGATATTTAGACAACCTATGTAAATTATGTTTCAATGAGAAGCTTGAAATTTAACAAATTTAAGATCACAAAAACTGTAGAAGCGAAATAGCAACCAACTGTAGACATAGTATAAACTTCACTTTAAGATAACTATATAAATAACAAATAAATAAATAAAATAAAATAAATTTTAAAAAACTAAACTAAATCAACATCTAAAGTAGAAACAAATAACAAAATGAATAGAAAGGAAAGTATTCCAATCACACACGTGCTAAAATAAGGTCACCTGTTAATTTGACACACTTACAAAAGAGATACGCCACACCCAAACAAAACAAAAGAAAAAGGGGGTCAATTAAAGGTTAGCGAGGCTTTTGTTTGAAAGAAGCTCAGCCATTGGCCAATGAAAACATTAACTGATGAAAGAGAAATTACAACGAATCTGATTGTTCAGTTAGCTAGACTAAACACTACTTAGATATATATAGAGAGCACAATAACAAAGATCCGTGCACTTAGCCTGATGATTTCCTACATGGATGAAATATAGACGCCTCTGTGTAGCTATAATATTTCTCAATTGTCTGAATACAGATTTATATATCTATCTATCAATCGATCTATCTACATATTTATTTATCTAACTACATCACCCCCTTTGTTGGTGTGTCTATCTATCTATAATTATATATCTATGGTTATATATCTATATAAATATTATAATTATCTAGAGACTGGGTGAATATCAATGCTCTCTCTCTCTCTCTCTCTCTCTCCCTCTCTCTCTCTCTCTCTCTCTCTCTCTCTCTCTCTCTCTCTCTCTCTCTCTCTCTCTCTCCGTTCACCTACTTAAAGACAACATGAAACCAGTTATGTTTTCTCCGGATTGGTGCCTGGGAGTCTGATGTAAAAATCTGACTCCTGACCCTGCAAAACACGCCCCCCGGAGAGAGATGGTTATTTCGAAAATCTTGGTCCAGAGATCTGTCAATCATTGACTGATATTCTAATTATAAGAGTGGAATTTAAAAAAGGCAAATGAAACGAAAAGAACTATGCGGAGCACAAAAGAAAACTGGAACAAGTTTATACCAATTTTGCAATTCGATCTTAACCACCGATTTTGAAAAGTTGATAGGGTTATTCAAAAAATAAGGTTATTAATTTTAAAAGCAAAATCTATGTTGTTTTCAGAATTTTTCCCCCATAAGTCTAAACTCTGCATTCTTTGGAATTAGTTGAGGGTGTTTGCAAAATGACGACGAATCAAACAGATTGCTCAAAGCTTGAGCAGAGGTGTGTCATCAAATTGTGCAAACCATATCAAAATTTTAGAGATGTACCAAAAAGCATGTTTTAGTAACACAAAATGTTCACGCATGAACTAAATTGTTCAAAGAAGATCACGATAGTTCAAGATGAAGACAGGCCATATATGCTACATATGGTTGCGAGAAAGCGAAGAATTACAATGATCGAATGCTCACGTAGCAAAATAGAAGAAAGGCGATTTACATTAAGTGATTGAATGCATTAAACATAAATACAACTAGTGAGACTCGCGCACGGGTGTTGGCCGGGAAATTTGAAAAATACAAGAAACTCTGTTTATTTGTTAAAAGCCCCCTTTATTTGTGAAAATTGGATCATGTGATCAATTTTTGTGACAATCCCTTTTTAATGAGAGGACGTTTGTTATTGGCTATTCAATGCAGTTATCTCTAACTATTTATTTGAGGGACGGAAGAGATGTATAGAGCCTCTGCGCAGAGAGGCATTTTCTCATTTTTATTTCTGTGCTCGGTGTGTCCATGTCTGGTTGGTTGAAATTGATTGATACAAACACGACACCAATCTTAGAGGATTAATTGAATCAAGTCTCATTTCCCGAACTAAAAACAGAGTGACGCAATATCTAACATTCTCAACGAGAAAAAATTGACTAAATTGAATACTGGGTGACCAAAATCAAGTTGCCTTATTGCTCCCTTTCTTCCTTTTCACACACACCTTTCGCTTTCCTTCCTCGATTTCTATTCTTTCTTATTCAACCTACCCTTTCCCGATTCCTCAACACCTGGCTGATACCAGCACCCATCCCCATCTCCCATATTCCCTTACTTTATCTTCTTCCTCGTTTCTCTGTATAAATACCCACTTCACCTGAATAACGTTTACTTGACCATGCAAATCAATATATCGGAGATTATGAACGCTTGAAACATGTTTTTGTATCAATATTTTAAATTAGTTTGTTTTCATACCTATCAATTCATTCGATATACTAACCATTTCATTTTTGTCGGAAATTTAATTATATTTGATGCGAACTCCATTTGAGAGCTTTTTTTTCTGTACCTGGTGAGTCCATATCCGGTTGGGTAAAATTGACGTGTAACAACAATCAGAAAGATACTTGATTTGAGCAGACGATAAAACTGACAGAAAAGTTGCAATAGAGGAGATCTTTAAAAAAGATTAGAAATTAATAAATGGAGGGGTGGTAAGAAGATTAGAAATTAATAAATGGGGGGGGGGGGTAAGAAGATTAAAAATTAATAAATGGAGGGGTGGTAAGAAGATTAGAAATTAATAAATGGGGGGGGGGGGGTAAGAAGATTAAAAATTAATAAATAGAGGGGTGGCAAGAAGATTAGAAATTAATAAATGGGGGTGTGGTAAGAAGATTAAAAATTAATAAATGGAAGGGTGGTAAGAAGATTAGAAATTAATAAATGGGGGGGGGGTAAGAAGATTAAAAATTAATAAATGGAGTGGTGGTAAGAAGATTAGAAATTAATAAATGGGGGTGGTAAGAAGATTAAAAATTAATAAATGGAGGGGTGGTAAGAAGATTAAAAATTAATAAATGGAGGGGTGATAAGAAGATTAAAAATTAATAAATGGAGGGGTGGTAAGAAGATTAGAAATTAATAAATGGGGGGGGTGGTAAGAAGATTAAAAATTAATAAATGGAGGGGTGGTAAGAAGATTAAAAATTAATAAATGGAGGGGTGGTAAGAAGATTAGAAATTAATAAATTGGGGGGTGGTAAGAAGATTAGAAATTAATAAATGGAGGGGTGGTAAGAAGATTAGAAATTAATAAATGGGGGGGGGTAAGAAGATTAGAAATTAATAAATGGAGGGGTGGTAAGAAGATTAGAAATTAATAAATGGAGGGGTGGTAAGAAGATTAAAAATTAATAAATGGAGGGGTGGTAAGAAGATTAGAAATTAATAAATTGGGGGGTGGTAAGAAGATTAGAAATTAATAAATGGAGGGGTGGTAAGAAGATTAGAAATTAATAAATGGAGGGGTGGTAAGAAGATTAAAAATTAATAAATGGAGGGGTGGTAAGAAGATTAGAAATTAATAAATGGAGGGGTGGTAAGAAGATTAGAAATTAATAAATGGGGGGTAAGAAGATTAGAAATTAATAAATGGAGGGGTGGTAAGAAGATTAGAAATTAATAAATGGAGGGGTGGTAAGAAGATTAGAAATTAATAAATTGGGGGTGGTAAGAAGATTAGAAATTAATAAATGGAGGGGTAGTAAGAAGATTAAAAATTAATAAATGGAGGGGTGGTAAGAAGATTAGAAATTAATAAATTGGGGGGGTAAGAAGATTAGAAATTAATAAATGGAGGGGTAGTAAGAAGATTAAAAATTAATAAATGGAGGGGTGGTAAGAAGATTAGAAATTAATAAATGGAAGGGTGGTAAGAAGATTAGAAATTAATAAATGGGGGGGGGGGTAAGAAGATTAGAAATTAATAAATGGAGGGGTGGTAAGAAGATTAGAAATTAATAAATGGGGGGGGGTAAGAAGATTAGAAATTAATAAATGGAGGGGTGTAAGAAGATTAGAAATTAATAAATGGAGGGGTGGTAAGAAGATTAGAAATTAATAAATGGGGGAGGGGTGGTAAGAAACAGTTCAGTGGAAGGCAGGCACAATCAGACGGTGAGCAGGAAGAAAGTGTACACAAGTGCACCAAATGAAAAATCTACTATTTCTAAAAGTCTGTAGGCCTTGTTATCTTGCTATCTTGTCACCGTACACACTGGATGACGTCACAAAAACAAAGGCTGAATGATAAGAGAAATAGTGGGAGAGAGAAACTGGCCTAAATAATAAAAAGATAGAGTGATGAAAGAGGCGATGGAAGGGATATGACAGAGAGAGGGATGGAAGACCAGATAAAAAAGAATGATTATTATCAAATATATATATATATATATATATATATATATATATATATATATATATATATATATATATATATATACTTAAAAATCGATGACGTGACGGTAGCCTTTGACAACCTTTCAAAAACTAAAGCTCATTTTGTGACTTCATCCTTGTATTTAGAAATTCCAAAAGGTTTTCATAAATATTTAATTACAGGTCGCGGCTCATTAAATTACAAATAAATATTTATTTGAAAAGGAAAGATCTGAAAAGAAACACTTTCGACTAGGTAAGCCTTTGTCACGTGGCACACGTCGGTTACCTGTACAGTCATAATTTGCTCGTTCAAAAGAGTGACTACTTTTTCCGAAATACACAATCCACTTAAAATAAATATATGTGTAAAAGTCTTTAATTCAGTATCGTAATCGAAAATTACCACATGTGTATATCTGTTAATGCCTGTGTGCGTGTGTGTGTGTGTGGGGGGGGGGGGGTATATATGAATGTATACACATATGTTTATGTAGGTGAGTGAATGAATGTATATAAGAGTATGCGTGTATATATATATATAAAATTTGGGAAAGTTCGTTTTTAAAATGTAAAACTTAAAGAAAAAAGCAAAATTCCTTCAAAAGCTATGTGTTAGATGGAGATATTTTTTATTAAATTCAAAATTTTTTGTGTTTTGTTTCATCTTGACCTTTTTTCGTTTTTTCTAATAATTTCGCTCGGTACAAGGAGCTTCATCAGAGCTTTAAACAAATAAAAACGTATTAACCTCATTTTTAAAGCATCTTTAAAATATATGTCTGCATGAGAATTATATTTTCTATATGTATAAAAATCAATGCCTGTGTGTATGTGTGTGTCATGTTTGTGTGTTCCCTATAGAAAGAAAGGTTAGAGAATCTACATAAAATCTAAAAGTGTATTCTCATGTAAAATTTACCGGGGAAGACAATGGAAGTGTTCCTGAATCTCTAAGTTCACTCCTAAAGGGGAGTGTGAAAGCATAACCTCGATAAAACTTCAAATATATCCTATTTTTATGAAATTTAAATCATATGTATAATATTTTCTCTGGACATAATGGAAGTGGTCCCGAATTTCATCACAATAAGATATATTTGAAGTTTTAAAAGAGGTTTCACCCCCATATAACCCCCTAGATTAGTATCTAGAGGCTTCTATGGGGGTCGAACCTCCTTTAAAACTTCAAATATATCTTATTGTGATGAAATGTATATCATATGTATGAAGTTCTCGAGTGAAGACAATAGAAGCGCTCCCGAATCTCGACGTTACCCTCTATGTGACCCAGGGGGGCAGAACCCTCTTAAAAATTCAAATACGTATACCCGATTTTAATGAAATTTTAACCATACGTATAAGACACTAATTCAGAGAGTTTCCCAAAATTTTAGCAACTTCTGACTCTATTAGGGGTCGAAACGTGAAGAAAGGGGGCAGTAAAAACAAAGAGAGTAACATGGTGTTATTGGTATAGTGATCCTCGCCCAATCCCGAGCAACGTCGGGTCTTTCTGCGAGTATACTATATTACCTGTGACCCGTTGGGTCACAGCCACGATCAACATTTGCTCGACTTTGATTTCATTCAAAAATTCATAAACTCTGATATACCTGTTAAGAAATTCTTTTTGCATAACTAAAAATAATAACTATCTTTACTTCTATATTATCTTATTGATAATGTAGAAGTAAAGCCATCTAATTTACATACGTGTATACGGTGTGTACGAACGCACTAGGTAAATTAGCTGGAAAGAGATAGTCACTCTTTCGCTAAATGCTCACAAAGTCATTAAGAAAGTTAAGAGACATGTTTATACAACATAGAGTGTGTGTGTGCGGCTTATTTATGTGTATGTGAGCTTACATGTCGATCCTGTAACCGATTGGATATCGGAATCCACACGAGTATGTATGTTTGTGTCAACCGCAATTCAGAGACTTAACTGATTCAAAAAAGAATTACAATTTAAAAGAAGAAAGAAAGAAAGAAAAATTAATTAAAATCATATTTAAAATCTTAGCGGTTAGTAATATTTTAGGAAGAGGCTATTTTGCCGGCTCCGGCAAAATAACGAAGGGCTCGTTATTTTGCCGGTCCCGGCAGAATAACGACCCCCTCGTTATCTTGCCGGCTTATGTTTTTTTAACCTAACTGTCATGGCCTTGTGAAAGAAAGGGTAATGAAATAAATAAGGACAAATATTTAACAATTGATTTTCATCGTCATCATCAGTTGTTATTCTGTCGGTTATTTTAATCTTTTGAATATAAAAGAAATATCTGCTTTTAATACAAAAAACAATAAAAGTATAAATTAATTAAATGAACGAAAAAATTACAGACAATTAGATTCTTTAGTCGGATTTAGAAGTAATTTGCGTCGGATAAAAAATGTTTTTGTTATTTAAGAAAAAAATAATAGTTTTCATTCATTGATATAAAAAATAAATAACTCTTTTTCAACAGTATGTACGTTTATATAATTTAAAACTGATTTTTCACTATCTTTTAAGATAAATGTTAGGACTATTTCTCATCATTTCACTAAATTAACCATTAAATTGAATGTTTTCTTGCGATAAAATAACAACAATAGTAATTGTCTATAATTTCAACTGCTACATGTAACGACGAATTTGAATGCAAAGTTGAATTGTTTTACAAACAAACATTGTGAGGTAATCTGGTGGAGAGTTGTTTTTTTTTAAGTAGACATAAACGGTGTTCAAAGCGAATTATTTGTACTTAAAAACATAATTTGTATTTTTTTTAAATAAAAACAATACGTAAATGCATTTAAATAGACATAGCAATTCATCGTAGTTACTTAGTCTATGGTGAAATAAAACTTTTTTTTCATAAGTCGTGGCGAAAATCGCCGTATGAATTATTTATTTAAATTTAAAAAATAATCAGAAGTTTAAATTATTTCTTTTTTTATTGGAAAAAATGTTGAAATAAAAATAAACCGGCAGTTAAGTTGACTCGTGAAATCTCCACTGTAACTGTAACAGTTAGGTTAAATAAACATGAGCCGGCAAAATAACAGTCCATCGTTATTCTGTCGGGACCGGCAAAATAACGAGGGGGTCGTTATTCTGCCGGTCCCGGCAAAATAGCCTATTCGAATATTTTAGGTGATATTAATTGTTTTATGAGCTGATCACGTGTTCAGTTTCAGAAATTAGTTTTATCTCATTCCATTAAATGAAGCTGTAAAGAAAAGGCGTTGGCCAAAATAGGTCTGGCTAGCCATAACTCAGATCGAAACATATATGCAAATGTGACGCCAAATAATGTTTGTATAAATAGAAAAATAAGTACCTATTAAACAGCTTTTTTTATTGGGCACCTTTATATAGACACAGTAAGGATTCTCTGGATTTTTACTCTGTAGATGAAAATTTACCTGGATTTCTCTCTCTCTCTCTCTCTCTCTCTCTCTCTCTCTCTCTTATATATATATATATATATATATATATATATATATATATATATATATATATATATATATATATATATATATATATATATATATATATAATGGTAATAATCCAGGTAAAAAATATCCACAGGGTGGTAATCCAGAGAATTTTAACCGGGTTTATAAAAAGTGCTCAATATCAAAATAGAGCTTTATATATGGTATCATATATATATATATATATATATATATATATACTAGCAATAACTACTCGCCCTCCGAGCGGTCATTACTGACGCTGTAGTCTTCTTTACAGAAACCAAAGTAATTTTCATTTGACATTTTGGTAATTTAGAGGACATTTTACAAAATGATGATTGTCGTAGTGTTATTTGATATATTCCAATATGGGGAAATATATTGTGCATGAACATCGTCAAATTTTGTTTTTTAGGAAAAAACGACAAAAAGGTCAATTTATATGGTCTTTAAGATATTCAACGTCGATAAATTTTATTTTATTTCAGCATAAAAATTCAAATGAATTCCCCATTAAAACTGGTTATGAATAAACATAAAAGTGGAACGTCGATTGGTCAAATAAAAAATTTTATATAACTGAGTAATTCGAAATGGGTGCTTTGTACTTTTCAACTTTATTATAAAAGAAAGAAAACTAGGTAAAGAATATTAAAGAAAAATACTTTTTTTGTAATTTAGAAAGATTAGAGGAAGTGTATTTCTTTTCTATGACAAATCATCATCATCATCATCATCATCATCATCATCATCATCATTACCAACATATTAACTCCTTGGCCTTTTGACTAGGAGCAGAATGTAGTATCTGTACTGAATCTGCACTTAGTTTTATGTTCTCTGTCAGTAAAGGAGAAATCCTTCTAGAAAGAGGCAATTGAAACTTTTGTTCGAATTCAGAGTGCCCATTTTGGGGGAGCTGGATTCTCCCCACGTAAAATATTGGCATTGTGCCTAACTCTGCTCTCGTGTGAGGAAGTAAATAGGAATAGCAACAACAACAACAACAGCAACAAATTTATTAAAAAAATAATAAACGCATGTATTTAATTATTAACAGATTACAAAATATTAATTCATTAGAAACTTAGAAATAAATAAATATGAAAATGAGAGGCTGAGAGGATGATATAATGATGAACGAACTACATACACTGACCCCCCCCCCCAAAAAAAAAGAGGAGTTAATGCCTGGGAGGATGATATCATGTCAACAGAATAGATAGTATACTAACTCCCCTCACACACAAAACTGGTAATCCTGAAGAAATGGTATCGTGAGGAACGAATGTATACTGTAGGGCCTTCCCCCTGAAGAGGAGGTAATGCCTGGGAGGAATGTATCATGATGAATGAAAATATACTACAGAGAATTAAATAAGCATAAACCGTTTTAATGTCAATATAGTTAGAATAGATGGAAAAAACGTTTGCATTTATTCATTTAGATAACATTAAAAATCCATGACAAGTTTCATTGTCCACGTGAAACGCTTAAATGAAAATTGGTTGGAAAAATATAGTCGCCATCTTTATAAACAAAGATGAATGTGCTGGCTACGGAAGAACGATAACTTTCATAATTTTCTAGTTAAAAAGGCATGTTTATTATAAACTTGAGTTATCGGTCTTCCTTAGCTAGTATACTACACTGACCCCCTCCTCGACAGATGATAATATGATGATGAACGAACACAACTTCCCTCCACCCAAAAAAGGAGGAAGTCATTCTTGCGTGGACGGTCTTATGAGAACAGAACCGATACTACACTACCCCCTTCCTTGAAAGATATTCTAACTAAATCGAGTCTTGGGTACTTTTCATTCTGGAAGAATTCCCCCCAACACCCTTAAAAACGGAGGAAGTAATTCCTGGGAGGGCAGTCTTATGACAACAGAACTGATACTACACTACACACCGCCCAATAAAAAATATTCCAATTTAATCAATTTGTTGTTCTTTTTTTTTATTTAAAAATGCCTAATCACAAAAAATATTTTTTATGGTTCCGCGGCCTTTTGGCTAAGATCAAAGTGTAGTATCTGTTCGACATCTCAGCGATATTTGACACTTTACTAAAGCCGGAAGTAAATTATCTCCCTTGAAAATAAAATTCTAAATATAAGTTTTTAAACACTATCCATTTTTTTAATAAAATCTCTTTATCTTATTTTATTTATAATTATAATAATAGTACTATCGATAAAATGATTGCGTATGTAGAAGAAAATTTGACAATACAAATTAGAAAGGTATATTACAGAATATTAATTTATTAAAAACTTAAAAATAAATAAATATGCAAGTAAGCAAAAGCGAGATTTTCTTGGGTCAGTAGGAGATGCCTATATATATAAGGTATTTCAATATATCCTTATATCATTAGAATTACATAATCCTAACGTGTTTTGATGTTAATATAGTTAGGATAGATGGCAAAACTTTCGCTATTTATTCATATATATATATATATATATATATATATATATATATATATATATATATATATATATATATGAGTATATGAAAGGATAAAAATAATCCGACGGTATGAAATTAAAAATGGAAAAGCGGAAGACCTTTTCGCTCAACGTTTCGCCCAAATTTCACGTGGGCTTTGTCAAGAGCGGACGAAGAATACAAAAATGACAAAAGACGAGAAAGTCTGTAAATTATGGGGAATATATATAGTGGTTGGGTTCATGTTGAGATGAAGGGTATGCAAAAAAAAAAAAATAGAAATAAATATATATATATGCACATAAATGTGATCGAAACATATATATAACACATATACATACATATATATCAAATATACATAGAAGTAGCATTGGAAAAGAAGAGGAGAAAATAAAGAGCAGAAAGGGGTCCAAATGTTTTTTTGCATACCCTTCATCTCAACATGAACCCAACCACTATATATATTCCCCATAATTTACAGACTTTCTCGTCTTTTGTCATTTTTGTATTCTTCGTCCGCTCTTGACAAAGCCCACGTGAAATTTGGGCGAAACGTTGAGCGAAAAGGTCTTCCGCTTTTCCATTTTTAATTTCATATATATATATATATATATTTTTTCTCACGTGCACACGAATATATATATATATATATATATATATATATATATATATATATATATATATATATATATATATATATATATATATATATATTCGTGTGCACGTGAGAGAATATATGTACGTAATGTAATACTTTTCCCCCATTCTATTTCCTACAGTCGCAAATTAAATCATAATCCGAAGCTTACGCGTCCGTTATCTACCAATTCAAGAAGGTTGAATTGTTAAGGCGATTCTTCAGCTTGTGCATTACCTCCCCCATTATTGTTTTATTGAACTAGCCATATAATCCACCCCGGCGCCATCAAATAACTTTGACCTCGGTAAGTCAGCGCTAACATATAATTTCTCAACCTCGTGCGTGCCTAGAAGGGCTCAATCCGCTTTGAGCCCTGTTTGCAGACACCAACTCAAACCAAACCTCTTCCTCGTGATAATCATCCGCGGCTGACAAGATGGAGAGGGCTTATCGAACGGTGACTTATAAGTCGACATTATAAAGTCAAGGATCGGTTTAAGACAATTGTTATCGTCCTCCATCTTTGTCACCGTTCTGCTACTTATTTCACAAGGGAGGTAATCCGGTTAACTAAATGGCGCCATTTTTATTTACTGGTTTCGTACTCTAGAGAAACTACTTGAGTGTATTCTTTCTGCAGAGAAATAGTCGAAGATTATTTACCAGATAGTTATCACCAACTAATGGTTTTCGTTCGCCTGTCTGTTATTTATGAAAATGAGAATTGACTTAAATAACATACAATTGTTTTCTATATCTCCTGAATACTGGCACTGTTTAATGATGCCCTTACAAGCATAATTTATTTTTAAACAAATCCGATTGTTATAGTTGAGGTGCCCCAATATTTACAAATAAATATTAATTATTTTAATACCTACAGACATCGATGTTTCATGCTAACGCAATCTTCAGTGCAGGAAGCTAATTCTCACAAATCGCCACTGGTTCGTAGTCTTAACCCCTCGGCCATAGACAATTAGTTAATAATTACGGAGGACGGAGGAATTTAACTTTGTAAATAGCGAATCGGCGGCTAGATTTACACAAGCAGCTAGAGTGATCAACGAACGTATTCGGATCGTGCATGCATATATATATATATATATATATATATATATATATATATATAGTCTCGGAAGTTCTTTTAACCTTCAAAACTGAAAAAAAAACAAAATTGTTGAAAGATTTTAGTCTAGTAAGTCAATCAATCTACTGCAATCACTATTTTAGTTTACTTCCAAGAATATACTCTAATATAAATATACTTTCACATATGCTTTTATATATAAGGGATCGTCAGTTGTTTACCATGAAAACTGTTATATATATATATATATATATATATATATATATATATATATATATATATATATATATATATATATATATATATATATATATATATATATATGATGGTATTGTCTTCATCATAATGGAATCATTCGTAATTTAATAAATTAATATTTCCCAAGTATGTTAAAAACCGCCCCAGCAACTAACGACAACATCTTTAAAGTAGTAACTAAACTTATGAAAACAATATTTGTATTAATATTCATGTTTTTGGTATATATAGAAATTTCGAAATTTGTTTCAATACAATTAAGATCCTTTGCACAGTTCTATGCCTATCCCGGATGTAAATGGACCAACATCAAAACAATAGCATGATCTTTCCGTCATTGGGGGAGGGGATAAAATAGTGTCTTCCCGGAATGTTAAAATTGATCCCAGAAATTGGAAAGTATTTTTAAAATAGTAATGGAATTTTGTAAACAATATGCAGCATTAATATATTTTATTTATAGCATATATAGGATCTTTCAAGGTGTTTTCTGCGGAACTAGGATCACTCGCCCAATCCTATGTATACTGCGGACAGGAATAGATCAACTCTAAAAATTAAAAATAAGAAATAACACCATGGATGCTATCATCATTTAATTAAATTAGGTTAAATTAAATTAAATTAGATTAAATTAAATTAAATAATGTTTGCCAGGAATTAAAAAAATATTTTTTAAAAACATCCATGCCGTCATGGACTTAATTTTTAAAAATAGAAATAAGGTTTGTGTAAACAGTATTTTGTATTGGGAGTTTATTTTTTAGTATATATTTGATTTCTCAGAATTTTTTCTGCAGAACTGGGATCTTTTTGCCTCAATGTAGGTCTACTGCGAAACTGAAGGGTTCGACCATGGAAATAATAATAACAAAGTCTCCCGTCATTTATCAAGTTAGAACGATATTTTCCCAGAAGTGTTAAAAATAGCCCCGACCATTAAATTTTTTTTTTAAATAGAAACTAATTTTTTGATAACGCTATTCTGTAGTAATATTTTATTAATGGTATATATACGATTTCTTCAGGATGTTTTATCCGCATCTAGGATTATTTGCACCGACCTAACTATAATTCAAGAGCGTATGAATCACCTCTAAAAATAGAAACAACAAGGCTATCGCCTTTAAATAACAATAAAACGATGGTTTCCCGGGAGGAAAAATCGAGCCCAGCCATTAAGAAATATTTTAAGATAGAAATCAGTTCCTGAAAACAGTGTTTTGTATAAGTTTTTTGCTTTTTACTATATGTATTTTTTTGAGTTGACTTTCTGTTGAACTCGGGTTATCTGCACCGTTGAGCGTACACCCCGAATGGGATTTGGGTCAATCATAAAATTCCCATCCTTAAACAGAATAGAATAATATTCTCACCCGTGTTGTAGACAGACCCAGTCGTTAGGATAATATTTTAAAATTATTTAAAATAGAAACTAGATTTTTGTAAGCAATGTTTTGTAGTAATACTTTATTTTTAGTATATAAATGATGTTTTCAAAATGATTCCTGCGGGATTAGGATTATTCACTTCGACCCATGTCTACTCCGATAAATAACAACAAGATAGCTCTCGGCATTAAATTAAGTAAAAAATATTTTCCCGAAATGTAAAAAGACGTCACAGACGTTGGAAAATTATTTTTTATAAAGAATAATTTTTAAAATAGAAACTAAATTTTTAGAAACAGTATTATGGATAAATATTTTATATCTAGTATTTAAGGATTTTTTCTTAAAGGTGGTTTCTGCGGGATTATTAATCAGTTGCCTCGTTGTGTGTTTATCTCGAATGGGGCCACTTGTGTCGTGTTTTCTTCTGATGGAATAGATGTGGAATGGCCACACTATTAGTGGCTTGGAACGGTAACTTGTGAACTGTGTTTTGACTGTTTTATTTTTGTTTGGGGGGATGCTTTTCATCGTTGTGCCCCCCGACGAGAAGGTGTATTCTCGCACCTCGATCCTGTTTCTTTTGAATGCATTTGATACTAATTCTTTGCTGTTTTGCTTAGTAGCAACAAAGTATTGAGTTATTTATTTTATATGTACCGATGGTTTAGTGTATAAGTACCACTGTGTTTTTCCCCTCCTATGTTACTAACATATCAACCGGTGACTCTTTCTGTCAGTGGATTTTTCTCTACAACGAGTTTGTTTTGTTTTTTTGCTCTGACTTTCTGTAAGACGTGTTGCTAAAGGCGCTGATGAAGACGTTTTGGATTAGCTTTATTAATTTATAAAATAAAGTATTTCCAAACTGTTTTAGAAACGATTGTACGCCATACTTGACTTGATGTTCTAATTCTTGGAACAATGTAATGTTTTAATTCAGTGCAAACACTGGCGATGCATATTTTCCCGCCATTTTTGACGATAGATGGAGCATTGGTGAATCGGCTATAACCCACCACCCCATCAAAAAGAGTAGGTAATGCATGAGAAAGTGCACCTCCTAAGACCGAGCCTTATTCCGACAACAGAGGGTCTGATGCTATCAAGTTAGCTTCTAGTCTGTCAGATGGATTGCCGAGGGCGGAAAAATCGGCTGAGATTAAATGCCCGTTGCCGGACGCATCCGACAAATAACCTATGATGCCCATCCATATCTCCTCAACACTGTCCTAGCATAATAATCATTTCTACAAACAGTTCTTTTGTAAATTATACTTTTATAATAAACGCGCAAGAAAAGATCCAGCATTGCTCTGCATTGAATAACAATCACTACTATGTACTTTTTCACTATACTCATAACGCAATATTATTTTTTTTGTTTTTACTCCCCCCCCCCTCGTCCTGTTTCGCCCCCTAATATAGTTGGAAGAAGCTGAAATGTTGGGAAACTCTCTGAATTAGTGTCTTATAAATATGGTTTAAATTTCATTGAAATCAGAGTTTAAGTTTTAAAAGGGTTCTACCCCCATGGGTCATTTGGAGGTTGGGGAGCATAGAAGAGAACGTAGAGATTCGAGATCACTTCCATTGTCTTCACTCGGGAGTTTTATAAATGATTTAAATTTCATCAAAATAAGATATATTTGAAGTTCTAAAGGAGGTTCGACCCCCATAGATCCCCTAGATTAGAAGGGCACTTAAAGATTCGGGACCACTCCTATTATATTCCCCAGAAAGTATTATACATATTATTTAAATTTCATAAAAATAGGATATATTTGAAGTTTTATGGAGGCTATGCTTTCATAGCCCCCTTTAGGAGTGAACTTAGAGATTCGAGAACATTTCAATTGTCTGCCCCGGTAAAATTTACATAAGAATACACTTTTAGATTTTATGTAGATTCTCTAACCTTTCTTTCTATAGGGAACACACAAACATCATACACAGAGACACTGAGTTTTATATATATATATATATATATATATATATATATATATATATATATATATATATATGGGAAGCCATGAAATTAAATACTGTCTTGTTTTTAAATTCCCGAAACAGTTTTTCATGGTAAACAACTGATGATCCCTTAAAATAGTGTTAGAAACTAACTAATATAATAACTGTAAAAAATAAATTGACTTACATGAGTGATTTTCTACTGGAAGACTTGAGACTATAAGTTTTTTTTGTTTTATTTTTTTTATATATATTTTTTTATATAGTTTTAATGGTTGAGAAACTTCCGAGACTATATATATATATATATATATATATATATATATATATATATATATATATATATATATATATATATATATATATATAGATGATAACTCACATAACATATATGATTTCTCCATCTCTCGTTAATACTAACTCCGTCTGACAATACTACATCGAGACAGTAGACGATCAATTGGTGAGATGCAACGTGACTACGAGTCCCGATGCAGACATGTAGACATCTTCTCAAATAATACAGCGAAATTCTGAGATAATATGTTGGGTTGTGTAAGTTCCCGAACTGCCATTTTCACGGGGATACATGAAACGTTGACGGCGAATATCACCGAACATGATGGTTGTCATACAGTAATAAACGTCCACACAACTATACGCTATATTCTCTCTCGTCAAGAAACCCTCGAGTTTAACATATCACCGAAAACTCGGACATAATAATTATTCATTTTAAAAAAAATAGGGGCCGAAATGTTACATTGTGTAATACCCCCTTATGCACATCGCAGCCAAGCTTTAAAATTTGTAATCAACTTTCATAATAGTTAACTATTATAGAAAGTTGATTACAACAGTTTAAATAGAAAGTCTGAGATTATTTGTTAAGAGGAAATATGACCAGTATGGGACAATCTAAATAATTGAAACATAAACCATTATCTTTCGAAATAGTAATTGATTAAACGTGTTCATCTTGTCACCTTGCACAGGTGTTGTCAGCCAATGTTGAAATACTGACATCAAGTCCTTTCCTGACACTTTGACGTTCTTCAATAGTTTCTTTCAAACGTTCAGTGTCAAGAGTGCATGGTCGTCCTTTACATTATATAACTGATTTAGCTTACTTCTAATTTCTAGCTGCTCTGCATCTGCTATTGCCACGATGAGGATATTAATTTTAAGTTTTTAAATGTTTAATTATCTAACATAATCAAGAACGTTTTAATTCAATAATTAATTTTACCTGTGTTTTAGCTACGGTATAATTATAATATATTTTAATACATTTTATTATTGCTTCTTTTTCTTTAATAGATTTTCTGATTATTTGTAAACTTTTAGGTAGATTTTGCAAATTACAGTTTTCGTTTCTTTTTCACTGCCCTATTTTTACTCGTTACTATAGATGCTGGCCTTATTATCTCCTCTTGAATTCAACTCTGCAATTCAATTTAATCAATCAACTTTGAAAGCTCTAATATGGAGACCTTTTTACCGGGCAATTGTTCTTATAATATGGGTTTAATATTATATGACACTGATCTTTTGTTGAGCGCGCTGATGTTTAAAACATTGCTTCTTTTTGCTTGATATATGATGGTTGTATATATTCCATTGGTTGGCATGTTGTTTTGAGTATTAATCTAGAGAGTGTATGGGGTTTGAATTTTTCTTTCGAATGTTTAACGATGAACTTTCGATCTTCTGCCCACCCATTTACAATATATTTCCGTCATTCTACACGAAGGCCGCAATTTATTTTATATACAGATTTATTAACAGAAAGAACAGTAACCGAGAAAACAAGAGAAAGAGATAAGGACCTTAAACGATGGATATATATATATATATATATATATATATATATATATATATATATATATATATATATATTAAATATTAAAGTGTATTAACCTACATACAACGTTGTTTCGGACTTCATCAGTGGTGGTTTCAGACGGGTTCGAAGATTCGGGAGATAATCACGATCCTACGCCTTAATCCACTAGGCCAACGGAAATCGCCACAGACATTATTGAAATTAAGATACCTTTAAAGCCAGCGGCAGGGTTCAAAGTTCCTAGATTAAAGAGTGCTTAAACACGCGGACGTGTAATCTTTGCTTCCATAGCTTAACGACCTCATATATATATATATATATATATATATATATATATATATATATATATATATATATATATATATATATATATATATATATATTAATTTTAAGTAAATAATATTAAATATAAAATTATGTTTACCTACATACGCCAGCGTTTCAAGCTTTCGCTCTCATCGGTGTAGGGAATGATAATCTCAGACGGTCACGAGGTTCGAACCCTTGCTATAGAATCAAACCTAGACTCCGAAAGCAAGCGTCATAACCATACGGCCCCGAGACATTACCACGTCCAGAAGGGAATTTAAGTTCTATTTATGCGAAGGGAGGCACATATAGAAAGATTGACTATAGTATCTACCGAACGTTGTCGAAATATATCAGACGTCTGTGCCGTGGTTATTTCGTTCTGGAATGGAATAATAATGATTTCCGGTGATACATAACTGATATATATATATATATATATATATATATATATATATATATATATATATATATATATATATATATATACTTTTTACAATTGAAAGAAGATGATTTACTAATTAATTGAACATCTATGTTGGAACTTGATACGACAACCTCTTTCTAAAATGTTCGTCTCTGTTGAAAGCCGCAAAGGAAGTTACTCTCCAATTCAACGCAAGGGAAGTAACTCTGACAAGTTATCTCCCTTTAATATGTCTATTTTATTTCCTTATGTAGAAATGCTTCTACCTAACAATATATACAGTGATTGTTTATATTTCAAATGACAAAAATTCAGTCTTTAATCAAATCATTTACTCTTATTTTTTCCATGTCATAATTGCTTGTGGTCTTGCAATTGTTTATATATATATATATATATATATATATATATATATATATATATATATATATATATATATATATATATATATATATATATATATATATACAGTTTTATACAAACATAGCATGATCACACATTACTTATTAGCTCGACATTCTCAAACCGAAAACTACCCGTTCTTTACGCCTTCATGTTGTAGACCGTAGAAGAACTGACTTTGAGGGGAGATGAAGATGTCCAGCTTATTATAGCTACGATTGAAATATGTTCCGAAATATGTAGCCATGCTATGTTTGTATAAACAAAGCTTTTTATTATAAATATATTTATTATTGAAACTGTTATATAGACACATATATTACCCTATGTATACGAACCTAACCTGAAGTTTATCTTTAAAATAATCCTATCTTGAAAAGTCAATTTTCAATATACAAGATAGAGCAATAATACAATGAAGTGCGAGATGAGAATAAAAATTTGAAAAAGAATGATACTTATTGAATCATCAAGTAGTTTAAACAATGAATAAATAAACAAACTTTGTTTCCTTTCAACAAGGAATATATACATAAATGATAATTATATAGGAATATATAAATATATCATTCTCTGATGATAAATGCTTGCATTTTTGAAAATTTATGGGTTTAGAAAAGAAAAAGTTTCATTATATATCCATTTATTTAAACTACTTGATGATTCAATAGATGTTGTTCTTTTTTAAATTTATATGCTCATCTTTCATTTCATTGTATTATATATATATATATATATATATATATATATATATATATATATATATATATATATATATATAGAGAGAGAGAGAGAGAGAGAGAGAGAGAGAGAGAGAGAGAGAGAGAAATGAAAAAGATAAATAAAAATTGTGAAAATACAAAATCTATTACGTTTTCAGTTGTTCAAAACAAGATATTAAAAAATATTTATTTTTCCTTCCTTAACGCGTGGATTTTCAAAGAAAGGGTTCTTATCACCACAAATAGATAAGTTGATAAAAGAAATACTAAAAGTCATAGTTTGAAAAGATGTAAAAACAAGTAGGATAGATAAATTTAAAGAAAAAATGTGAAAAAATGTCCAAATAAAAAAGATTGAAAATATAGGAAAAAGTTCACCGTGTAATACGTTACGAAGAATGCGTTCAAAGAGTTAATCCATCAAATGTACAAGTAATCCGGTTATAGGATATTTGTTTAGGATTTAAACTGTGTATTAAAGGACATTTTTCCAATGGCACTCGGTTACAATTTTTAAGGATTTGAGTCCAAAATGATATAGTAAGGAGTAGTTTTCGTTAGTAAGTAGATGCTAGGGGGGTGAAATTCAAAGTCAAAGTGGGTTACGGTTAAAGAATGATGGGAATTTGGAAGGAGAGATTTGTGATATGGTGTATACGAGTGATGCGAAAGTGAGGTGGGCAGGGGAGGGTCGCCTCGATATAAGCCCGATTCAGATATAAAAATAGATTTTTAAAGCAATAGTTTTAAGTGGAAACAGAATTAAGTGACTGATTTATATTAAGTAAAAGAAAACCAACATAGATTGTGCCAACAGGGTGCTTGGGTGGGGATGTAAGATTAATATTAAAGAATAATGTTGGGATTGGAGAAGACTTAAAGCTCTGTATAATAGTCAGGGAAATGAAACTAAAAACAAAACAGCTAAAAACAAGTGAAAATATAATTAAACAGTGTAAAGTATAATTAAACAGTGTAAAGTATAATTAAACAGTGTAATGAATTGAAGTTAAAATTTTAAAAATTAAAATTAAAAATTAACGGTATAAAAAATAAAAAGATAGAAAATATAAGCATGTAAAGGGAATTAAAGTTAAAAGTTTATAGATTTAAAAGTCTAAAAAATTAAACATTCTATAAAAACTTTTTTTTAATTAAAAAGTTTTAAAAAATCATAATTAATTAAATAAATTAAATTATTGTTAAATGTTTAATGTTGAATTATTTTTAAATTTTTAAATAGATGGATGAAGATAGATGAAGTATTATCTCGATTTTAAGAGGAGTTATAAAAGTAAAAAGTAAGAGTATTTAATATATTACTAATGTTTAGGGGAGGTGATTTAGTCTCACGATGTTAGGGAGATCAATATATAGGAGTTAGGGATGGGTAAGGATAATTAGAGGTAAATGTGTAAACATGAAATATTTAGCATACAGTTTATTAAATTGAACTGAATAGGTGATAACAGAGATAACACGGAAATATAGTAGGAAAATAGAACTATGAAAAGTTGGCTCCCGTTGAAAATATTACATTTTTGAATTCTGAAAATTGTGCTTTGAAAACGAAGATAAGATTTGGAGGAGAAAATTTGAGGAGAACATATGCTTGTAGTTAATGATTGGTATAAAACTTAAAATGTTAGAAAATCATCCATGCGAAGATCGAGAGAGTTCTAAATTTAAGGATATGTGGTGAAAATAAAGGTTAGAGAAAGACTAGAAAGAGGAATCTTTTTAGGTAATTGAGGTAAGTTGTTGTAATATTGGTCCGTTGTTAGTTAGGAGACGGTTGATTATTAACTGGGTGAGGGGTATCAGTAGAGGCAATGAAATTGATATATCTAAATTTTCTTTTATGCCTGCATGCCGAAAGAAATTCGCTTTTAGAATTTATAATGTTTTACTCTTCGCAGCAGTGACTATCATGACAATTTCTTAATTACATAGTTGGCAAAATCTAGATCCTCGAGTATAGGACCTAGATTTTTTCAAAGTCGACCAATGTAGGGAGTAAGGAATGTTTTTTACGTTTAAAATTTCACAGTGCATGCGCATATAACATCTCTTTGTATACAATCGTTGTTTAGCGGACATTCTCTGGATTTCTGGCAGTTACAATTATTTGCAGGAGATATTGTGGGTGCTGTTGATTGAGCAGATTTAATTTTCTTATTGGTAGAAGTAATAATGGTTTGCGCTATGTTTGGCATTGTAGCATATAAGACATTTCTATAGAATGTTTGTTCAAGATCGTGCTATAGCTATGTAGATGCTTAAAGGATTTTTCATTAATTTTTTTAACATTTCTAGGAATATTAGTTTTAACATTACTATTTTAGGGTGGGTTAAACCAAAGGTTATTCTTTCTCCTTAGTCGTTTATGTGATCTAGGTTTTGGTGGTTCAATTAGTTTTCCATTGTTTAGTAGTGTTTTTATAACCGTTATTATTCTTAGAAGTTGTTGTATTCTTCTGTGTTCTATCTTTTACTGTAATATTATGTATAATTATGCTCAAAGGTTTATTTTCCCGGGTAGTAGAATTGGTTTTAATAAAATATATTATCATTGTGGCCTGAATTAAGTAAAGCATTTTTGTAGAAATTCGAAAATTTCGAAAATAGATTAATTAGCAGATAGTTTAGATATTCTGTTGGATACCGAAGGGACTATAGAATTAACAATGGATTTTGGGTGGTCGGGGAGCTTATGAACGTAAAATAGTGTTAGGTTTTGTTTATGGTAGGGGCTAAAAGATTAAGAATTCAAGTCTAACATTAGGTCAATGAAATTCGATATTCTCTTCTCGGGTTTTACAGTAATAGATAACTCAAAGTTTTTAAAGAATGTATGTAAACTCTTAATTATACTATTGTATTGTCTAGGTCTCTCTCTGGAAACAAAGAGTGCGTCATCTCTGTACAACCGACCCTGCGGATGCCTAAATTCCACCTTAAGTTACCGTAATAGGTATAGACCTACCAAATCAGTTACTTAAGAAGAGTTGTACAACCCCATAGTAATGTCAAAGTTATTAGGTGTATCTTTTCTCCTCCAAAATGTATTATCGAATTGCAACAATGATCTTCTGGCTAGTATTATTAATCTAATTTCCAAATCGGTAAGATCTGATTTGTTTTTGGCAAAAATGAGTGATTTGTTAATGAGATTTGGGGCGATAGATTGGTAATAGTCACATATATATATATATATATATATATATATATATATATATATATATATATATATATATATATATATATATATATATATACTACTTTTACCAAACAGTAGTATTTAAGAAGTTTGGCCGATATTTTCTGATATTGTTGCAGCTCTCTATTCATTCGTTTTATTTTTTTCATTTATATTTCTAAAAAATGTTGCATCTTATACATAGGGTAAATGCAGTTCTATTGATTTTAATAGTTTTCGTTAAAAATCCACACAATTATATCCGTTTTCGTCAGCTATGTAAGGGAAATAGTTACCTATATGCTAAAAGAATAAAAATTGTATTTCCGATCAATTATTACTATTTTTATATTTAATCCTGATCGATATTTATTTCATTAGTCATAAATAAAAGAAGGCTGTGGAGGTTTTACTCTAACACTCAGATCTTCTACCACTGCCACCCATAACACAGGGAACAACTTTAATAAAACACAATGTTTTAGGTATTCATATTTAAAGCATTTTCATTGACTGAAATCATCAATAACCCAATTGAGTAAAATGGCTGAGATGTCTTATTTTTGGTACATACACAGATAAACACATACATAAATACATCCATGCATACATATTTATATTATTTGAGAGAGTGGGGGTAAATTTAACTGAAAAGAAGAATTTTAACAAGAACCAGGAACCAAAATAAACAACAGTCGGTTCATCTGTGTAAAAAGTTGACTATATTAAAACATGTCGCTATAAGACAGTGGTTAACACAGCAGCCTGCACAAGCCTCAAATGCGAGTTTGATTTTTTATTTAAACTATTATTTAAGCTCTTCTCAACAATTCTTGAATTTTGAATGATTTAACCTACTATTTATATTTAAATTAAATGATTTTTTTTAATATAGCATTGCATATATATGCACCATGCTACCTATCTTTCTCAGTTTGTTATATCGATACATCTACACTGCATATCTCTCTCTCTCTCTCTCTCTCTCATTGTCTTATCTGACAATATAACATAATTACCTAGCTAGCTTCGAGCGAATGAGTGCACGGTCAGTGGGGACATTTACTATGAAGAGGGTATGCATCGATGAGTAGGAAAATGAATTAATGTCCCAGTAGGTGAATACAATCACCAATCAATCATGTCTGCTCGAATAGCGAGATCGATTGCTAATTTATGGGGATTATTAGCGAAGTAGACTTTCAAAGGAAATGTATCAGCCGGAGTCTGTTCGATTATGTACGCATGAAGAACGACACATAGAGAGTTAGAAAGAAGGAAATAGAAAAAAGTGAGTGATATATTATATGAGCGAACATAGATACGTTACTACAGAGATATATAGATAGATAGATAGATAGATAGATAGATAGATGATTTAATAATTAAATATTATTTAATTATTTATAGACAAGCTTATTTCATCTTTTGAGGATTCAAACAACTAGACAACCTACCAACGGGTTCGAACTTACAACACTGGGTCATATAACCCAACGTTCTTAACACCTTAGTTAGCAGGTCAGCTGCACGATTGAGACATGTATGTAAATACGGTTTTAATAAAAACTCGTGACGGTAATTATATCTAAAGTGTAATATATATATATATATATATATATATATATATATATATATATATAAACTTAGATAGATAGACTCAAACAAATGGAATATATAAATAAACAGAAAACAGATGATGATGATGATGATTAAAAAAAAAATTTTTTAAGAAATTTAAAAAACAGATTAAGAGTGGAATAATTCTAATTTTGTCCCTGAAGAAGGTGTTTCTCGCACTCGTCTGAAAAGGCAGGTGCTTCTCAAAGTCTTATGAAAATCCATTACAAAACAATGTCTACCCAACTCGACAAGTGCGAGCTTTCTCGATTAAATTAGTCCATAGGCCGACCAAAAAGTGTGAGTTTTCCGTTATGTTACGCTTATTGTGTGGTCTTGGACTTCGATATTTAATTAGCGCTGAGTTTAATCAAGCATGTAACAACTTCGGATTTGTGAAGACATGTGTTTTTTGGGGGGATGGGGGGGGGGTCTCTTATATGATCAGATTGTTGGGCAATATGATTAATTTGACACCTGGTGTTGCCCGGTTGTGTTTCTCCGTTTATATAGAAAGTCATTGATATTCTGAAGAAGTTATTTTGATCGGAATAAGTGGAATAATATAAGAAGAAAAAGAAAAGAGTGGATAAAAAGAAAGAAAGTAAGAAAAGGTGAGAGAAAAAACAAAAGAATGGGAAGAATACAACGAGAAAGGAAGGAAGAAAGAAAGAAAGAAAGAAGGGGAGAAAGAAGGGGAAGAATACAGCGAGAAAAGAAGAAATAAATAAATAAATAAATAAATAAAGAAAGAAAGAAAGAAAGAAAGAAAAGAGGAAAATAAAAGCCGAAAAAGACAGAAAACGAGAAAGAAAGACACACAAGACGAAAAGGAAAGACGATAAAAAATGAAGAGAAAAGTGAGAAAGATGAGGAAGAATGGTGATAAAAAGACAGAAATAAAAATAGAAATCAGCATTAAAAAAAAAAGAGAGAAATGAAGAATGAAGAAAAGGGACAGTAGAAAGACAAAAGAAAAAAGGAAAGAAAGGAAGAGGAAAGAAAGGAAGAGGAAAGAAAGGAAAATGAAATAGGCAAGTAGAAAGAAAGTAAGACTAAAACAAGGAAAGAGAAAAACAAAGAAAGTGTCGCGTTATGTCCCGTTCTTTTACTGATCCCAAAATGCGAAATCTGTTTGGGGATCCATTCTCCTTCAGTAAAAATGAAGAGTCGAAACAAGAAAGGTTTTATATTATTGAGATTTTTCGAACTAGTTTTTTTTCTTGCGCGTTATTCTCACAACACTTTAGCCGATGTAACCTCTAACCTTTTTTAGGTGTATCTTGTCGAACTCGGGAATCTTTCTGTCGAACTCGGAATTTCGAACGGAACACTTTATTTAATCCACGGGGGTAGCTTGCTCTCGTTCCGTCAGCCATGACCGGGTAGAAATCTTAAGTAATTCGTAATTGTATTCTTAGTATCGCCCGCACTGAGGATTGAACCTTTAACCTCCAGAAAACTGTCGCTTAGAACTGATTATTACTTAGCACTTTACGCCACGGATCCTTGCGATACTAAGAATGTAACTACGGATTACTGAAGACTTCAACCCGGTCATGGCTGGCAGAACGAAAGCAAGCAACTTCTTGGATTAAATGAAGGGTTCCATTCGAAATCCCGTACAGATTCCCGAGTTCGACAATATACATATGAAGAAGGTAGGAAGTTACATCAGCCGAAACGTTTGTGAGAAAAACATCTAAGTTCTCATAACAGTAATCCAAATCATTCAAATTATCAATCCTCGTCTCAAAAATTCCGATACATAACAAGAAAGGTTTTTCATAGTTTACCTTTTATTGTTGTAGAATGCCGACATCCATTTACCACAGGTGGGAATTTTTTTTCTTCTTTTTTTTTTTACAATCAATCGGGGTTGAATTTGATTCGGTGTTAAAAACAAATAACTCCCACTTTAATTGTCCGTCCCTAGAATGTATCTATTTAGAAATTCTTAACTAAAAGTGATAAGTCTCTTTACTTCTATATTATCTTCATGGCTCTTGTTTTCAAACGTAAGTTAATCCCAAAACTGAGATATATTTTCTGTGATTCAAATATATGGGGAAAAAGCCTCAGTAAAAAAAAATATTTTGATTAACTCAGCTTTAGTATAATAATATATATGTAGATAGAAATATAATAGTTTTTTTTTTTCATTTGTTTTAAAGCATCATCATATACTGTACATAATTTTACAAAACTTGAAATTTCCGAGGCGACTTTGGAAATGATTTATTTCAGATATAACAATATTAAGTGAATTTAATTGAATGACGTTGTTAGAAGAAGCAACGCCAGGGACGTTGTTTATACGTACCGACGCTCGATTGGACAATAGCTCAAATCAGCAGTTTCTTTCAACAAATCACAGCACAAGAAATATCCAGTCCCAAAATGTCGCGCATACTATAAAAACCCGGACATAGCATTTTATTTTGTTCCCCATTCCTATGTTTTTTCATAGGCAACACACGTGCGTACACGGATAGACTTTGTCATTTTTAATTTGACGTTACCTTCCCCTCTACAAAGTCTCCGGGTTTTTTTTTTGGGGGGGGGGGGTTCGATCTCTAGTTGCGTTACTTTTTTGTCTTCGCTTTTCTTTTTCTACTTTTTCTACTTTTTCCTCTAATAGTCTTCGGCTCTCCACTCTGAATCTCTAGCAAGACAAGGGAAATACAAAAGATAATTGTGAGCCTTCTATTTCTTTTATTTTCTCCGTATTGGCTCGAGAATGACAAATTTGCCCGTTGCAATAATCGGAGGGAAATTGCCTACTTTGGAGGCGAGCTATCACCGCAGGGAATAAACATATTTTGAGGAACCCGGACTCGGGCGTCCTCTTAATCGAAAGGGCGAACGTAGGTACAGAACCATCGAAGGGGTCCACAGGGGGAAGGGGCGAAATTGCTAACGGCAAATCATTTCAATCATGAGTTTTCCATCGGGGGAAATAAAACAACAAAGTATATAAAAGTTTATTGACATTGAAAAAGAAAAAGAATCCGCGACTTCGAATTGCGATTTGGTCAAATAGTTTATGATCACAGTGTACTAGAGTGTTACGCAATGTCATCTGGTTACATGTTATCTATATACGTATATATATATATAAAATAGTAACTGTGTGTGTGTCCGCCTGATCTTTGTGTCTTATGTTCACCCAAACCGCTGGACAGAATTGCTTGAAAATTGGCATGTGGACTACTGACCTCTCAGTGAAGGTCATAGGCTATATAAGAAATATATCACTTCAACGCTGTTTTCTCTTAGATTGCAAATAAAATTTAAACCATAGGTAAATGACCAGAAATGATGTCTATTTCCAAAATTTCAGCATATTTTGATAACATTAAGAGGGTCCCAAGGGGGGGGGGCACAAGCACCACCACCACCCCGCCATAAGTAAACCATAAGTAAACCATAAGTCTACCTAAAATTCAAATAGGTCCAATTTCAATTAAATGTATACCTTATTTAATACATATTAAATAAGGATGATTTACATAATATATATATATATATATATATATATATATATATATATATATATATATAAAGAGAGAGAGAGAGAGAGAGAGATATATATATATATATATATATATATATATATATATATATATATATAGCATAATATAAAATGAAGTAATAAAATAAGGTACAAATAAAATTTTATTAGAATTCAATGTTCAGGCAAAGTACCTTAAAGTCCTTAACTCATGAGTTTTCAAAGAAAATTCTTCTCCTCAGAGGACCATTACCGCAATGACATTACTGCAGATAATAAAATTAAACTTTGAAAATATATAAAAATATATATAAAAATACATAAAAGTATATAAAACATCAAATATATCAGCCCAAAACATACTTTTTTGTTAAAGCTATACAATTCATCCAAGTCATACAATTTAAAGCATATTCAGGAAAGACACCCAAGATGTTGATTGAAAACTGATCCAGGTGGTGAATGGTAGTCCGAAAACGAAAAAGTTATATATATATATATATATATATATATATATATATATATATATATATATATATATATATATATATATATATATATATTATATATATATATATATATATATATATATATATATATATATATATATATATATATATTGACAATAATCGAGCTGAATCTTTTAAGGAGACTGCAAAGTAAAAGGGCACTGATAGTATATGCTAATACATATATTGTCATTAATAATTATATATATATATATATATATATATATATATATATATATATATATATATATATATATATTTATTTATTCTGGTACAGAAAAATTAGTACAACATTCGTACCGTCGGTTTCAAGCACGGAAGGTCTTACCCATCCGGCTCTCTTCAGCTTCTGTTGTCATCTGTTTTGGAAATGTGAGGTCACATGACACTCTTGTTGGGACGCGTTATTTGCTCAGTGTGTTGTGTGTGTTTGTTTAAATTTGAATTTAGTGTCATAAGACCGTTGAGATTTAAAACATTTCTTTGGTCTCTATAGAGATGACGGACTTTGCCTGTCACGCAACCACAACGGAAACACATTAGATAGATTTAGAAAAGAATTAACAAACACCTTCCATAATCTCGGCTTCAAAATTACCATTAAAACAAATTTAGACCAAGTAAACTTCCTAGATACCACACTGAACCTTAAAAACAATACACACAAACCTTTCCACAAACCCAATGAAACACTCCAATACATACACAAGGGATCCTGCCACCCCCCCACCATCTTTAAAAATTTAATCAATAATATTAGCCAAAGAATCTCAAACCTTTCATCCAGTCCCGAAATTTTCAACCAAGCAGCACCATATTACAACAAAGCGCTCCGCGACAGCGGGTTCAGAGAAGAAATCTCATACACCCCCAACCGAGACCAACCACGGGGGACCCGCAATAGAAGGAGATCGGTGATCTGGTTTTCCCCACCCTATTCGACCAATACCAAAACAAAGGTAGGCCAACTTTTCCTCAAGTTGCTCGACAAACACTTCCCACCCACAAATGAATTACACAAACTTTTTAACAGAAATTCTGTTAAGATCAGCTATTCCACTGCCCCTTCAATAAGAAAAATTATCTCTGCAGAACCCAAAACAATTACAAACGCAGGCTGCTCATGCCAAGACAAAAACAACTGCCCCCTGGAGGGAAATTGCAAAATCAATTCAATCATTTATGAAGCAACCGTCACAGACCAGAATACCAGTAATGCAGAAAAATATATTGGGATGACGAAGGGAAATTTCAAACAAAGGCTATATGCACACAGAAACTCCTTCAGATACAAAAACAAGGCTAATACGGCACTTGCGACCCGAATATGGCAGCTTAAAGAAGAAAACACACCCTTCACCATCAAATGGAAAATAATTGAGAGAAAACCATCCTTCTCTCCAGCCATAAACAGATGTCCTCTATGTGACGCTGAAAAATACCACATTTCAAAAGCCATCATCGATCCGAATACAGCCTGTTTAAATGTCCGCGATGAAATATTCAAGGGATGTGCACACAAGAGGCAAGCATTGCTTATAAACTGGTCTGACCGATTCACATAATGTCTAACTACCCCCCCTCTACTAATATAAACACAATAAAAACGAACAAACACCTCATCAACCTATATCCACTTAAACTTCAAGAGCAAAAACTCCGACCTTCACAAAAATACAAAAATATTTAATTTAATTATCAATCACTAGATTACTCAAAAAATTATATCCACATAAATTCCAAGAGCAAAAACTTCGACTTTCACCAAAATGCAAAAATATTTAATTTTTTATTTTTTTATCTTTTATCAACCACCAGATTAATTTTCAAACCCACTTTAACAAACTCAAATATTTCATATTTCCATCTTAGTTACCTCCCTTAGATCCGAATCCCTTTATTAAAAATCACTCCAATCTAAAGATTCTTACACATCAACGATTTTTAGAACGCATACCTTCAAAAATATAACGGCTAATGATACAAATTCATAATTTGGCTCACGGGAATTTCAGAGAAACCCTTTCTTTATTTTTTTTATTATTTTTGTTTTTAATCTTTAATTTTTAATTTTTAATTTTTATTTATTTTTTTATTATTATTATTTTTATTTATATATTTTATTTATATATTTTATTTATATATTTTTATTCTTTTTATTCTTTTTATTCTTTCTATTTTTATTCTTTCTTTCTTTCTCGCTCTTTTTTATTCTCTACAATTTATTCTCTATATATATATATATTTTTTAACCCACTTTTTATACTCTTTTTCTCTTTTTCTTCTCTTTTTTTTATTCCTTTATCCTTAATATTAAAATGTTTTTTTATATATATATATGTTTCTTTTTATATTTATTTATATATATATATATATATTTTTTCATATATATATTTTTTTATTTTTTACCCCCCTTTTTTATTCCCCTTTTTATTCCCTTTAATCTTGAATTCTCTTTCTTCTCCCGTGTTTTAAATCTCAACGGTCTTATGACACTAAATTCAAATTTAAACAAACACACACAACACACTGAGCAAATAACGCGTCCCAACAAGAGTGTCATGTGACCTCACATTTCCAAAACAGATGACAACAGAAGCTGAAGAGAGCCGGATGGGTAAGACCTTCCGTGCTTGAAACCGACGGTACGAATGTTGTACTAATTTTTCTGTACCAGAATAAATAAATATTATGCTCTTAATTTTTAACTTTGATTCTTAATTAATCGAGCACTCTGCTGGGATTTTTCCTACCATTCTACAAAGAATATATATATATATATATATATATAAGCAACGCCTATTGAGTTCTCTCCTGGCTGCTTGCTAGATAGCCGCCGTGTTTGCTATTTAGATGTTAACTAACTTCCCATTTCTAGACAATGTGCGTTGGAGCAGTGGCTACTGAGTCAAACATGACTTTCGTATCGGGGTTCAAACCGTGTGACCGGCGAGGATTTTCTTCTCCCATACAGACGATTGCAGGTTTAGCATGAAACACAAGTGTATATGGGTTTATTTTAGAAAATAATATTCATTTATAAATAATTATTCAAAGCTCTCGCAAGATTGAGCACTTTCAGTTAAGTTGACAACAAACCGTCATTCTACGTATTGCATAACTGTAGGTCACGTCTATTGGGTTCTCTCTCGGCTGCTTGCTGGATAGCCGCCGTGTTTGCTATATAAATGCTAATTTACTTCACATTTCTAGACAATTCGCGTTGGAGCCGTGATATGCACCTCGGATACTGAGAAAAGCACGACTTTCGTATCGGAGTTCAGACCGTGTGACTGGCGGGGATTATCTCTTCCCATACTGACGATTGCAAATTTAGCATGAAACACAAGTGTATATGGGTTTATTTTTTAAATAATATTTATTTATAAATAAGTATATATATTTATCTTTTGTCATTTTACTTCGGTGGAAGTTCTCAGAAATCAAGGGGACCATTCCTGGGGCTAACACTTGATCTCTATATGAGATACACAAATATCCAAGTGTTGCATTATAGTTTTCCTTTATTTCTCAAAAGTTGAGTTAATAAAGAAATGAAGAACATTAATTCTCTTCTCCCCAATTGACCAGTTAACTATTTTATAGTATACCTTTCATGTTGTCTCTTGGTCTTACCGGATTCCAGGACAAGAATTCATCTAGTCTGGTAGAGTATCCAGCTTAGTGCTGTTACTAGAGGAAACACCACTTGGAGAAATGGCACGATTCCCCGTATAAGCCAGTGTAGCCATACCGAAGGGATCTTATTTGGGCTTCGAATACTATGTTATTTTGAATATTTGACCAGGGTTTATTTGTAGGCTGAAGCATCCTTATGTCAGGTTGTCCTGACAACCCTTTATACGGAGAGACCGTAGACACTCGAGGACAGTGTCTTGGAGGCATTCAAGTTATCCCTTATTTTTTATCATTTTAATTCAGTTTATCTAAAGAGTTCAAGGGGCGCCCTCTTGAGGCTAACACTTGATTTCCTTATGAGTAAAACTTATATCCGAGGGCTCTTTCATTTTTTTATAATTTTAATTTAGTTTATCTAAAGAGTTCAAGGGGCGCCCTCTTGAGGCTAACACTTGATTTCCCTATGAGTAAAACTTATATCCGAGGGCTCTTTTATTTTTTTATAATTTTAATTTAGTTTATCTAAAGAGTTCAAGGGCCCCCCTCTTGAGGCTAACACTTGATTTCCCTATGAGTAAAACTTATATCCGAGGGCTCTTTTATTTTTTTATAATTTTAATTTAGTTTATCTAAAGAGTTCAAGGGCCCCCCTCTTGAGGCTAACACTTGATTTCCCTATGAGTAAAACTTATATCCGAGGGCTCTTTTATTTTTTTATAATTTTAATTTAGTTTATCTAAAGAGTTCAAGGGCCCCCCTCTTGAGGCTAACACTTGATTTCCCTATGAGTAAAACTTATATCCGAGGGCTCTTTTATTTTTTTATAATTTTAATTTAGTTTATCTAAAGAGTTCAAGGGCCCCCCTCTTGAGGCTAACACTTGATTTCCCTATGAGTAAAAATTATATCCGAGGGCTTTCTTAAGGATAGATGTTGTTCCTTTTAGGGCTGCTATCTATACTTCCCTACAGTTTGGTCTTCCGGGGATTGTGTTTAAGTATTTTCTTAGATTTTTTTTTCACTAGACCAGTTGCCCCCACTACAACCGGTATGATGTTTATTTCACCGAGAAACCATGTTATTCTTAAATCATTGTTGAGATCTTGGTATTTGGTTATTTTTCCCCGTTCGGCTCTATTGAGGCCATAGTCGTTTGGGACGGTTACATCAATGATGAGAGCAGTTTTTTCTGGTTTGTTCCAGATGACAATGTCTGGTTTGATGGCCTTGTATTTTATGTATCTGCCCACCTGTGTGTGTACATTTAAATTTTAAGATGTTGAATGTGGATGTTTATAACAAAAAGTTTTATAACAAAAAGTTTTATAACAAAAAGTTTTATAACAAAAAGTTTTATAATCGCTCGATAGTGTAGAACTAGAGCCGTAATAAAAAAAATATTTTGTAATATTATAAAAACACATCAAATGTAAGGAAAAATAATCGCAGAAATTCACCAAAAAATCAGTTTTTATTCACATACAATTGTTTCAGCCTTTCACCAAGATATATATAAAGTTCGAAATGTGTAAGGCATTTATTTTATCTTGAAGAGGTAATCATCAGTGCTCGTAAAAAAGACGGTAACCATCCAGACAAGAAAAAAACTGTATTGCATTCCGCATTCATTTATTTTTTTAATATATATTTTTCACTATATAATTTTTCCATATAGTGAAACAAAATTTTTTTTTTTAAATAAGCTGGACCTATTAGGTTAGAGACTCTTTTTGCGCCCTAAGGGGGAGACTAGTGGTTGGTGCACCAGCCCAGATGTGGCAACAATATTCTATACATGGGCGAATGGTGGCTTTATAGAGATACAGGGTACTGGTAGGTGTAAGAAGTTTTATAGTGCGATAGAGAGGGGGCTACCTTCTTTGCAACAGACTTGGCAGTTTTGAAAGAGGGGGTATTATTTAGACAATCGAACAATGTACGAAAAAGTTATGTCCTTCAAAATAAAATAGGTGTTCAAAAAGTATCCAGACAAGTGTACCAAGACAGAAATAAACAAAGAATGAAACGTAATGCGATCTGTGGTTCCATTTTCTTGGAGAAAAACAAATGATCGAAATGATTTGCCCATCGTTTCAAGAGCTTTGAAGCTTCTGTTCGTTCAGTCAGAGCACCCGATTCCTTCTGTCTGAAATATGTGCCTGCCCTCTGGTCATTACTCGGCCTCAAAGTGGTCAATTCCCCTCTGATTGTTGCAGCTGGCAAATTAGTCTTCTCGGGCTAATTCGGATCATGTAAACGAAGAGAAGACAAAGTAAAACGTCACAAGAGCAAAACGGCGTATATGAGTGGAATGAAATTTAAAGATAAGAAGGAGAAATTGCTTTTTTTATAGGTTTTGTTAAAAGAACCCATAAGCGGATCTCGGATTAAGTTTTATTAGTACTTTTAAACTTTATTGACTAGAGCAATTTCGTTTCGGTTAAGTTTGGTTTTCGTATCACCTATTACAACAGTATTACGGGGTTTTTTTTACCTTAAAAAATAAGACCGTAACGAGAAAGCTTTTTTTTGGTAAATTTGTAGATATACACTTTCCGCTGAATCACTCTCACCTCCTCCCTCCAAAAAATAAGGGATTCTACTTTTTCAGGCGATTACGTGTGAACACGCTGAAAAACTTGACAGAAGGAAGAAGAAAAAAAATCAAATAATAATTTATAATTTAGAGTGGGGGATCAGTTTCGTATATAAATTTAACATAAAATGTTCCCCCATTTCTGAGCAATTATAGCTTGTGTGGCAGTTAACTACATTTTTATTACCACTAACCCTAAGTTCGAGTGGCTGCTGTGAACCCCCCAAGCCGTTCAGATCGTAGTGGCAATAAAAAATGGATCCATGTTCCCCTCGGCATGGATGGCGACGGTGATGATGACGACGTCGCCGATCTGGTCGTCTCGTCCAGCTACAAACACACTCCCACGTTGAAACTGTTTATAGCAGCGAGCGATCACTGGGCGAACAGCAACCGGTTGGCTCTGTGGGGGCGAAGGATCATTCAAAGCAGAACAAAAGGAAAAGAACAATGTTCAACAACTCGATCTGGGGTGTTTTGTATAGAAGAAGAATTATTAATAAAATAAAATAATTGAATTTACATTGGTCAATGGTAGGATTAATGTCTACCGTTCTCGTAAATGTCTTTAGCAAGGGTTGTTTTTTCGTTAAGTTATTTCGCTAGTTCTCTGTGTGTGCGAATTCTTTACACAAGTGGTTGTCTAAATCACAAACTTAACGGGCGAAGGCGGTGGCTAGAATTTCGTCCGGTTTGGTTCTTCGGCGCACGCCACTTCAGTCTCTCCCGGGCGTCAGTTCAACTCTGGCTCGTACGTGAAAAAAACACATTAATTTATTGAAGCAGCAGCATTTTTGTTATCTCTCTTTCTCTTGCGTCTATAGTCGTACACACCCGTTCTCCGCCATCTTACTTTCTGCTTGTCTTCCCCTCTCAAGGAGGGTGGGGACGGGCGTCTCACGCCTTTTTTCTCAAAATAAATGGGGTTTCCCCGTAACCCACCGTCATTGTAAACAAACGATGACAGGCTCACATAAATCTCTGTAAAGAAGGGTTTGTGTCTTCTTGGTCGTGATATCTTCAAAGCAACCGTAAAAGACTTGTGGCTAAAAAAACGCGCCATTCCCCCCAAACAATAATATCGTGTTGTTGATATTTCAGAATTAAAATTGCGATATGGAATTCTCTGATCTCCACCTTCCAGCTGGCAATTGTCTCCTCGCCTCTGGTGGTAATTGATTTTGAATATCTTACACGATTCCACGAGACTAGCTGGCGTCTCGTTCTGTCATCTGAATAACTTCATTTCTACGTCAAATATATACTAGTTTTATATCTCCACTTCGTCTCGTCGCAGAGCCCTCAGTCGGCGTAGCATCACCACCAAGATGCATACTAGCATGTCACCAGGGTACCTGATCCCCATGGAGCCCCGGATACTTTGTCACATCACCAGTTAGTGTTGGGTTAGGGTTAAGTTTAGGATTATGTTACAAGAACGTAACGAATGTTTTTTTAAATAATTTATTGGAGAAAGAATGTTTTGAACATTTCAACATTAAAAAATCGAACTTTGTGAAAATGTCCTCATTCTAAGAGGAATTTAATAGCTCCTGATTTGATCTCACACTGTCATTCAATGCGAATATGACTACAATAGATAAATAGGAATAAAATAAAAATAATATCGGCTATGAAATAATTTAAAATATCTGGTACAAATCAGTGCTCTGAAAGGGGTAATACGGGTTTTAAAAAATTGACTTAACATCGGTAAAAGGAGACAATACAAAACAGAGAGTAACCGAAATGAAATTACTCCAGTCATGAAAGTTCGATCGCGCTTATCTTTTGAGAGGGCTGTTTCCACTCGGACTTATGGTTAGTGGTAGGGTTATAGGAGGGTTTTTTGCTATGGAAAAAATGTCCAATAAGTGAAACGTTTTCTTTTTTTTGTTATTGTTATTATTATTATTATTATTATTATTATTATTATTATTATTATTATTATTATTATTATTATTATTATTATTATTATTATTATTATTATTATTATTATTATTATTATTATTATTATTATTATTATTATTATTATTATTATTATTATTATTATTATTATTATTATTATTATTATTATTATTATTATTATTATTATTATTATTATTATTATTATTATTATTATTATTATTATTATTATTATTATTATTATTATTATTATTATTATTATTATTATTATTATTATTATTATTATTATTATTATTATTATTATTATTATTATTATTATTATTATTATTATTATTATTATTATTATGATTATTATGATTATTATTATTAAAAATACGATATGCGCTTTAAAAAGATATTTAGCATACTGGTGAAAGTGTTCGATAATGAGCCGGAAGGCAGGGGTTCAATCCTCGGTCAAGTTCTATCAAAAAGTCACAAAATCGTATTTGATGCTTCCTTGCTAAACACTCAGCATTATAAGGTGAAAATCAAGAGTAGATATTTTGAACCTGATCAGGTATTTTTCTTCTAAAAGAAATTCAGTTCTCGACGTGAGCATTTTTCTCAGGAAGAACAAGACGTACCCAGTCAAAATTTAAGTATTCCATTTTTCATCAAAATCTATTAAATGAGCTTTTTTTCAGAAAATGTCTCAAATTTAAAGCTTAAGGGGTTTTAAGAAGAAATTGAAATTAAGGGAATCTTTCTTAATTGGTTTCCAACAACTATGGATGAAAATTCAAGGCAAATCTAAAACATTTGAACTTTCAAATGGGACGTTGAGTCCATATTATGCTCTCTAAAACCCTTTAAAATATTCAAAAGAAACTGAAATTCGTGGAATATTGATTAATTGATATCTATTGTTAAAATTTCACAAAAAAAGCCGAAGTATCTGAATTTTCACGAAGGGCTTCAACCCCTGTCTCTGTCCCCTTTACATGAATTAAACTAAATATAGCTCACATTACCCACCATTACGCCTAAAATCTAGATATGTGTATATGTGTATATGTTTATATATTTGTATTTCTTAAAAACAATCATCCCGAGGAAGTCTTGAAATAAATACGAAACGTCGATAAATAATTTTGGTTTTCCTTTTTTCATCTTCCATATATATATATATGTATATATATATATATATATATATATATATATATATATATATATATATATATATATATATATATATATATATTTGAATACCTTTCTGGCACCAAAGGTGCTTAAGTTTTCATCCTGATAAAACATAATGTATAAAAATAATAGTATTAACTATTGTTACTAAAACGAGATTGCAAGCTAAGTCTGGACAGCCCTCAGAACTAGTGAGTTCCCCTAGGGCTAATCCCCCAAGGAGGTCGGGCAGATTTCGACAGGGTAAAGCCGTTGTCATTAGAGACACTGAAGTAGGAGCTCCTTCTTTCGAAATGGCAAATGGGACTTGTCCGACCGATAATAATTTTAACATTGCTCCCTGTGGAGCTTCGTTATGCAAAACTTGTGATATTCTAATAACATCTAAAGAATATCAATCTAATGTAACTAAAAGAATCTATCCAGTCCTAAATCATTCGGGGGAAGATTTGTCGTGTAGGTCACAAAATTTAGTTTACTTATTATCTTGTAAAAATTGTAATTTACAATATGTAGGCGAAACAGTACTACCTTTAAATAGACGGATGAATTTGCATAGAACTAGTAATAAAGGCTGTGTCCATGTAGTAAACCACTTTAAAGAAAAAACCTGTGGAAAATCGTCTTTTTCAATACAGATTATTGAAAAATTTACAGACAATGGATATGATAGTTCTGGTAAGGTAGATAATAATACGCTTAAAATGCGTCTAAATAAAGAAGATGAAATAATTAAGAAAATGCGAGTAATTTATCCATATGGTCTAAATGTAAAAATAAAAAAAGATAATTTACAAGACGAATCAGAAAATGTAGGGCGATTGTATCCAGCTTTGCCTCGCTACGGTACTAGAGATAGAACACATGTAAATAGGAACAATAGAGAATCTGCCGTTTCATGCGAAGAATTTTTTAATAAAACTAAAGAGATTATCATGACTAATATTTCCGAGTCTTTTAATTACATTAGAAAACTTCTTAATAAAACCAAGAAAAAGGTATTAAAAGACATAGCATCTAAGATATTATTAAACCCGGATATGATATATAGGATAGAAGAACTTCCTCAATGGTATGAGTATATCATGGATATAATCGATACAAAATTATACAAGCCACCTGCTGAGGGTATAAAAAATAAACCTCGAAATGTTTGTGTAGTCCTATATGAAAATAAAGGATTTGATGATATAAATCTGCCTAAAATATTTAATAATCCAGAAATCATTCAGTCACTGCCCAATGAACTTAAAAAAGAGGAACAGAAACCAATAGTAACATATAAACTAGGGCAAACTATCCGGAATAAGGTTTTTAACTATAAAAAAACTGTAGAGAATTTAAATATAAATGATAATGATGAAATGTATATACCATCATGTGAATGTGAATCCTCCCCTTTATGTAATACTGACATAGGGCATATAATTACCGGTAATCTAGCGATAGTTAAAAATTCTAAATTAAGAAAACTCTTAAGTAAAGGCCCAAACTATAGAGAACCTAAATGTTTAAATTATGCGAAATGTGTTAAGGAAATAAATAAAGCGTTAGATAATTTCACTGCATCCATGGCTAAAAAACATAAACTATTACACTCTACATTTAGCGCATGGAAAAATAATATACTTAGATTCGTAAATAAAAAAGTAGAACGTTTAAAAGAATTTAAACACCCTAAAAGAACGAATCCCCTCCTTAGAAATCCACAAATAACTACGGAGCTTGAAATGCTTCAAAATAGGTTTGTAATAGTTCCTATTGATAAGGCGACAAATAATATAGCTTTTATCTGTAAAAAGTATTATATACAACGCTTATTGCTAGAAGTAGGAATAATAGGTGAAGTTTCAGATACTTATAAATTAAGTAATAATAAAAGCGATAACATTATTATAAACAATACTGTTATTTGTGAAAAATTAGGATTAAAATTAGAAGAAAAATGCAAAAAACTTCCATCTATGTATTGGATACCTAAAATGCATAAAACACCAGTTGGCGCCCGTTTCATTGTTGCCTCAAAAATGTGCATCACTAAACCTTTAAGTAAGGCTGTGTCTAAAATCTTTAAATTAATTATAAACCAAATAAATAATTTCCATAAAAAAAGTAAATTCTATTGTAATATAAACCTATTTTGGGTGGTAAATAATTCCGATCTAGTAAAAGAAAAATTAGATCGTATTAATTCTCGTAAACAGGCTAAATCAATCTCGACATACGATTTTAGTACATTATATACAAAAATACCCCATAAAGAACTTATTAAAGAATTAGGTAATACTGTAGATTTAGCTTTTGCAGGAGGAAAAGGTAAATACATAGACTTTGCAAAATCTAAAGCCTTTTGGTGTAAAAATAAAAATGGTAAGACGAGTGTATCCAAAACTGGTCTGATAATGCTTATAAGTCACCTTATAAAAGAGAGTTACTTTCAAATAGGGAATAAATTATTGCTCCAAACAATAGGTATTCCAATGGGTTTGAATCCGTCTCCATTTTGGGCAGATCTATATTTACATAGACTGGAATATATATATATGTCATCATTAATAAAAAATGATATATCTAGAGCGTATAGTTATCATGGATGTAGGCGATATATTGACGACCTTGTTTGCATTAATGATAGCGAAGAGTTTGCAAATACTAAACATTTAATATATCCTAAAGAGTTAAAATTAAACTGTGAACATAAGGGAACACAAGCTACTTTTCTTGATTTGGATATAAAAATTGAAGATAAAATATTTATCTATAACCTGTTTGATAAAAGAAATTCATTCCATTTTCGTATCGTGCGAATGCCATATAAAAATAGTACTAGCCCTGTGTATATATTTTACGGGAGTATTATGTCTGAATTTCTGAGAATTGCTCGTGTTACCTTAAAATTAGTAGATTTCATGCCCCCAATTTCTGATCTAATAATAAGAATGATTAACCAAGGTGGCGATCAAAATAAAATATTTGGACAATTAAATAAGGCAATTACTCGCCATCCTGATGCTTTTAAATCTTATCAAATTAATCAAAATAAACTGATAGAACAAATCATAGTATATATAAATAGAAATAATGTATAAACGTATATATAACACATCTGCTAATTATAATAAGAAAAACAATAAAAATACAGTAGAAAGAAAGAAAGAAATGTTAAGAAGAAGAAGAAGAAGAAGAAGAAGAAGAAGAAGAAGAAGAAGAAGAAGAAGAAGAAGAAGAAGAAGAAGAAGAAGAAGAAAACCGACAGTTATGAACGCCGATTTTAAACACCTGGAGTTGGCAAAGAAGAAGAAGAAAAAGAAAGAAAAAGAGAACAAATTAACGGTTAACTTATAGACGCAGATTTGAAACAATGAGAAAAGAAAAAAGTCGACAGTTGTGAACGCAGATTAGAAAAACTAAAGTGAACAAGGAAGATTAATATTTATTTGAGGTTGACAACAACGGGGAGATGGACAACAAAGTAGGACGAGGGAGAAAAGGAGGAACTAAAGGTATATATATGTATGTGTGTATGTATATATATGTATATATATATATATGTATATACATATTTATTTATTTATCTTTTATTTTTTGATGTGTTGATGTTTTTTATATTTATAATATAAAACTAAAAATAATACATTAATCACTTAAATAATAGTGTCATGGATTCGTCCAAACACTTTAAAATGCAGCAACATTTTTGTAAGTAACGGATAAATTTTATTAGACAGACGAACAGCACAGGTAAAGAATTTTTTTTTTTTTGTCTTAAATAACTAATATAAGTTAGCAAAACATTTATATGGAACAAAACGTAGATTTAGTATAAAGAACGTTTATGTTTTTGTCTTTTAAGGGAAGTGGAGTCTGATCAACTCTGCTGGGAAGCCATGAAATTAAATACTGTCTTGTTTTTAAATTCCCGAAACAGTTTTTCATGGTAAACAACTGATGATCCCTTAAAATAGTGTTAGAAACTAACTAATATAATAACTGTAAAAAATAAATTGACTTACATGAGTGATTTTCCACTGGAAGACTTGAGACTATAAGTTTTTTGGTTTTTTTTTTGGTTTTTTATATAGTTTTAATGGTTGAGAAACTTCCGAGACTACATATATATATATATATATATATATATATATATATATATATATATATATATATATATATATATATATGCAAACATTGTTTAAAATAACAGAATTCGTCTGTTTAATTATACCTTTTTAATTTTTTTTCTGATGGTCAAAAAATAATAATTCATGGTCCATAGGTTTCACAGGTTTCCCGAATGTTTTCGATTGTTCGTCGAATCATCCTCAGGTGTCAAAAGCAATGAACAAAAAAACTGGAGAAAGAAGAGAATTTTAGAAAGACGACGGGGAAACGCGCATAGAACGTTTTTCGCGCATTGTTCCAGGAAGTCGTTGACGATTTAAATTCAGCAACGCTGGATAGCATCACAGAAGAAAATCGCATTACGTTAAAATGCTGCCTAAATACACATAATATATATATATATATATATATATATATATATATATATATATATATATATATATATATATATATATATATATATATATATATATATATATATATATATATATATATATATATATATTAGTTGTAGAATACCCGTCGCAGGACCGGTGTAAGCAATAAACATAGCATTAATTCTTAATTTTAATGCTATTTTCGTTCTTTGGGGGGGTATGGTAAGGTTTAGGTGGCATCTCCCTAAATAGTATTTTTTTTTTAAATTAATTTGTCCACGTTAGATACTCTGTTTCTTAGAAATACATATTCCATCATTTATTATAAGTTCGATAGTTTAGGATTTTACCAACCACTTACATATTATCGACGCTCATGCGTGCACCGGTTCTTTAAAAAATATATTGCTTAATTTAACTCAAAGTTTTATAGAGAGCAATTCCTTTCTGTTTTAAATTTTTGTATCTAACTTATTTTAAGTTTTTCAGGGTGGGTGAGTGTTTGGGTGAACTCACCTCCTTAGTAGTAAAGTTTACAAAAATAATAATGTGCTCATGTTACTCACCAAGTTGCCGAGAATATATATTCCAAAATTCATAATGATCGGTTAATAAAAAAATGAATAAAGATTTTTTTTTAAACTGTATATATATGCACCCCACTAAATGCTAACATTTACAAAATTTAATGTACCCAATGTTACTCACTGTATTTTTTTTTTAATATATTCTAAAATTCATAATGATCTGTTCATTAGTTTAGGAGATTACCCTGTACATAGATATATAGATATAAATAAATCCACATACGTAACTTACATATATATATATATATATATATATATATATATATATATATTTAATATATATAATACATATATATGATATATATATATATATATATATATATATATATATATATATATATATATATATATATATATATATATAATATGAGGAAAAATAGAAACAATGTTTCAGACAAAATGCAAAATAAAAATGAATTTGAGAATAAGCGAATCAACAAACTAACAAAAATATAAACTCAAACACATATAAAAGCTCACCAAGATATTTCAGTTGCTAGAGAGCAATCATCTTCGGTTGGAAGTAAGAACTTTAATGAACAGAAATTCAAATTGTACAAGACGCGTCGGAAAAAAATCCTTTCTTTCTTTCTACTGTTCCTGATTTGTTTGTTTACGTTTTTTTTTCGCTTATCCTCAAATCAATATATATATATATATATATATATATATATATATATATATATATATATATATATATATATATATATATATATAGGTGAACAGGTAAAATACATTGTCAATCTACGTAAGTGTAATGCGCACGAAATCAACACTCTGTCACTGGTTATTTTAATTTTATTTCCTTTCGGATATAATCTAATCAATTGTTTGATTTTGCTCTTATTTGCGGCGACGAATCGGTGAAAATAAGACATCGCGACGTCAGACATTGCCGCCTGGAATCCTCGTGAGAAATAAGCACACATTTTCGGATAAACAAACAGCCGACATTTTAAATCCCACAATGCCACCGCTGCGTCGTCTTCTTTGGAAGCCATGTTGAAATCTACGATCAGCCGTCTCTTCTACTCGTGTTTAATAACTAAGAGTAAAACACATATGTTTAATATATTATTAATATTTAGTAACTTATTATATGCCATTATCGCATGATGAAATTAAACTGCCAGACTCGTCCTACTTCGTTTTCATACAACCCTCAAAATATTGACAGACCCTTTAGGAATTAGATATGCACGTTGGGACCATAGTTATTTCCCTTAGAGATCATTGGTAATAACGCTAGAGGGCGCTACGCTCACGTGATTCGGCACTCTCGGTTTATATATTTTTTTTATCATAGTTCACCCCAAACAAGGACGGCCGTCACTGTAGACGTAAGGGACTACTGAGAAAGAAAAAAGGGAGGATTCAACCTAATTAGGAGCCGCGCAGCAAGATGTCTGTTTACGTTGGTTTTAAATTTCTGTATGTCAGTAGTGTCAGGAAAGTAGGAAGCAGGGAAGGAGTTCCAGAGTCCAGCAGCACGAGGAAAGAAGCTTTTGGAGTAGAAAGCTCTACGGCACCTGGGGACGTCGACAGTGTATGGATGAGATTTGGCAGATTGTCGGGTTGGTCTAGTAAATTTATCATCAGAGCACAATCCATTGAAGTACTTGTAAAACAGGCACAATAACGCAACATTACGGCGATGGGACAGAGGCTGGAGCTTAGTGGATAGTGAAGAACCTATCAAGTTAGCAACTCTTTTTTGGACCTTGTCTAAGAGGGAGAGACTAGCGTATGATGCACCAGCCCAGATGTGGCAACAATACTCCATGCATGGGCGGATGGTGGCTTTGTAGAGATATAGGATAATGTCAGGTGTGAGAAGTTTACTGGCACGGTATAGAGAGCCCACCTTCTTTGCAGCAGCCCTGGCAATGTTTTCAATATATATATATATATATATATATATATATATATATATATATTAATTTTTTTATAAATTGATGTTTACGTACATAAAAGAAAGTCATAGACACGTGTTTCTGGCTATTCCCAGGGTGGCCATGCTGATGACGGCTCATAGCCAGAAAGACGTGTCCATGACTTTCTTTTATGTACGTAAAAATTAATTCATAAAAAATTAATTAATATATATATATATATATATATATATATATATATATATATATATATATATATATATATATATATATATATGGAGAGGAGGGTCACAAGTTGATAACATGAAGTCTTAAAAGTCACTCCTTTTGTTTACAAAGGGAGGGTTTGATTGACTTGATATATATGGCTTCCAGGACTTTGAGGTGGAATAGAGAATGCGATCTACTTATGACAGAAAACCAGTCACTAGTGTACGTCGACGCACATTCGGCGCTATTTATATGATGGTCAGCAATAGCTGACCTGGATGTGTTGACTAAATTATTTAAATTATTTAGTCGGCCCCGGCGTATGGCAGGGGGGGGGGGTGTTGATTTATTCTGGATTCAAACCTTTGCACTGTCTTCCCACGTATACGGCATCGCACCGACAGTTAAATTGATAAATAATGTTACTGATATGTTGGGGTGGGAGAACATCCTTATGAATAGATTTGAGCAAAGGTCGAGCAGAAAAAACAATTCTAGGATTAGATGCCTGGTAACACCGGCGCACAGTTAATCAAATTTCTGTAGCTGTGCGTCGGTGTTACCAGGCATCTAATCCTAGAATTGTTGAAATTGACGAAGAGACAGCGAATTAATATTTAAAGGCTACGCCAAGATCCCAATTGCCCGTTGATAAACAGGACCGTCTGAAGAATGGCAAATACTCATATGAAATCAACAGGCAAGTCAGGAATGTGTGAGGGGGTGCGAGGGAAGAAGACGGTGCTGGTGTGATGAGTAAATGCTATTTAAACTTAGATTGTAAGTGGGAATGGGTGGGTCGCTTATAGATGAAAGTAGACGCTAGTGTGAATTAGGATTCAACTAGAAATGGGGTAAGTGAGGGAGAGGCAAGTCAATAAGAGCTGGGGGGGTTAAAATACCAAAATGTGTCGGGGGGATATGAACAGGGGGTGGGGGTTGGATGTTCAATCAGATGAAATTATTTATAATGAGGTAAAATTGATTTGAAGGATAGAGATAAAAATAAATCTTAGGCCGCAAGGAAAATTAGGGATTAACAAATAAAGAAATGCATAATTAAGGGAATAGTCGATAAAATTAGATTCCGGAAGTAAATATTCGAATAAGGAAATGGTAATTTGAAGTTGAGTATTGAATCGGAGAGGTATTCCCACAAGTGGGTAAAGATTTGGGTCGAAGTAAAATATGTTGTTTCGGGATGCTTATAGTTTTTGGATGTAGGAAAAAATTAATTAAATAAATTGCTTTTTGCGGAATATACCTTGCATTGAGCAACTGAATTGAAAAAAAGATCTGCCTCCGTCGCTTTTCTAATTCCTTTTCATCCTTCTATCTACCTATCTATCTATCTAGCTATATATATATATATATATATATATATATATATATATATATATATATATATATATATATATATAGTCTAATGAAAATGTCATAAAATAATAGATGTCTACATGTTAATATTCTAGTTGTAAGTTAAATGGCTCATGTGTCAACTTGTGTGTATATGTGAGAATATTTAGTCGTGAAATATGAGTATAATCGTTTGCGTGCGTATCAGGTTTTTTGTGTATAATTTTATATTATGTTAAGTATGTGTTTTGCCTATGTCTATGTGGCTGCTATAATATGTACGCTTTTAGGGTGGTATGGTGTGTAAAGGGGTTCCTTGAATTCAACTTGTTTTTGATTAAGAACAATATGACATGCTAATTTTTTTACACGTCTACACCCCCCCCACACACACACACACTGTTATAATATATATATATATATATATATATATATATATATATATATATATATATATATATATATATATATATATATATATATATAACAAACGCTGTAATCACCAATAAAAATAATTACATAAAAATACATTAAATATTTAGGTGATAAAAATCGTACATATTTCTAGGCAAGCGTCTTGGTCCAGTGGTAAAGACGCTGGACTATAGACATCCTTGTCTAAGTTAGCCATGCTGATGACGGTTGTGAGTCAGAAACATGTGTCCATGGATTACTTTTATGTACGTATAAAATTAATAAAAATATATATATTAACGAAAATACGTCCTATAAAGTTATGGGCGACTAATAATGCAATTTTCTGCATCTTAATCACTTAGGAAGTGAGACAATCGAAATAATAGTAAGCAACAAAAAAAAACAACGAACGCTGCAATCACCACTAAAAATAATTACATAAAAATACATTATATATATATATATATATATATATATATATATACCTTATCCTCGAGTGGCACTTCGGTCTTGAGAAGCGGCGACTCATTAGTAAAGATTAAAAAAACAAACGCATATCTCTTATGCATCATACAAGCATACGTCTCTCGCGCATACGAACAGAAACACATGCCTCTTGTTATAGACACATCTCGTACAGATCTTTTTTCATACACACACGCACACACCTCCTTCATACACATTCACACGCCTCTCTCATACGCATACACGCACGCCTACAAATGTATATTAGTAAATCCTTCACTTGATGGATCTGCTTATCCAAGTATGTACACATAATGGTCCGTCTATTCTTGGCTTATCTAATTGAAGTCGATTCTTAAAGTGCCAATTTCGCCCCGATAGCCGATTCTCAGAGGGACTGTCAGTCAATGAAGTCGCGTTACCAAATATTAAAGTATTTCGATTAAGTATCGATAGATTGACTCTTTAGATCGATCGGCTTAGGCTTCCCACTCTCAGCTACGGACTCCGACTTGTCAAGGGAAAGTTTCGGAATATTGGGTGTACTTAATAACACGCGAGTTTTAAAACGGCCCGAGGTGAAAAACCTTCTAGCAAAAGCGACACGTAGTGTTACAGATTATTTGGCAATTAATGTCCAGGATGATCTCTCAAAAATGAAATCGTTAATAAAATTCACAATTCACTTTTCCAATTGAACCATATTTGGTACAAATAAACTTCATCTTCGGCCTGACTTGTCCACCAAGTTTCAGTCATTAATGTGCTACAGTTTTTGATTGCCGTTCAATGATAATCACACCTGAATACCACGTGAAAAATTGCCAACAACTCTGACCTAATCACCTCTCGTGGAACTGGCCTGATTTGGGCTGTGATGGTTCTCTTCAATACAGAAATAGTCTGCGGATCGTTTTCAATGAGATTATCTTTTAGATAATTCCACAGATAAAAATATTGGGAGCTTAGGGTCAGGTGGGTTTGAAGCCCATCCAGGATTACAACTCCTATTTTCAAGATGATCACCAAAATATCCACGCATATCATTGAATAGCGACAAAACTGAGTGAATATTTTAGCATGTATTTTTTTGTAATTAAAAAATATAAGAAAAACCCTTACGGAAACGAACGTTGATGAACTCAGCTGGAGTATGATATATATATATATATATATATATATATATATATATATATATATATATATATATATATATATATATATATATATATATATGTATATATATATATATATATATGTATATATATATATATATATGTATATATATATATATATATATATATATATATATATATTGCTTTTTTATAAAGAAAATATGTTTAAATTTTCTTATTCAATACAATATCATGAAAATGTCCCAATACAGGCTAAAATGAAGATTCATTACAAAATCCATAGCATATATAATATTATATTAATTCAATTCCAAAGACCATGCAGAAAGCAATCTAAAGACATAATTTACATCAGTTTTTTCAATTCTTTATTTCCGCACTTCAGTAGAGAATCATCATTTACATTTTCGTCTTACATACAAAACCATCAGTTTTTTTCCCCCCATATTGATCTACTCGTAGACCTACACGTGTTTCCTGGCGGATGGAACAAAAATTACAGTTCGAAAGTCCATCCGTCAGTCATCAGGAAATGATAGAAATATATGATGGAGTAAACAACTCATACTGTCCAAAGGCAGAAGAAAAAAAACACAGAAGAAAAAAAACACAGAAGAAAAAAACACAGAAGAAAAAAACACAGAAGAAAAAAACACAGAAGAAAAAAACACAAGAAAAAAACACAGAAGAAAAAAACACAGAAGAAAAAAACACAGAAGAAAAAAACACAGAAGAAAAAAACACAGAAGAAAAAACACAGAAGAAAAAACACAGAAGAAAAAAACACAGAAGAAAAAACACAGAAGAAAAAACACAGAAGAAAAACACAGAAGAAAAAGGTGATGAGAGGACTTTAAAAACCTTGAAGAAACTCAAAAGGCGAGATCTGATAAAATTCTGATAATTCAGGAGGGCATGAAATAGACTCACGCGAAGAAAAAGGCAGCAAAGACAAATGATAATTCCCCCCCCCCCCCAATTTTTTTTTTTAATAATAAAAACCAACATGAAGTATCCGGCAGCAGTCCAACCATATATACTAGCAGGGTTACCTGGCGTTTCCCGGGTTAGAGTGTGGGATAGCATCATATGTAACATAATATTAAGGAAAGTTTACTTTGACAGCAACCTTGATGTTGTCAGCTAATATATCTTTCCAACTGAGCTATTCAGCTATATGTTTATACTCTTAAACTAACGCTTTTATTGTGTAACATGTTTTAAAAGTGTCATTAGCTACTTTAAGGGGCAGCTAGAGACGCAGAACTACTTCCATTATGTTCACATACAAATTGTACATGTGAATACACTTATATTTCAGGTGCACTCCCTAGTGTGTCTTCGTTTTTAGGGGCAGACATGCACACAGATAGAGAGGTGTTGTATATAGAGAGCGATAGAGAGAGCGAAAGGGAGAGAAGCAGACAGACAGACAGACAAACAGATAGACAAACAGACGTTACGTACTAAATATACCCAAATTCTTCATTAACATTTTATTATTATAGGAAAATATATTCTTTGATTTTATATAATTTTATTTTTATTAAATCGAGGGGGGTCGAAACCGCACACTCCATGCTTTCAGTCTGATATTTTCTCAACTATACAATTCAGATATCTGTTAAGTTGGCTTTTAAAATAACACTCACCAGAAAAATCGGATATACGTATTTGAAGTTTTAAGGAGGTTCTGTCTCACATAGGTCACTTAGAGGTGGGGCACATAGATATTCGACACATAGAGGATAATGTAGACATTCGGAACCACTTACATTGTTTCCCCCGGAGAATTATATACAGGGCTTTACGCGCTCCACTACTTTTGGAGCTGCTCCCGCTCCTGCTCCAACGCCCAAAATTGGAGCTGGCTCCTCTCACGCTCCCCATTTTCAAAAAGGAGCCGCTCCTGCTCCAACTCCTATAAAAAAGGAGCGGCTCTTTTTTAGCGCTCCATAATAAAAATGTACCTTCTTTCATAAACGTTCTATTCTACCAATGAGTGGTCGAATGATAGGGGTGGGCGTCAAAAGATCTCGTCAATATGGGTTGAGATGTCATTTTAAGTGTAAGAGCGTAAGATAATATTTGACAAAATCTCCCTAATATTTTGAGTTATAGGAGAACATGTCGGACGAAGTATAGGATTATACGTAAATTTTCGTATCCTGAGAACAAGAAACTAATTTTGCTTTTTTAAATTCATGGAAATTTCCTAAGAATTTAAAGCCAGTTTAAATGACTTTCTACTCGATAGTTTATAAATGCCTTTCAAGTTTTGCACACACACACGAAGTAATTGATGTTTTGTCAATTAAAATGGCTGACTTGTTTACGAAGAAATCTAAATGAATTATAATGGGTTTAATCTCGTAACTTGATTACGAACCGACTTGAAATAATAACATTATTTAGACAACGATTTTTTACATGGAGAGAATGGGGGGGGGTGCTTTGTTAACTATTCTGTACTTTCACGTAACAATTTAATAAACAGAAATTATCGTAAAAATTGAATTTAACTTGAAAGTTTTATGTAAAAAATAACCCGGTCCAAACCTTTAATTTCGTAACGTAATTACGAACCGGATTGAAATAACATTATTTAGAAAGCCATGCTTAACATGGAGTGAGGGGGGCTTTGTTAACTATTCTGTACTTTCACCTAAAAATTTAATAAACAAAAGATATCGTAAAAATTTAATTTAACTTGAAAATCTTATCTAAAATATAGCCCGGTTCGTAAACTGCAGAAGTACCAAAAAATATATAAAAAATATTCTTCACTGGGGAGGGAGTAGACCCGTATTTACAAGTATATCTCCTGTAAAAACCGTTCTAAAATCTATTTTCAATCGATATTTATTCGATAATTGCCGAACTTTCCTACTTGGCCAAAATTGCCGAGTTTTCCGTTGCCGAATTTTCCATTGACGAGTTTTCTTTTGACGAGTTTTCCTAAATTGTGTATTATACATACATACTTCTATCCAGTCAAGCAGACTATCTAGTCTAAGTGAAGAAAAACAACATAACTTTCACTAATACACTTAGGAACGGTATGAATCCACATATATCCTCCCCAAAGTTATATTAATTAAATAGTAGGGTAGACTGTACTCTGAAACCTTGATTGGGCAACTTACCTCCTCTATCTAGAGTGCTAGTGTACTTTTAAAAAGGGCCTTAGTAATTATCTCAGGTCAGCTAGTAAACATTTTGAATTCTCTCTCTCGCCCCCCTCTCGACCTGCACTCAGATGGTGTCAAAATCGTTCGTACCCCTAACTCAAATGTATTTCAACTTTATTTAATCTTTCCAAAGAAATAGAACGCTCAAGTCACTGACTGCAATAAAAACTTTAATGGCGTCTTTGATCTGTCTCATCGCTTGATAGCAAGTCGACGGGGTTGGGAGTGGGGGGGGGGGGGTAACGAATAAAATAATAAAAATAAAAGATTGTTAAAAACATTACAATTAAATCGTCTTCCGCCTGAGCCCCCTACCTCTCTCTACCAGAGATATAATTTTTAAAAATAATTCAGAGTAAACTCTGAGACTTTCTTTACTTTTCCTTTGTATTGCTGAATAAAAAACTAATGTTAAAAAAAAAAATCAAATAATTTTGGAGTGAGGAGCGCGGAGCGATAAAACCACCGCTCTTTAGTCCCAAATAGAGTTGCTCCCGCTCAACTCCTGCTGAATATAAAATGAGCCTCGTCCCCTTCGCTCCAGCAAAAAGGAGCGTGCTCCTGGAGCGCGCTCCTTTTTGGAGGGCTCCGTAAAGCCCTGATTATATACATATGATATAAATTCTATCAAAATAAGATATGCTTAAAGTTTTAAAGGAGGTTCAATCTCCATCGCTCTCTTAGATTAGGAGGGCACTTAAAGATTTCGGACCACTTCCATTGTCTTCTCCAGAAAATATGATGCATAGAATTTAAACTTTATAAAAGTAGTATATATTTAAAGTTATCCCTCATAGCCTCCTTCGGGATGCACTTACAGATTCCGAAACACTTTCATTATTATCCTCGGTAAATTTTACATAAGAATACTCTTTTAGATTTTATGTAGACTCTCTAACCTTTTTTTCTATAGGGAACACACAAAATTGCACACACATACACACGCATTCACACAGACATTCAGTTGTGCGTGCGCGTGCGTGCATGCGCGTGCGTGGGGGGGGGATCTGCAGCTGAAATTCGGGTGTGAGAATCTTGTTTATAAATATTTGCCTGACGTTTAACCAGTATGTGAGCGGTGTTATATGAGAAGAAGTGGTCGGCACTGCAATTATTGATTGACACAACATATATTCTCTCTGCTACGCTAGCTATCGCTCTGAGAGAGAATGACGACCGGAAATGCTATCACGAACTTCCGGTGATGACAGTTTTATCTCCTTTCGATATTCGTTCGTGTGTTCTCTTTTTATCATGTCTTTTGTCCGACCTTCTCTTTATACAAGACTCTCTCTTTCTCTCTCTCTCTCTCTCTCTCTCTCTCTCTCTCTCTCTCTCTCTCTCTCTCTCTCTCTCTCACACACACACAGTTCTTCATCTAATTATCGTTTGATTCTTCCCTTCTCTTTTCTTGTTTTCCCCCTCTTTTCTCTCTCTCCCTCCCTCATCTACTTAGCATTTGATTCCTTTTTTCTATTTTCTTATTTGTCTCTCTCTCTCTCTCTCTCTCTCTCTCTCTCTCTCTCTCTATATATATATATATATATATATATATATATATATATATATATATATATATATATATATATATATATATATATATCTGTTTCGTTCTCTTTATCTCCCCCTTTCATCTACTAATTGTCTGATTCTTTCTTTCTGTTTTCTTGTTTGACCTCTCATTCCCTCTCTCTCTCTCTCTCTCTCTCTCTCTCTTTCTCTCTCTCTCTCTCTCGTTCGCTCTCTCTTTCTCTTTCTCTCTCTCTCTCTCTATCTATCTATCTATCTTTTTCTGTCTCTGTGTGTTTCTGCATAAATTAGCAATACAAATCATAAGCCAACGACACATAGTACCTATCGATTATAATGCATTCTTCAGCATCTGCTATAAGAATTTCAAAAGGCTAGTAGTCTAGCATGTAAAAACGATATTACTTAACCAGCCAATGCACGAAATAAGACTAATTTTGCGTATGAATTTACTTGCCCATTGGGAATTGCACTCCACTGATACTAATAAACCAAAATAATACTATATAGGTGTACTATAACAAACCTTTCTAGAATACTCCCATGCCATTTATCATATCAGAGTGCAATTAGAAAATATTTAAACAATATTGATCCCATCCAAACTAACATTATATATTTACCTGTTAATAAAGCTATCTGTTAGATAATGGATGTATGTATGTGAAGAACGATTACATCAGCTAGTATTAATTTAGTATCTAGGTTGACCAGTATAACGTATCTTGACACGAAAACATGGAAAACAAGATCACTCTCTGACTAGAAAAATAAACAAGTCTTAACTGTGGGTTAGCTTCAGGTTTGGGGTTCAAGGAAAGGTAAAACATAAATGTATTATGACAAGTTCAGTGCCCCCTTGAGCAGTGACGTCACGATATCGTGTAAAAAATGGAAAGACGTTTTTAGTCTGTTTTTGAAAGCCGTGACGAGTAGATGTGAATTCGAAATGTAATTCGAAAATGGGAATTTAATTCCTAAAAGAGTTGATAGCGACTGGTCTGCTCACCCTTCCTCCTTTCCCCGTAACTAAGTAGAATTAAGTTAAGAAGAACAATTTTGGCCTCTCTCTCAATTTAATGAATGTGTGACATTTAATCGTATGACGAGAAAATCTCTTCAAAATAAACAACCATTAACTCTCTCTTGCTTGCGCCATCTTCTCTGTGCATGAAAAAGTACTTGTTTTCAGACACCCTACGACGATTATGACGCCGAAATGCGGCGCACTAGACGATGATGATGGTGATGACGAAATGCAGCCCACTACGATGGTGATGACGACAGCGCCAGGCGTCAGTATACAAAATGAGAAAAGATTACTGAGAACACTGACGTAAGTGACGATTAAACTAAAGAACGTGTTTTAATAAACGATTACGTAACATATCTACATACAAACTAAAAACCCAACACAATAAATGTCTATTTTACATCACGATCACTCAAATGTGTATAATATAAAATATATACTTACATTCTTTCTCTTTCCTTTCCTTACTTTTATTTACCCCCAAACAAGACATATTGTCACTGAAGCGTAAGAAGCTACTGTCATAGAGACTAGATTTGTAGGAGCAATCTGAGTGGGGAGTTGTGCTGCAAGATGTTTGTTAACATTACATTTAAATGTCTACATGTTGTTACAGTCATAGAAACAGGGAACAGGGGGGTCCAAAGACAAGCGTCTCGAAGAAAGCAGCTATTTGAATAGATAATCTTCTGGCATCTAGGGGCTTCCACCTAAAAAAACATAATTGCACCCCCTCCCAATATAGAAACATCCTTGTTAACAATACCAAAATAATACACCACGATACCAATATCAAAAAATTAAAAATACTCGAAGCCCTCTACATAAAAACTAAACATCCCACAATTAATAATGTCAATTATGAAACTAGTCGCAACATTTTAAAGTGTCTAGCATAATAATTAACATTACCAAATTCTTAGCCATTAGGTAGTTATGCGTTTGAATTGTATGCACTTTCTTTAACGTCATCAATTTATTAACGGTTTAAACAGTCAAACTTTTAAATCTCTCATATGTGTAGAACGCCATCACGCTCTCATGTACATTTCAACTTTACAACGCTTTTTCAAGTTATAAACTACTCGCCGTTATAATTCATAAATGAGCACAACAGTAAAGTCATAATTTGTAAAGACACTAAAACTAATACCGCCTGAAGATGATTTGACGATTCAAATCGAAAGTACTTGCAAAAAAGAAAAAAGAATGGAATAAGAAACCCATGGATCATATTTACATCAATTTGACCGAAATATTGGATGGACAATTCGGAAAATTGAAAAAATTAAAAAAAACGTCGCATCAAACAAAACCACTCCGTGTTATTTAATAATGTTTGCCTAAATGAATATATATATATATATATATATATATATATATATATATATATATATATATATACACACATATACACACACATACATATATACACACACGTACACACACACACTTATATATATATTTATCTATTTTTCGTAATGTGTTAATGATTTAATTTTTCTTCCTCCCTAACTCCTAACTCCTTACTAAACACTTTTCTAACAAGCCATTGGATATAGTATTATACATTAAGACAATCATTATTTACTATTTAATTAAGTTTCTTAACAAATATCAATCATATTTACCGGCGAATTAAATTCATCTAATCGCAATATTATTCACCTAATTACTTGAGGATTGGAAAGCAAGTTTTTAGTATCGACTAGTTATTATTTTTATCTAGTTTTTTTATAATTTCCTTAAAACTATATTTTCTGTAATAATTTAGCGTTATTTTATAAAGAAATGGCATTTTTTTATTTTATTTTATTTTCTCTTAATGTGCCCATCAATATTTTAGTGATAAAATATATCTAGATAATGAAGTGCCTTTTCTATCAGTATCTATGTTGTTACATGAGCATTTATGGTTTCTATACCTATCCTTAAAGTCAGTACTAGTACCCCCTATGTAGAATTTGTTCAAATTATGATCATTCCCTGGGAAAACTGTACTTAGATATACTACGTTGTTCATTAAACATTTTTCTTGTAACGGGCACTCACTTTTATTTCTACAATTACATTCATTATTTTGTATGCTACTTACGTTGTTTGTATCATTATCCTTTAGTATTTGTCTATTGTGACCTTTGATTATTTTCTCTAAATTATTGGTGCAACTATAACTAAGTTTAATTGTGTTTTTGTTAAAGATGTTATGCAATGGGTTATTAATTGGGAAATGTTTATTTAGTTAATTAAGAAACATGTGTCCAATCTTTGATTTAACTAGTTTGTTAAACGGAGGGGTATACCAAATAATCTTTCGTTTTCTATTTGTCTTATTTTTATTTTTATTCCTATTATCTTGATATTCTATAGTCGTGTTAATATAACCACTATTACCCAGAGCATCATTGTAAGCACTACATTGTAAGGCACTTCATTATCTAGATATATTTTATCACTAAAAAGAAATGGCATAGTTCCTGTGGTGAAATGGAGTATTTTAAAAAGGGCACCAGTGCCTACACTAAATAACCCTACTTGTTTTCTGTGTTTAAATGAAAAACTGGCTATAGTTTTGTTTCCTAATAAGAATGCTCTACTAAACCAGAGGGACGAGGTGGGTTTCAATTGCAGGCACTTCAAAAAGTTCACCTTAGATAAGAATTGTGAGAACGATGTAAACATAACTTAAAAATAAATAAATAAATAAATAAAAAATAAAAATAAATAAATAAATAATGAGTAAAAACAAAGATTAGAAATTAAAACAATTATTTCTTTAAACATAACATTAATTTATTACAAATGATGAAGGATTGCGTAATTAATGCAACATAATTAACAATGAGAGGTAGGACTAAGTTAACTCATTTAATCATAGGACAACTTGATGTAGAGATCTTGAATATATAATTTTTCTTAAGGAAAATAAAGATAGGTTAATCAAAACCACTATTAAAATTTTGGAAAAGATAGATATTAATGTCAGTATTATAGATATAGTTTTCAGATTATTTAGGTGGGTTGTTATTATATATGTTGGGATATATAACTGATTGTATCGGTGTGACTCCGGATGATGAGATAACTAATAATAACTAGGAGATCTATAAATTAATAGGTTACAAAGTTTAGAATTTATATTGAATTTAGAGGTTTATTGCAGGGTATACATAATGATAAATTTAGTGAAATTAAATTAATATCAATTAAACGTTCATTAGACTAAATCAATATTGATGGGCACATTAAGAGAAAATAAAATAAAATTTTAAAAAATGCCATTCCTTTATAAAATAACGCAAAATTATTACAGAAAATATAGTTTTAAGGAAATTATAAAAAAACTAGATAAAAATAATAACTAGTCGATATTAAAAACTTGCTTTCCAATCCTCAAGTAATTAGGTGAATAATATTGCGATTGAATGAATTTAATTCGCCGGTAAATATGATTGATATTTGTTAAGAAACTTAATTAAATAGTAAATAATGATTGTCTTAATGTATAATACTATATCCAATGGCTTGTTAGAAAAGTGTTTAGTAAGGAGTTAGGAGTTAGGGAGGAAGAAAAATTAAATCATTACGAAAAATAGATAAATATATATATAAGTGTGTGTGTACGTATGTGTATATATGTATGTGTGTGTATATGTGTGTATATATATATATATATATATATATATATATATATATATATATATATATATATATATATATATGTATATGTATATGTGGAGATATATATATGGCTGTATGGGTGTGTGGGGATATGTATTTATGTCTTTATTTTTACATCTATATATAAGGGTGTATGTATGCTTATGAGTGTATAAATGTGTGCGTATAAACATGGAGGTGGATGTGTGTGAATGTGTCTCGGTGTGTGTGCATATGATTAAGATGGATGGAAACTGAAATGTATAGACGGGCGTGCCAAAAGTGTTAGCAAAATAGATTAATATATTCATAGGTGTCAAGAGTTGGAATCTTATAGAAAAGGTTGTCTCGTCTGAAGATTTTTTGAAATGTAATTTGTCTGATTGTTTGTTTCTTTCTTTTTCTTTTTCTTTCTTTTTTATGATTGTGTATAGGCGGATATCATTTTAATTCACCAATTACTTCCCTGAAGAGGAGCCAGCCGGTTCTGAAACAATTGTCGGATACTCCAACTATGTTTATTTTAATATATATATATATATATATATATATATATATAATATTTATAAATAAATATTAAATTATTTATACCTACAGACGCTAGCGTTTCAAGCTTATTGCTCTCATCAGTGCAGGGAAGTAACAATTTCAGACGGTCGGGAGGCGCGAACCCGGTACACAGAGTTAGCCATATCCACCCGGCCCACGGAAACTGTCACGTAATTTAGGGAAATTAAGATCTATATGTACCTAGAAGCGGGCACAGATAGAAGACTAGTCGAGAGTGTTCGACGAACGTATTCGGAACTTTGCATTAGAGCTTTTTGACAGTCTATTTTTAACTTCCCCGAGAGTGCTCAACTTTAATTTCTTAATATATATAGTCATTCACAGACAACTGTTTCTCATCAGTCTGGTTAGACGTAGCGAATGGACATACACCTAGATTCGAAACCCGAACGAGCGGTTACATGTAAATGCGACTAGCAGTCAAGCACCGTAGCCATTGCATAACAAACCATCTACAAAAGTAGAAGAAATCATAGCACTATATATATACATATATACTTTCTTTGTTTATATATATTATTCTTATGACGCTACCAATAACAGAGATAAATCTATTCTCTGCGAAAGATTATTGTTTTAGGCTAAGTAAAAACAGTTACTTCCTCCATCAGAGAGCCCAACATTCAAATACGGACCACATATGCACATATATATATATATATATATATATATATATATATATATATATATATATATATATATATATATATATATATATATATATATAACTAATGATAATAGAATTAACGATAAGCGAAATATCGTAGTGATCTATCTCGATAAAATAAAGCTCAATACGTTGAGTAGAGCAATCAATATTAAAGAAAGAAAGATGAAGATAAAGAATTGTACATGAATTAATACAAATTTTATTCCATCGAAAGTTCAGATGCAAGGAGTTACATTAATCCTTAAACCATGGTTTTTCAAAGATAAAACTCTTCTCGTCAGAGGATAAATCTGGTAATATGGTATTTATATCAATTAAATATTACCTAGTTCCATTTCACTTTGAAAAAATTGAAGAATAAAAACCAAAAGGGATTGGGGATAAAGAAGTTAAAAAATAAAATAAAATAAAATAAAAAATAAAATAAAAAATAAAAGGCCGGGAAGTGAAAGTTAGCAGTATTGGGAGGTGATTTTGTAGATAGTTAATAGCTAAAGTAACGTTTTGTAGAATTGAAGAAAGTTTTTTCACAAATAAAAGGTGGAGGGTTCAAAATATCTCACTTGGTCCGTATGGATTCGTACTCCGTTATAGTATATTTCCGTGGAGTTACAAGTAAAAATCCTGTACTGGTATTTTAAATATCCAATTCGGCAAATCCGAGGTTAAGATTGTCTGTTTAAAGGCGTTATGCGGAAAAGTTTATGTCTGCCTTTAATTGCTTGCTTCCCTGGCAGAGAAATGTTTCAAAAGTTTTTTATATCATCTTGAATATTCTGCTTGGGTATGGATTTTTGCCGACTAAGGAGAGTAGAACCAATCCAACCGAGGTCAAAGTGAATAATGCTTGTGGCTGATATTTTAAGGGTAGTGTGAAGGAATGGGCGGGGTTGGGGGGAAGGGGTTTTAGTGAAGTTATAGACTTCACTAAGTTATAGGCTCCATCCAAAAGCAGAATTCAGAACTGGGTGGACTTCGAGAAGTATAGGACTGTGGAGAACCTCAACGCTGCCAGTGAGAACCGTCCAAGCCACTCGGGACGTCCCAAGAAGCGGACAGCCGAGCTGGTCGAAAGTGTGAGAGAGTCTCTCCAGGGGAGTCCGAAATGCTCTGTGCGTAAGCGAAGTCAGTCCCTCGGTATCTCCCGTGAGACTTGCAGGAGAGTGCTGGTGGACGATATCAGCGCTTACCATTACAGAATACAGACGATGCAGACCCTTACAGCCTCAGACAAGAAGCAGAGGAGCGCTATGGCAGTCAATATGCTCGATAAGATCGAGGAGACACCAAGTTTCCTTAACCTCCTTTGGACCTCAGATGAAGCCCACTTCCATCTTGACGGAAAGGCGAACTCCAAGACAAATGTCTTCTGGGGGTCCTCCAGACCCAATGAAGTAGCCACCAATCCCCTGCACTCTCCTAAGTGCACGGTGTGGGCTGCAATCTCGGTCAGAGGCATCATCGGACCAATCTTCATCGAAGAATCTGGAGCAGCAGTGACAGTCACCAAGGAGCGGTATGTGGAGGTCCTCAAAACCTTCAAGAGTGAGCTCCAGACCCTCTACCCGTCGCTCATGAGCAAGTTCTGGTTCCAGCAAGACGGAGCAAGTTCTCACACCTCAAACCTGTCCTGAGATTGGCTGAAAGAGAACTTCGGAGGCCGAGTGATCAGTCTCAAGACTAATTTTGAGTGGCCACCCGGACCTAAGCCCCCCAGATTTTTTTCCTTTGGGGCTATCTTAAGGACAGAGTGTACGCAGGGAAACCCAGAACCATCACGGAACTCAAGGAAGCCATCAGGGAAGAGATGAGTGCCATTCCCAATTGAGTCTGTAAGAACGTCATGGACAACTTCGTTCTGCGCCTCAAGAAATGCACGGAGCTAAATGGAGGCCATCTAGAACACATGCTGTAGAACGGAGAAAAAAAGGCCAAAGACCCTAGTGTTTTGATGTGATGTTTTGAATATAATAAACTAGTTATAACCAAAAATTCATTTAATTCGGACGAAACACTAAGAAACGGGGCCTAATTAGAGTTGGGGCCCGCTTTTTTTTTGGGGGGGGTCACCCAATATATATATATATATATATATATATATATATATATATATATATATATATATATATATATATATATTCGTCTATTTCGGTTGTGACTTTGATATACACACCGCCTATTCGCCTCCTCTCACACTTTTTCAGAAACTATCTCACGAAAAGATTCAAAGGTTAAGATAGTTAGTTTTAAAGAACGGTAGGTCAATATAAACCAATTTTACACGACCCATATTACCTTTTCCTCTTCGTCTATCCTTTCTTCTTTTGCTTTTTCGTTTTATTGTGATGTCGGTGGTTATTAAGTGGTGAGACACAAAATAATGTAGAAATAAATAGATGAAAACGATTCTTAAAAGGTCACCAATTTAAAACGATCTATTTAAACATAATACAAAAGATGATTAAACTATGATGACAATGGATTTGATTTGTGTAGTGTGACTGTGATCGGTGGCGTCCATCTTGAATTTACCATACTATCATATCCTGTTTGTTTCAAGGGTAGACAATCCTACTTCAATGTCTCTCGCTAAGGGCAGATTTAATTTCTCAAAAGGTACAAAAGAGTTATCTCCCTTTCAACATAAAAATATTTTTTGATATTTGTTTTCATTACGTTTGTAATCCTAACTCCGATGTGAAAATATCTTGTTCTTTTAGTTTTGGGAATGAATAAAACTCTTCTCACAAAAATAGATTTTATAGTAATCTTTATAGCGCGCGCGCGCGCGCGTGCGTGCGTGCGTGCGTGCGTGCGTGCGTGCGTGCGTGCGTGCGTGCGTGCGTGCGTGCGTGCGTGCGTGCGTGCGCGCGCGCGTGCGTGGGGGGGGGGGTTATAATGATAAATTTCCCATTTCAGATCTCGGTAATTTCGGTCATTTTGAATAAGTGCACTGTGTTATGGCAGTCAAATGTGACGTCATGGCTTTTACAGCAGTGTTACCCCAAAAATAATGGCTGCTATTATTTTCGCCCGGTAACCAAAATTACCGTAAAAAGAATAACTTTTACATAAATGTAATTAAAACAAACAAAACAAACTTTCAGCTATTGGGGGGGGGGGTCATTAAGTGTATAAATGCATTCGGTAATTATTTTATTCAAATATTAAATTAAATAGACAATTTCTTCAGCAATATTCTGCGGTGTATACTTCCTTATTTTGAGGTTTAATTTATATAAAAATTAAAACATTTGTAATATATTTCCATTCGTTTGAGTTTATTGTTTGATAAATTGTAAATTTGTATTAAATAAATTTGTATGGAATAGAAAATATAGAAATAAGACAATTTCTTCGGCAATACTTTGAAATTTGGAAAGTTTGTTTGTTAAATTGTAATATATTTCAATCCATTTATAAAAAAAAAAACTTTTATTATTTGTTAATTAATTAATATTTGGAAAAAAAAGAAATTACTTTGGGACCCTTCTAAATTTGCAAAGGTAACTGGTAAAAATCAGAAAACAAATTATTATTTGCAAAATAAAGGTCAAAATAATGCAGCATATTTTGAGGGGAGTAACGGTCATGACGTCACATTTGGCCGCCATGACACAGTGCAGTTATTCAAAATTACCCATGTTTCATGAATATATTTCACAGCATTTTCGACATCGTTTGTTATTTAATTTTTTATGTGATTGAACTAATATCCATGTATGGAATCCTTATGTCGGAGATCTATGATCTCAAAAAGATTACCTGAGGTCTTGTATAAGCAGTGACCGATCTGAGGGGGGTAACTCTACCTTACCCAGCCGCCGCCATTCCGAACTCGCCCACACTTCGGCAAGGGAGACAACTTTGACACACATTTTTACAAACCCTTTATAACAATTAATGCGTTAGAAATAGCTTTTGAATGCGTTCAGTTTAAACAATTAATTAAAAAAAAAACCATGTTACGGGGTTTAAATGCACTTTTAATCACTTTTATTATTTACATGCCACAAATTGTATACACTTTACAACAATTAATAAAAAAAATGTTACGGGTTTTAAATGCGTTCAAAATAACTTTTAAGCACTTTTATTTACATGCCGCAAATTGTATACACTTTATAACAATTAATTAAAAAAATGTTACAGGTTTTAAATTAATTGTTTGAAGGTTGTTTTGAGCGCATTTAGGAGTTGTTTTGGGCGCATTTCAGAATCGTAGCGTGTTTTTTTTATTAATTGTTGTAGGTTTGTAAACTTTGTGTCAAAGTTGTCTCCCTTGTCGAGTTCGGAATGGCGGCGGCTGGGTCAAGTAGAGTTGTCCCCCTCAGATCGGTCACTGCTTATACAAGAGCGCCAGCGCCTCTACCGGGGGATGTCGACGGGGTTGCTCAGGCATTTTCTGTAGGTTAAATTACGCTTATCCTAGTGTGCTGGCTTTAAAACCACACCTGACCTTGTGTCTTTTTTTTATAGAAATTGCTCCAGACACCGCATGAAACCACTTGGTGTAAGGTACAAAAAATAACGAAAAAGTATTATCGCAAAAACAGGAGATGCCTATTGACCTTAGTCATGAAAAGACCAAGACTATAGGTAGGAGAAAAATAATAAGCAGGAAGAGAGTTCCCCAAACCTTGCAAAAAAAAAAAAAAAAAAAAAAAACAATCATAAAACAATAAAGAGAAATATACGAACTAGTAGTTCGATCGTAGAATTTATAATAAGGGAGATAACTGTGCAATTACTTTTTAGAGTTATCTCACTTGCATTGCTTTATTTTTGTTTTACGTTTGATAAAGTATAACTCCGCTTCGACTAAGCGATGCCTTGCACAAGTGTCCAGGTGGACATTACTGCAGCAATGAGCATAATCCCTCCTATCAGCTATATTATAATAGCAGTGCAAAGTAATTAGAATATACACTCATAACATTTGAGAATGTATGACTAAGAAAATACTTTTTGTATTATTATTTGAAGTAATAATAACAACACTACTCGTTCTAATAAATAATTAACTATCATCAGTTGTCTTAGCGCGAATGACTCCTTCTCTCATTCAAATATATCCTGTCACAAGTCGGATACAAACCTCAGTTGGTTGAACCCTGATGCGTGGAACAAAAATCAAGGATAAAATATTACAATCAAGACAACACAATTAGGTTTAGCAAAAGAGGGTGCAAAGATTTTATTTATATTTTCCATGGATCATTTTTTGTCACACTCATAAATCTAGAGGGGGTGGGTTATAGCAGTTAGAACTGCCGACTATCAAATGGTTGTAGGTTCGATCCCATGAAGACTAGTCTGAACAGCTGTGATACAACGAAACAAATATATATATATATATATATATATATATATATATATATATATGTGTGTGTGTGTGTGTGTGTGTGTGTGTGTGTGTGTGTATTACTATTTCATGTATCCACATAAAATTTTATAAGGAAATATATTTTTTATGTATCAGTTTTCAGTATTTACTTCAACAGTGCTCGATACGTAAGTAAAGCTAGGTAGTAAGTTATGAAAATATATTTATGGCAATTAAGCTACACAACTTTTTCATTTTAACTGACAACGTGGTAGGCATTATTCATCGTTGATAACACACACGTATGTCAGAACAGGAAAATAGAAGGAGAAGCCGTTGTTAACATATACATTTCTTTTATTCACAGTTGGTCGTAGATAAACATGCAATACATAAAGAATACACCGGAAATAACTAAGAAACGAGTACAATTTTCCCATTACAATAAGAAAACACACGTGTTGCAGAGGCAAGGAACGTAATAAGTAAATCTTACATGAAACTCCACAGTGGAGACATACCACTCAAAGTATTTCGGCTAGGAACAAAGTGTAGTATATGTTCTGATACTACACTTCATCTTTTCTGTCCTCTGTCAGTGAAGGAGGCAATTTTTATTTTTATCCCAATCCAGAATGCACCGTTTTCGGGAGCTAGATTTTCCCCACATTAAAAACCGATGTTGTGTCTAACTCTGTCTTCGTAGGGAGCTAAATAAGGACACACCACTTGAAGAGTAATTTACGACCATATTGCATGGTTCATTGACCTTAGTCTGAAGGTCGAATGACTTAATCAGAAAAATAACCTAACAGGCTTTGCTTGTTAGGATTTGAACAGCCTTGGTCGGATAATGTCCAACCAGCCTGCAGGTCACTCAAAGAAAAAAGGAAAGTCTTGTTTTTAATTTCCTACCATGCGGGTAGAAAAAGATTACAAACTCTTACACCAGAAAATATATCTCCAAGGGAGATAACTCTGACCAAACACAGTCGATGATTAAAATGTGACCTTCAAGAAAGTTGTAAAACCTTTTTTATCTTTAAAAGGAAGACATCGTCATAAATCAATGCATCAGTGAAATGTTGCACCTTTATTATTTAAAAGAGTATATCCTCAAAAGTTACAAATTTAAATAAATGTGTTACTGTCTCATTAATGAGTTTGACATATTTAATTAATATTTCAATGCTATGTGATAATTTATGACAATCCTAGCTAGAATCTTTGTCCCAGAACTGTTTCATAATAATGATGTAGAGAAACGAATCCTCGAATACACAGGTGACATGTCACTTGCAAGTTATTTCCCTTTGTTGACCCTAAAGATGTTAGAGAGTAATCGGGAGTCAATAACGTCAGACGTATTGGACTTAATGTCCAGCAGAATGAAAGATATCTGTGTTATTCAGATATCTATATCCTACCTAAAAAGTTATAGAATGGCCACTACCTTTTGCTATTTATAATTTTATTTATTAATTGCAAGTTTGAGTCTTCGTACAGTCTAAAGATGTGGCCATCGTTTATATTCAAACCAGGCGCCACACTACAGATCTTCCTCTTTTAATTAACATGCGTAAGAACATGTGTGAAAGATTGTACAATTGTCTTGCATAACATGCGTAAGAACATGTGTGAAAGATTGTACAATTGTCTTGCATAACATGCGTAAGAACATGTGTGAAAGATTGTACAATTGTCTTGCATAACATGCGTAAGAATATGTGTGAAAGATTGTACAATTGTCTTGCATAACATGCGTAAGAACATGTGTGAAAGATTGTACAATTGTCTTGCATAACATGCGAACATACAAATGTGTGTGTGTGTTTATAAGTTACAGTTACCATACTACAAATCTATGGTTGAGAAGTGTTCAAAGAGAGAAAAAAGGTGGGTAATGTGGATAGATTCTTGCTTTGACTAACAATATAATCTATCTTTTGTTGGGGATGTCATTCAATTCAAGGTTAGTCGGCTGACACTATAAATGCGATTCTACCCAATCGTACTTGGGACCAGAAAACAAATGTTAGGGAGAAGAACAAAAGAAGAAAGAGCGTCTACTCGTAGTCAACAAAAAGGTTAACTAAGAAAACCCTCTTTAAAACTAGAAACCCAACTGTGTATGGTGCATACCTCCACCCCAGACAGAATAATCCTCCTTCAATTCGGTAAATCCCATAATTAATTTAGTGACATAAATGTCAACATTTAAAATTTAAATATAAAGAGATTTTCCAGGTTTAAATACCTGTTTACTTGCCTCCCCAGGAGGGTAAAGTTAGACACAAGGTCGGTTCTTAATATCGGGAAATCTAGCTCCCCAAAACGGGATTGGAACAAAAATCAAAATTGTGTTGGACTAGAAGGATTTCTCCTCTTATTTCAGGGCTTGCAGAGGTAGTACCTCGACTGGTCTCCATGCATCCACAGCACTGTGATGTGATGCGCAAAATATAACTTCTTCAGAGTGAATGACTGTACGTGCATGGTAGGGGGCCACATCCTTCTCGGGGTTACCCTGTTAATATGCAATAAAGGAGAAAACCTTGACCACAAATTCTCCTATTCCATGGATAGTAGTAGTTCCAGTTGCACTCATCAAAAGGAGAGTAGAAAGTGGACCTTGGGTTTACTTTCGGCAGCCTCATAACCCTTGCTTACCTTATTTTGTCCTTTAGTCCTCACATTTCATGAGCGATGTTTCTGACAAAGGGGGAAGAATTGCTGTTTTCTGGGTCGGAATCTATCCATCTAACACTTATCGTTGGCTAGTTTTTGACCTTGAAGTAGTATTTTTTTCTTTATTTAGCTCCTTACATCAAGTGGCTTTATGCCTTGTCTGGAGCGATTTCCATAATGAAAAAAAAACAACAAAAATGATTATCTTGTTCTGAGAACAAAATGTCTTCACAGATGATCATGTATATTTAACAATAGGAAGACATAACTTCTCCATGGACTATGTGTAGGTTTGACGTGCAACATATACAATCAGTCTCAAGAAAAAAAACATTATGACTGTTTCACCATCAATCGATGGATGACCCAAGAAAGAATTTCAGGAATATTTCGGAAGTTTTTGAATGATTTTCAGCAATAAATTCCATTTAATAACCATGATGACGGGATATGTGTCTCTCTGCGTGTTTAGGCCGATCAGTACCGAATCTGATGCAACAGGTAATAATGAAACGCCAATGGGACGAGAAATGATAGGAGAGTGAGAACAGGGGGAGAGAAATGTATTAAACACAAAAATCTCGTAATCTGAACGCTGTGAGTTCAATCCCTGTACAGAGCAATGCATTTCCATTTTTCTCTCCCATCATGTCCCAAAATATAATCTGAGAAGAAACTGGTGATGTAAATAGTTTATTGTTTAAACTAGTGTACACCCTAACCCTAACCCTAACACCCTCCCTCAAAAACGACGGGAAAAATATGCTTTTCCAGTGTTCGCACTAATATTCATATAAAATTATAGAATTACATCAGTAATTAAATTCATCATATATAAATTATTATTATCATTTCTGATGACCTAAAGAAAAAAACACTTATTATTGCCTTTTTATTTAGAGTGGAAGATATATTATCGAATTCATTTTAGGTGGCAAAGATTGTATAACTTGCTATTTGCTTTCTCGCTTCCCCACATCACTTGAAATGGTTTCGTCCAGAGGATAGAAAAGGGTACGTTTTTTACTCACTAACCTCTATGTGATGGGACAGATATATATTTATTTGTATCTAAATAGATACACATTGGTCTTTATTATAGAGTGGAGGCTGTAAATACATTTTATTGTGATATCAAAATGTTGACTATTTTATCAATGTTTGATTAATTTGTAGGAAAAATGTAACATTTCTCACTGTCATTTTTGGGCAGAACGGGTACTTTAGTTTAAGAAATATTTCTGAAATAAATATTTACGGTGAGTTCTCATCTTCAAGCTAGTAACAATGATAGTAGCGAATTCCGCGAGTTTCTTTTCTGTTTTCTATTTTAGAGAGACTTCTGCGAAAAATCAGGAGGTTTGGCGGTATTTACCTCCCTTCCACCACAGGAAGATGTGACACAAGGTGGGAAGATGGGGATTGAAAAGCCAGCGTCCAAGAGGAAGGGCATTCCGGCCTAGAAAAAATGCCTGGGCAGCTTCAACGGCATTCCCTGGTAGGGGCGCCTCAGAGGGTTAGCAATAAACTAACTCTTCTCAAAACGTGAGAAGGTAAAGCCTGGGAGGGTGGACCTCCTAGAACTGCACAGGACCAAACCCTCAGCCCAACAGAGCAGGGTCAGAAAGTGCAACCACGACCCACTCTCTGTCGGACTAATCGTCGAGGACATATCCTTGATTCGTTTGGCATGTTTGATATTTTGTGACTTGAATATTTTGAGTAGTTTTTGTGTTGTTTTGTTTTATTTCACAAGTAGAAGGGCGACCTGTTCGCTTACTTGGGCACAAACACCCATCTTTCACAAATTTAGCATGCCATCTGACAATGGATTTCCTTTCAGGGGCTTCTTTTTTAAATTTCCTGCGAAATGCACGCTGAACACATGTCCACGATTCAGTCTTTGCAAATTGGAGGACGCAAAATGCCTTGTCTTGTTTAGAGAACGCCATTACTGCACCTGGAAAGATAACACGAAAATCATTAGTATGACCAAAAACTTGATTAAGCAAGCTTTAAAATGGCACCAGTTTCATTTTTCTACCTGGAATAGTTCATGAGATATACGCATTTGTAATGTTCCCAAGACTTTTGAAACACTCTTTATATCAACTCTTTTTGGATTATGTGTATACTGTTAAGACTCAGAATTGAAACACATACAGAGTTAGAGTTTAATGCTAAGACGAAGCAAGCATGTTGCTGGCCTCCCACCTTCATTTAATCAACAACAAGACAAAAGAAGCGCCCCCTAGGACAAAGTAAAAAGTTGCATACTAGGGCTGTAATTTCGGCTTAGTGTTTTCTGCTTTAAAGGTGACAATTCACGTCCTTGATATATTACATATACCACCCGATACAGTTTCATGTCGTATTGATAACATATTCTATTTACAGGTACTATCATTACTGATAAGAATGGACCTGGGAGTAATAATGACTAAGAAGTAATTCCACACTCACCAAAGCTTCCAAATACGAGCCTCACCACCAGATGTACTTTCATGTAATTTTGTGAACAGTGGAAAATCGATTTTAAAATTTTCCATTTTCACCGTCTATATTTCGCTTCTCAATTTTATTGCAATTTATAAGACACTCATTTACTGGTTAGTGGTTGTCTCTCTTGTCCTTATAAGGGTCGAGTTGATTGGGTAAAGAGTAACCAATCACTGCTCTTGTAGGTGTCACAAGAGCCAACCTATATAAACTCAAACACATGCTGCTCCAGCCCCTTTTCCTCTTTTACCACCCTGGATATCGGTTGACTGCATCACAACAGAAACCCACAGAAGGCAGTCACAGGCAGCCAACTTTTTTTCCTCCCTTCCCTGTTATCCTACTATCTTGTACAAGGTTTGATCACATTGCAACAAAGCCCACAGAAGGCTGTCGCAGGCAGCCATTTCTCTTTTTCCAGGGTCTCCATTTTGGTTGACATCAGCCTGACTGAATTGTGACAGAAGACCTCAGAAGGCAGTTTGCAGGCTAAAGCCATTCTTTCCATGACAAAAAGAGCCAGATTTGTTGGACACAGTTACCCGAACAATCTTCCTTAGATAAGTTCTTGCAAACTCATCATTCTGTACATTCACCATTTTCAGTTGTGCATCATTCTTTATTACTTGCCCAAGTAAAATTGTTAAATTAATATGCGCTGTTGTTTTTCCTTCTATCCAAAAGCTGTCGCTCCCAATTCAACTTTCAGTGCTTACATTCAAGGATTATTCCTACCTTCTCATGTGTGAGAATTGGACATCGGTTAACTGCATCATGACAAAGTCATGATCCAGTCCACTGATGTTCAGGATGGTAAAAGATGAAAAAGAAAATGAAGCAGCATGCGTCTTGAGTTTATATAGCTAGTTCATGTATCAGTGATTGGGTTACCTTTTAACCAATCAACACGACCCTTAAAGGGACAAGGGAGACAACCACTAACAAATCAACGAGTTTCTTATAAATTTAAATAATATAAAAATATTGAAAGGACACAGAAATGTAAAACTATTTTAAATTTAAATTCGCCATTCAAAATTTAACTGGTGTCATCATCATCATCATCATCATCATCATCATCATCATCATCATCGGTTTAATATCCATTTTACATGCTGGCATGTGTTGGACGGCTTTTAGAAATTGACTTCCAAGCTAACCTATCTCTATCACTATGCCTGAGCAGACCCCGTCGACATTCCTCAGGCGATTAACAATAGACTAACCCCTTTCTCAAAGATAGGGTAAAACCAGGGAGCGTGGACCTTCTGAGACTGAGCAGAATCATACCTCAGCCCGACAGCAACAAAGTCACTGTCGGACTGATGTTGTCGAAGAACACACCTACTCAAGCTGAGTTGTGTATGTGTGGGTTTGTCTGTGTGTGTATATATGTGTGTCTGTGTTTATGTGTGTGTCCGCGTATGTTCTCTGTACAGCATGCTGACTCCCCCACCCCCACCCTTTGATGGTATGCCCCCCTCCTCCCAACTGAAAGGAAGCGACTTTTTGTGTACGCGAATTTGCCACAAATAAGTAATGAAAAAGGAATGTTAGAAATGTGTTTTCCTTTCTTTCTTCATTTTAATTTTCATTTCCAGGTGAAGAAGCAACTCGTCGCCATTAATATTCGATCAACCTACAAATGAGCAACAATTGAATTCATTTATACACTTACTTTTTTTTTTTTTCGTTTTACTAGTGGGATTCCCCCGAGGTTGTGCGTGTGGAGATATAGTGCTAATCGGAAATAATTTTAAATATAGTCATGTTTACAATTTTTGCCTTGAAAGTTAAAAATAACATTTGCAATATGAGGTCAAGTAATTAAAAAAAAATGTCAATGCGGTTGTGTTTTCTTTTTTTTATTACTTGTTGACGCTACGTCTTAAAACGAATTTGTTGTTATTTAATTATGTAAAAGCTTTAAAATATTAATAAAAATAATTATTTAAATATTTAAAACTTTGGTGCTTATACAGATGTGGGCACATATGAAAAACTCATTTCCAAATAAAAAATATTGTTTACACTTACGTATCAGGCAAAAAAAGAAGTATCCTCGCCAAAAAATTATGAAAAATTATCGAGTAAAATTTTAAATAAAAAGAAAGATCATATTTTGCCCACCGCCATTGATTTATTACTTGTTTATATGACAGCCTGAGTTATGTTCCCCTAATTCCGCTCGTATCAATGGCGGTCGGCAAAATACGATAAAACTAATTTTTTATTTTTTATTAAAATTCTACTCGATATTTTTTGCTAATTTTTGGTGTACATATCTATTTTTGCCTGCGATATAAATATATCAAAGAGTTTTCCGGTTAATTTATTTGTAACTGCGTTTTTCATATGTGCCCATATCTATATAAGCACTAGCACTTTTTTTAAATACATTCTTAAATAAGATGTCCTTTGTTTAATTTTATTTTTGTTTTATGAAATGAAGAAAATTTTTAAAAGATGAATTTCGTTTCTTTACGTTCTAATATATTTCAGTTATTTTATGGACCTAACCGATAATTGCCCCAAGTGACTCCAGATGGAATCGAATGTTGTTAGATTCTGTGAAAACTTTAACCTTTATTTATTATGGCTTGGCTTCAAGCTGCAAGTTCGCCACACAGCGGTGCATGGCTCACAGCCTTCCCATCATCGGCTGTTGGTAACCTGGTTGATGACGATTGCCTGAGATTCGCTGTAGCTCTGCGCACAGGTTCTAAAGTTTGCAGCAGTCACAGGTGCCGTTGTGGCCAACCGATCGACATATATGTTCCGATGGATACTGCACCCTATAGACCTGTATTGTCTTGGCCTTCGGGGCTTGATTCCGCGGGTCTATGGGTCTGTCCTGTGCAGTTCTAGGAGGTCCACCCTCCCAGGCTTCGCCTTCCCTCTTTGGGGAGGAGTAAGTTTATTGCTTACTGTCTGAGGCGCCCCTACCGGGGAATGCCGACGGGGCTGCCCAGGCAATTTTTAATGGCCAGAGTGCTCACTTTCTCGGGCGCTGGCTTTTCAAACCCCACTTTCCCGACCCGATCTTGGATCACATCTTACTTGTGGGAGTAAGATAAAACTGGCCTTGTGCCTAACTCCTGGGGAGGAGTAAATAAAACCCTTTTTGGCTAAGATCAAAGTGTAGTATCTGTTCTGATGGATACTGCACCCTATAGACTGGTATTGTCTTGGCCTTCGGGGCTTGATTTCGCCGGGCTATGGGTCTGTCCTGTGCAGTTCTAGGAGGTCCACCCTCCCAGGCTTCGCCTTCCCTCTTTGGGGAGGAGTAAGTTTATTGCTTACTGCCTGAGGCGCCCCTACCGGGGAATGCCGACGGGGCTGCCCAGGCAATTTTTAATGGCCAGAGTGCTCACCTCTCGGGCGCTGGCTTTTCAAACCCCACTTTCCCGATCCGACCTTGGGTCACATCTTACTTGTGGGAGTAAGATAAAACTGGCCTTGTGCCTAACTCCTGGAGAGGAGTAAATAAATACCCTTTCATGTAGAAGGAGCGCCGGCAGATTTCCGAGGCACAGCGCTCTCAATGATGTCGTCCGACGAGCACTAGACATTGCTGGCTTCCCGTCGATCCTCAAACCGATTGGCCTTGACAGAGGGGATGACAAACGACCTGATGGACTGACGGTGTTTCCCTTTACAAACGGTAAGTCACTGATATGGGATGCGACTTGTGTCGACACTTTTGCGCCCTTGTCAGTGATAGAATCGGCAACAAACCCTGGACATGCAGCAACGTCAGCAGAGAGCCATAAACGGTCAAAATATGCCAATCTTCTCGACAGATTTGTATTTTAACCGATCGCTGTGGAGACGAGTAGAGTGATTGACTCTGCCACACGTGACTTCCTTGGCAGCCTTGGTCTATTAATGACGTGCAACACCGGAGACAATCGCGATTGTCTTGGCTTTACGAGTGCCTCTCTATCGCCATTATTCGTGGAAATGCCTTGAGTCTGCTCTCGGCCTGCCAAGCCAGCCGGACATTCGAAGAAAACTATGGACTGTGATACAATTATATATAAAGAATCGTGATTTCTCGATATTGAACTAAACAATGTCCAAGTGAGGAATAAAGGATTTATTAATTACTTATTGAATTATTAATCTTATAATTTACTTTTTTCACCGAATGGATCAGTGTAACCTTTATTGAAACTCATTTGAATGTTCTAACTGTTAACATATCGATTTCTATAAAACACAAGCAAACATTGACTTTTATATATTAATACTAGCTGTACCTACCCGGCGTTGCCCGTGGTGCAGTGAAGTCATTTTAGTTTTTTAGTTTTATTTGTTTGCACATTTTTTAAACCTATGCAGAAAAAGAAATAAAATTTTAGTTGTAAGGGAGGCAACTCTTTTTATATTTTTCAATTAAAAATATGACTTATTCCCCTCGCTAAGTTTGATTTTTCGGTCATAATTGAAAAATGTTTCCATATTAGCAGTTGTCCGAGTGGGAGTACAATTTTATTTTTTAAATAAACTGTATCGAAATACGTTATTATAGTGCCAATAACATAATACAACAATAACAAATGAAAAGTTTAATATGTTAAATGCTATTCAAGTCTATTTTTTTAATCTAGCAAGATAACTTTATATTTTAGATTTCAGTTATTTCATTTATATTTTTTTTGTTATATTTCATAAATTCATTTTTTCGTAATTGTATTTTATTGTTATTTTATATATTCATTTTATTTTACTTTTTTATTTATTCATTAAAAATTTATTTATTTATTATTTTATTTATAGGAGTGTTAAATCGCTAGACAAAATAAACTACCAACTTACTTTTGTGAAAAGGTGAATAAACAATTTACTAATCTCTCCTTCATTTTAGGGAATTTTGCAATAAAATCTACTATAAAATATGCAAAGATTAAAATAAGTAAATAAACATTCTTCTCTTGTGGACAGATTAATTCTCCCGTCTGCAGGCATTATCCCATTTTCAGCACATTGAGAAAGACCACGGGTACGAGATTGAAAATTCTGTTCTTGAAAAAAATCATTATGTGTTTCTACATGTCACAAAATAGAAAGAAAAATATTAAAAATAATGCCATCTTCACATGTATTTTTACACACACACACACACACACACACACACATATATATATATATATATATTAGAAGAATACCTGTCCCAGGACAGGTAAAATTAATTCCCCAAACATGATCAGAAAAGTGGTACAAAACTATTTTTGTACCACTTTTATGATCATGGATTAAATTTAATGCAAATCTGAAATATTTTAATTTTCAAATGGGAGGGTGTGCCTATATTATGCCCCTCACCCCCTAAAAACATTTTAAAATACTCCAAAGAAACTGACATTTAGGGAATATTTATTTATATCTAACCTATAGTAATAATTTCACAAAAAATCTGAATTTACATGCCCCTTTTTGCCACCTTTGCATAAAGCGAAATTAAACTAAATATAGCACATATTACGACCTCTTACGCCTTAGGAGCTATGTTCCAAAATTCATAATGATTGGCTAATTAGTTTAGAAGTGAATCCTGTATCCACAAATATACATAAATACTAGCTGAAATACCCGTCCACGCCGGGTGTCTCAAACCTTTCTCTTCTGCACGGCAGTTCAAACAAAAAACTTTGTTGTTTTTACATCAAATTGCAATAAAATAATTTGTTTGGTTTTAAGTGCATTATTCAGGTTTATGATGATGATTGATATCGGCTAGGAAATAACTGGAACGCTAAAGCAAAAACAAATAAACAGAAATAAACAATTGTCGAGTGTGAGATTCGAACCCTGAAAGATGGTATTAAATATTGGAACTGAAGGTGAACGCTTGATTCACATGGCCATCGATTAAACGAAAATATTTGGTCTTTTTAACCTACTTATCAAAGTGTAGGATACAAAATCAAAAATCTGTTTTATCTCTCCGCATAAATCTATAATAATTTGATTGTCTAAAATAAATGAAGAAACATAAAGAAAAATTCCATTTTTAACCAAAATAAGTATATCAAATATGTACGATGATTTTACTAAAAACACAATCTTGAGTTATTTTTATATGAGGGTATTCTTGTGATCTTTCTCCTCTTCCCTTGCTGTGTTCCGTGCATTCTCCTTCCAATCGACACCAATCTTCTGAAATAGATATGAAACCCTGACTTTGGGATCAACAAACACAGGACCGGCGAGACACTTACAAAAGTAAGGCTCTCCTAAAAAGTGTGTGTGGGGGGGGGGTGTTTAAACACATGCATATATAACTTCATTATTGATGACCGTAAAGTGGGGGGGGCCAAGTCAAAAAGTGGGGAGGCTTGAGCCCCCCCCCCCTGCCCCCTCCCCCCCCGTCCATGAAACACAATGTGGCAAAGTCAGTACTGATCAACTAAGAAGCTTTAATAATTTTAGTCTTCGCCAGGAGATTGGTTGTTTTGTTTTACGGCATATCAACCCTCCTCGGGTTACTTAATGCCGAATCCAGTCATTTTTGTGAAAGTTTTTATGCTTAAAGTTTTTTATATGTTCAAGTATTTATTCATGGTATTTGGTTGAGTGAAAGGGAGGAAGGGACGGGGGGGGGGGGAAGGAAATTGTTTTGTTTTGGGTTTTGCATAACATGATTGAGTTTTGCAAAGAGAAAATAAAAACAATAAAACATGAATGCTTGTTGCATTTTGGGTCAGGAAGTCGATATCTTCAGACAGCCTGATCTGGTAGCACCATATCGCCAGGAGAACGGAAATCATTCATCGACTTTGACATCCCGGGAATCAGGCCAAACTCAGAGGCGGCACATCAACCACAACAGGGAGTGAGAACAAGTAACATACCGGTGAAGTCGACCAGATCAGTTATTGAGGCTGGTAATAGAGACCGCGACGAAGAAGACCGTTCATCATAAGTGGTACCTGTGGAAGTCACGTGCACATACGAAGGTAGAGGAAAAAGGTTATACCATGCAAGACGCATTACATACAAAGAATTATCCTGGCCGGCTCTATGTAAAAAATAAAGAAAGGAGAAGAGGGCTGATAAGTATTGAAGATTGCGTGAACAATGCAACTAAGGGACAAGAGAAGTACATCTGGCAAAGTACAGAAAGATTGATTACTGCCAACAAAAACACTGTCAATACAAACAATACGGAGAGCAGCGAAACGGGAAAAGAAAAGTTTAGAAAAGAAAAATTGGAAGAAAAGCAGCTACATGCACAATTTAAAATACAGATCAATGAAATGGCACATTGAAACACATGGACATTAAACAGAGAAACCAAATCGCTACTGACAGTCGCACAAAAACAACACAATCAGAACAACTACATAACAGCAAAGATAGACAAGACCACGGAAAACAGCAAATGTAGACTCTGAACAAAGAGACGAGACGAGCAGCAGCAGCAACAGCAACGACAAAAAAAAACAACAACAACAGCAACAATTACTCTGATGATGACCTATGTGAGAACTCCTAGTGAGTACAAATGATGATGATGATGATGATGATGATGATGATGATGATGATGATGATGATGATGATGATGATGATGATGATGATGATGATGATGATGATGATGATGATGATGATGATGATTAAACTGACAGAATGGAAGGGGAAAAATCCCATAATCTGACATCATCACTCCAAAATGGTGACATCAGTATTGCCTAGTACCACAAAATGTGATTGTGAAAGGTCAAGGGAGATGGAAAGTCAGAAGAGAGAGAGAGCACCGTCCAAACCTCCACTGGAAGGGCATAGAGGGTGTTGGAATCCTGAGAAGACTTATTGCTACTGAAAATCCAGAGAAAGCCAATGGCCATTGTCAATTAGAAATCAATGTTAGATAGCTGTTGCGATGGCTGTTGCGATAATGTAATAGGTATCGAAAGAAGCAGAAAGTACTAGAAATATGAGCAGACTGCGTGTCACTCAGACTCCAGGGAACACCATCTTTTATTGCCAGTGAGTGATCACTGATAATAACTCATGTGAGAACAGTTTGTGAGTAAATAATAATTAAAAAAAATATATATATATATATATATATATATAATTATAATGGAGATTATGTATCTGTCTGAAGCCGAAACTATATTATTAGTTTTGATCGCTATTTTTTTATATCTACTTATCAGCTCCTATATATCCATTCCAAAACATCAAACGTCTTTCAAATTTACATAATTAATTTGTTTTTAAGCTTTTAATAAATTAATATTTGCAAATATACACTCATGATTGTTCTTTTTCAGATTTCCAGATGTATTTAAAATATTTTCCTCGATTATAATCTTAATAAAAATTATAAATAGACTTAATTAAAGACATTGCTTTTTTTTTGTAATTGAGATACGTAATTAAATTAGATTGTAATGAAATATGATGGAACAGCCAGCGGCCATACCAACATTTGGTTACCGCCCTCTGATTATTCGAACACACAGAAAGTTCTATTTCAAGAAAAAGAAAGAGAGAGAGAAAAGGAGAAAGAAGAAGAAGGAGAGAGAAAGAAAGAGAGAGAGGGCAATTAAATAAAACAACTAGCAAAAATATGCAACCGAAGGGAGCATATATTTGCTAGTAATAATAATATATATAAATAATAAAAAATATATACAGGGTGGGCCAAAATAAGGGTCCTATCTTTAAATTTGAATAACTTGAATTTGAATAACTTCCACAAAATAAAAGTTAAACTCACCAAACTTTATGTGTGTGTAGACTGACCCTTCCGAGATTTTTTGAAATAAACAAAACAAATTTTAGCCGAAAAACACTTCTTAAAACTTACAAAAACTAAAGTATTGTTTTTTACACTGTTTTGAGTTTTTTAAGCAAAAATAATGTTTTCTAAATGAGGGTACGTTCCTTAGGGCTAATACGGCTCATGCTTGCTTCGGAAGGGGTCCTTTACTTATTCTAAAAAAAATCAACAAAAAAATCAATAAATAAAAAAGTTATGAATTTTAAAAAATAGGACCCTTATTTTTGCCCACCCTGTATAATAATACGCTAAGGCATTTCATATTCATACGTATAAATGACGGGGGATGACCATAGAGTCAATTAGAATCTGATATGTAAAGTAGACAGATGATATAAGAGAGTTGAAGATTAAAATTAAATCGAGTTGTTGGCAGAATTTTAGCTAAACCATACGTTATGTAAGGTCCTGAAAAAGAGATACTCTGAAGCAACTCTTAGCTAATGAATTTGAGCACTAGTTCCATTCATCCGTCTATATCCCATAACGTCAAGGGACGACATCGAGGAGTCATGCAGATACTCTGTCATAACTTTTTAGTGGACATGATAGAACTTGGTGGAACCCATGTCCTCTCCAGGCCACACACAGCATCTGGTATTCCCAAATAGTCACCCATTTAGTACTGGCCAGGCTCAACATCGCTTTACTCCGGGAAGTCGGCAAAATAGCTTATGTTTTCTTTTTTATCCATTGTCGTCTAATAAGATGTTAGAAAAATGCTGCAAACCCGTAATGCTATCATGTTATACAGGGGTCAGCAACCTTTTGGAGAAAGGGGTTCAATTGGCTATGCAGTGATTCAGTGAAGGGACATGATTTTTTCTCTCACTCAAACCGCTCTGTCCTAAAAAACTGTCGTTTTTCTTTTTTAAAGGATTAACACTCTGCTGGTTAGTAATGGTATAAGTTCTCTCAACTTAATCCATCCACTCCTAACTTTTGCATTACACTAGCACCTGCTCCACCATGTGCTCCAATGGTATCACAAAGGTAATAAAACTTCTTGACAACCTCAATTACTCCGCCATCCAGATATACTTTCTCCACATCTGAGTTCTCAATCATCGTCATTGTCTTACATTTCTTGCACACAAACTTGTTATCGTCTCTCAATCTACCAGTAATTCCACTGCACTTCTTGTGTACCCAATGGCTTGAATGAATAACACTTAAGTTTTGATTTTGCAAATTCTGCTTTCCATTCACAGTTAAAAAGAGTCAGAATATTAAAACTGTTCATATCGGCGTTTCTTCGACTTAAAATGTGTCTCTTTTGGAACACTTTTGTCAAATCTTCTCTGTAACTTTTTTCTTTGTTTGTTTTCTTTTTTCTTCATAGATGTCGTTCGATCGACGGCTAACAAGAAACTGCGTCTGTATCCCCGAATTAGGAAACTATATAGATGTCAGCCATGTGACTAGAAGCGTAGATGTTTTTGCATATGTGTAAGTGTTGACAGTCGATATTGTACTTAGAGCCAAGTTCAATGAGTGTGTTGACCTTACTCATTAGGGTAAAGAAATTAACAATCAGGATTGATGACAATATATGTTTGACAATATATGTTTGGTGATATATGTTTGACGATATATGTTTGACAATATATGTTTGGTGATATATGTTTGGCAATATATGTTTGACAATATATGTTTGGTGATATATGTTTGACAATATATGTTTGGTGATATATGTTTGACAATATATGTTTGACAATATATGTTTGACAATATATGTTTGACAATATATGTTTGGCAATATATGTTTGACAATATATGTTTGGTGATATATGTTTGACAATATATGTTTGGTGATATATGTTTGACAATATATGTTTGGTGATATATGTTTGGCAATATATGTTTGACAATATATGTTTGACAATATATGTTTGGTGATATATGTTTGGCAATATATGTTTGACAATATATGTTTGACAATATATGTTTGGTGATATATGTTTGACAATATATGTTTGGTGATATATGTTTGACAATATATGTTTGGTGATATATGTTTGACAATATATGTTTGGTGATATATGTTTGACAATATATGTTTGGTGATATATGTTTGACAATATATGTTTGACAATATATGTTTGGTGATATATGTTTGACAATATATGTTTGGTGATATATGTTTGACAATATATGTTTGGTGATATATGTTTGACAATATATGTTTGATGATATATGTTTGACAATATATGTTTGGTGATATATGTTTGACAATATATGTTTGACAATATATGTTTGGCAATATATGTTTGACAATATATGTTTGGTGATATATGTTTGACAATATATGTTTGGTGATATATGTTTGACAATATATGTTTGGTGATATATGTTTGGCAATATATGTTTGACAATATATGTTTGACAATATATGTTTGGTGATATATGTTTGGAAATATATGTTTGACAATATATGTTTGACAACATATGTTTGGTGATATATGTTTGACAATATATGTTTGACAATATATAACATGGGACCCCACGCCTCTTACTCTCCTTCGCCTCGTGGGTATCGTAGTCGGCCACTCGCGTACCGGTGTTCGATATCCCGGTCGCGGCGCCACTATGAACAGGTACCCCACACGATCCTGTGTCACGGAAATACTTGCAACACAGGTATTCCACTCGTGTCGTTATCTCTGTACTCACACGTCAGTTCCTCGGCGCAGGAATCCTTCCTGACTGTGAACACATTTTCTTTGGCTCGTGATTTCGTCTGTAGTGGCTGCAAAAAACAAAGACTGATATGTCGAACTCCCCCGGTCGGACGAATGACAATTTCGGGGCTCTGTGATAGCAAAGTTACTCGGCGCACAATTCAACAGTAGTAATAACTCAACAACATTGGTCTTTTTGTATCCATTAATTATTAATAACAAATAAAAGAAAGGATTAATTTTACAGTGAATTGAGTCTCTTATTTTGGTAAATTGTCCCGGTTTACTAAACTAGTCGTCGTCTTAGTGTACGAAGATGTTCGCAAACAGTCAACGAACTCTTACTCTGTGAGGGAAGGGCGATGGCAAAAGGTCTGTTCTTTTGATAATGGCTTATTTACCAACTATCGTATATCTCTGCGTGCGTGTGTGAATCTCTACTATTTCCCAGTGGTTAATACTGAACGGTGGGGGGGGACACTATTGTTAACACCTCCCAGACAAGAAGCTGTTCGCGCAGCATCTCGTCCGGTGATCCCCTAGCCCGGCGGAGACGTCCGTTCTCGACCAATTCTTAGATCTGACTCCTTGCGATCGCCTTCTCATCTCAAATAACAAAGACGAAAAGCGTATAACTCATACTCTCTCTCTCTCTCTCTTCTCGTTGTGTGGTACGCGCGATGCTGACTTACTCTCTTTCTTTCCCCCATCCCTTCTTCTGTGTCCCTACTCCTCTCCCGGAGTGGGGTGGTACGGGCAATTGTAATTCGTCGTTTTAGTTTCTCTTTAGATCTTATCTACACTAAAGAAAACCATTAGCCTCTCTTTCTCTATTGGACCCCCACCTCTTATCATGACAGGGCCCCTATTGGCCTCCCTCCCCTGTCGATGTCCACACCATCAGTCATTAAGATCCCAGCGATATTCCACTGGCCCTATGCGTGGGTAACTGCTTCTGACACGTAACACGCTTTTTTGTTGATATCCCCCAGTATTCGCGATTAACAGGGCCCGGGTGACATATGGAAACCGTCATTTATTGTATCTGGATAATTGCAACGACAACCCAAGAACCAATCTCAGACTTCTTGGCGCCCACAGCGATTAAGGCCTGGACAGTCGAAATATGTACTAGTTCCTAGATCTCCACTTGTTTCTACGTAGGGCCTGATCTCCCCGATGCATTCCAGTGCACCCTAGGGTGCAGACTCCGTCGCTGAAACCACTGTTTCACATCCGTCCCCCTTTATTTTGTGTCAATTTGGTCGCAATTTGACATCTCCCAGACTGTCACCCTTCCCCCACACACAGAGAGAACAACAGGTAACACAATCAAAACAATAATAATCAAAAACTAAAAAAAAAACTGTAGCAAAAAAAATGGAACAAAAAGTTTTCTTTTTCTGTTCTGTTTTCTTTTGGTCTGTCCTTCTTTTTCTCTTTCCAGTCTATTAAAACATCAGGACTACGTATGTATGTGTGTATGTGCGTATGCATTTTGTGGTTTCTGTATTGGGAGGTGGGTAGGCGACAAAATGAATTATTATGCATGCAATTAAAAGTTTGTTAATACAGATTGGAGCTCGCAACGCCCCTTACAAATTACGTCACCATCACCCTCTCCTCGGAATCAATCTCTACTTCTTCACTGGTCATCCACCTGGATTTCCGACAGGGGCAGCGATTCCTGCCCCCGCTCGCGATCTGGGTGAAGTGTACTCAAGGGTAACCCTCCCTCGCTCATGCACTCGGCCGTCGGTGTGCTCGTGCCGTCCAATTTCTCCCTATGTCTTTCCCACGCCCTTTGTCTTTTCTGCAAAAACTAACCCTATTATTTATGTGCACAATTCTCCCTAACATCGGCCAAGCCCTATCGTGCCCGTGTCTAGTTCTACCTTTTAACGTGAATTTTCCCTTCCTGCCGGGGTTAATCGAACCCTCCAATCTTCTTAAAGCTAATAGCTTGTTACCTTCTGGTTATGCAACGCATTTTAACACATTATAATACTTTCATAACTGTTCGATGGGGTCGACCGGTAATCTCAAACGATTTGGTAATTCGGCCTGTATCCGTAACAGGACCTCCCTTAATCTGCCGAGGTGATTATATTCGGCGACAAGTGTCTTAGCGATTGCATATCCAACTGTGCACCTGTGCACTCACTCGTCAGTGTCAACAACTGAAATTCTCTTGGTACGGACCTGTCTGGTTCGCATACCGTCACTATCATTGCGTCGGCCACCTCGGCCGGATTCTCTTCGTTCCCTTCTCTGGGAAAAACAATTCTCTCAGACTAACACCTTCTTGGCTCACTTCGGCCCGGTGACATTCGATATCGATGCGCCTTCTCTGACTGCATGCGACAGTAACCCTTTTGGTTCTTCCCTATAACTTCCAATTTCTTCATGATCATTCTCTCATCGCTTCCCGACTCTGTCCCTAATTACTCATCGAGTGCCCCTCCCAGCAACGGGGGGCCACTGATTTCTTCTGCTTCGTCTGTATCAACACTATCTATCTTAGATAGGATCTCATATCCTTCTCTTCGCTTATCATTACTTCTGTGCCCTTTCGTAAGGCGCACCACAATCTGTCATATTCACGGTGGTTCGAACATCTGTCGATTACTTCAACTTTCTTTTGTTTTTAAAACTCACTATATATCTGCCTGGTCGTTCGGCAACAGCCCATCCAGCTGCAGGTATATTACTACTTGTGATCGATCATTTGGATCTAACCACGACGACCCTCCATCGGTCCCAGTTATGCATCTCTTTCTATCCTTATATGTCCGTTTTATCTCGGGGGGGGGGGGGGGTATCCAAGACAACTGTCCGCGCCACAACCACCAGCACCGCACACGCATGGGGGCCCTCCCTGCGCGCGGTGGAGCCAACAAATGCGACACGCACAACCTCGGCCTCTCCCCCAGGTCCCTGACTATCTTTGGCTTGGCTTTCCTACTATTCTGTGGTGGGGCGTTCTGCTCCCCTCTACCGTAACTTCATAGGTAATTCCTCTACCTTTTTGGCTAATCGATTTTCTCTCAGTCTCTTCTGGAGCTGGGTAGGGGGGTATTTTGCCTCTCTCCTCCCACTCGCTGGACTCGTCAACCGACCTAGCAGTCGCGTTTAATTCGATCTCTCTCTACGGGGGGGTTCATTGCTTCTTGCGGTTTTTCATAAACCGGCGAACAAAACCCAAGCCCGTCTTCTTCCCATTCTACCGTAACTTCATAGGTAATTCCTCTACCTTTTTGGCTAACCGATTTTCTCTCAGTCTCTTCTGGAGCTGGGTAGGGGGTATTTTGCCGCTCTCCTCCCACTCGCTGGACTCGTCAACCGACCCAGCAGTCGCGTTTAATTCGATCTCTCTCTACGGGGGGGTTCATTGCTTCTTGCGGTTTCTCATAAACCGGCGAACAAAACCCAAGCCCGTCTTCTTCCCATTTAAATTCGCTATCTTTCACTAAACTTATCATTCTGGTGGCCACCCTACTTTTTATACTCTGTGGGGTGGCCTCTGGGCGCTTCCCTGGTTCTTTACCCTAGCGTCAGGTGGCACACTAAGGTTCGGAATCCTAATTCCTCACCTCCGATCTATGCTGCTGTGCACCACCGACTCTCATGTCCGAACCGACCACACCTAGTGCAGTTCGGTCTAACCGAGCCGCGTGGGCGCCCATAATTTGTGGGACACTCTGCTGCTCCATGCCCCTCACCCCTACAGGTCCAGCGGACTGATACCTGCCTTGCCGGTGCGGGCCTATCGTGCTCATTTCGAAGGTCCCATGCCTTCCTTCTAGGATCGGAGTCTGCCTCCCGATCCTCTCCGCCCCCTCTCTCCATTCGGGGCCCCGGACTCGCCCTGCCCCCACCGTTTTCCTTCTCCCAGGCCTTTCCTCGCCATTGCTTAACCTTAGCCGGGTCAACTCGCGTACGGCCTCAATCGCGGTTCGCTCGCTGGCGTATTGCCTCACTAGCTGCTCGCGGAGCTCCGTCCAAGTGATCCCCGGGTTCTCTACATACCTCCCCTCAATGAATCTCGACACTGGGCCCCTCGCTCCCTCTAGAGCGAGCAGCACCATCTCTAAATCTTCTAGTCCATAAATCACCCTCTTCTTCTGAATTACTGCTAACCACTCCATTAAACCGACGGGATCCCCTTTGTGGGGGGGGGGTGTTCGTATCCCTCCTATCGGCCTTTCTATCTTTCTAGCCTCCTCTCTTCCCATGCCTGTTGCACTATTTACTAGGTCTTCCTCCGAACCCATTCCCTTTGCGTTCTAGCTCACCACCCCAACAACAGAACTACCCAAACTGTGTGCAAAGCTTGGACGACAATCGAGCAAGCGAACAAGAGAAATCAACGAGTCACTTACCCCTCTCCTCTGCTGCCCCTGTGGTCTTCCGTCTCTGGGTTGGTTGTTTATTATTTTTCGAGTCCGTCTGGGCCTTTCAATCAATTGATTAAAAGTTCGCGATCCCAGACCGATTTCAAAGTCTAAAAAATGTTTTTTTTCTTTCAGTCTATCTCTTTTTCTATCCTTCTCTTTTTTTTTCAAACACAGGTGTACATGCCCGCCAAACTGTTTCTCTCTTTTCTTTTCCTTTTTCTTTTTCTATTCTCTTTTTCAACCACGGGCGTACATGCCCGCCAAACTGTCTCTCTTTTCTTTTCCTATTCTCTTTTTCTATCTTTTTTTTTTCAAACACGGGTGTACATGCCCGTCAAACTGTTTCTCTCTTTTCTTTTCCTTCCTCCTTTTCTATTCTCCTTTTCAACCACAGGCGTACATGCCCGCCAAACTGTTTCTCTCTTTTCTTTTCCTATTCTCTTTTTCAAACACGGGTGTACATGCCCGCCAAACTTTAAAGTATTCTCTGCCGGTAAAAAAAAATCGTCCGTTGTGCCGTGGGTTTTTTTTTTTTGTCTATTTTTTTCAAAGTGTTCTGCCGGTAAAAAAAAATTGTTTCTTTGTGGCCGTGGGTTGGCTCTGTTCTTTCTTCCCCGAGGTTACCAGGCACTCCTCACAGTACCATGATCCTGGGTCGCGGCACCATTTATAACATGAGACCCCACACCTCTTACTCTTCTTCCTCCGTGGGTATCGTAGTCGGCCACTCGCGCACCGGTGTTCGATATCCCGGTCGTGGCGCCACTATGAACAGGTACCCCACACGATCCTGTGTCACGGAAATACTTGCAACACAGGTATTCCACTCGTGTCGTTATCTCTGTACTCACACGTCAGTTCCTCGGCGCAGGAATCCTTCCTGACTGTGAACACATTTTCTTTGGCTCGTGATTTCGTCTGTAGTGGCTGCAAAAAACAAAGACTGATATGTCGAACTCCCCCGGTCGGACGAATGACAATTTCGGGGCTCTGTGATAGCAAAGTTACTCGGCGCACAATTCAACAGTAGTAATAACTCAACAACATTGGTCTTTTTGTATCCATTAATTATTAATAACAAATAAAAGAAAGGATTAATTTTACAGTGAATTGAGTCTCTTATTTTGGTAAATTGTCCCGGTTTACTAAACTAGTCGTCGTCTTAGTGTACGAAGATGTTCGCAAACAGTCAACGAACTCTTACTCTGTGAGGGAAGGGCGATGGCAAAAGGTCTGTTCTTTTGATAATGGCTTATTTACCAACTATCGTATATCTCTGCGTGCGTGTGTGAATCTCTACTATTTCCCAGTGGTTAATACTGAACGGTGGGGGGGGGGGCACTATTGTTAACACCTCCCAGACAAGAAGCTGTTCGCGCAGCATCTCGTCCGGTGATCACCTAGCCCGGCGGAGACGTCCGTTCTCGACCAATTCTTAGATCTGACTCCTTGCGATCGCCTTCTCATCTCAAATAACAAAGACGAAAAGCGTATAACTCATACTCTCTCTCTCTCTTCTCGTTGTGTGGTACGCGCGATGCTGACTTACTCTCTTTCTTTCCCCCATCCCTTCTTCTGTGTCCCTACTCCTCTCCCGGAGTGGGGTGGTACGGGCAATTGTAATTCGTCGTTTTAGTTTCTCTTTAGATCTTATCTACACTAAAGAAAACCATTAGCCTCTCTTTCTCTATTGGACCCCCACCTCTTATCATGACAGGGCCCCTATTGGCCTCCCTCCCCTGTCGATGTCCACACCATCAGTCATTAAGACCCCAGCGATATTCCACTGGCCCTATGCGTGGGTAACTGCTTCTGACACGTAACACGCTTTTTTGTTGATATCCCCCAGTATTCGCGATTAACAGGGCCCGGGTGACATATGGAAACCGTCATTTATTGTATCTGGATAATTGCAACAACAACCCAAGAACCAATCTCAGACTTCTTGGCGCCCACAGCGATTAAGGCCTGGACAGTCGAAATATGTACTAGTTCCTAGATCTCCACTTGTTTCTACGTAGGGCCTGATCTCCCCGATGCATTCCAGTGCACCCTAGGGTGCAGACTCCGTCGCTGAAACCACTGTTTCACAAATATATGTTTGACAATATATGTTTGACAATATATGTTTGACAATATATGTTTGGCAATATATGTTTGACAATATATGTTTGACAATATATGTTTGGTGATATATGTTTGACAATATATGTTTGGTGATATATGTTTGACAATATATGTTTGGTGATATATGTTTGACAATATATGTTTGGTGATATATGTTTGACAATATATGTTTGGTGATATATGTTTGACAATATATGTTTGACAATATATGTTTGACAATATATGTTTGGCAATATATGTTTGACAATATATGTTTGGTGATATATGTTTGACAATATATGTTTGGTGATATATGTTTGACAATATATGTTTGGTGATATATGTTTGGCAATATATGTTTGACAATATATGTTTGACAATATATGTTTGGTGATATATGTTTGGCAATATATGTTTGACAATATATGTTTGACAATATATGTTTGGTGATATATGTTTGACAATATATGTTTGGTGATATATGTTTGACAATATATGTTTGGTGATATATGTTTGACAATATATGTTTGGTGATATATGTTTGACAATATATGTTTTGTGATATATGTTTGACAATATATGTTTGACAATATATGTTTGGTGATATATGTTTGACAATATATGTTTGGTGATATATGTTTGACAATATATGTTTGGCAATATATGTTTGGCAATATATGTTTGGCAATATATGTTTGGTGATATATGTTTGGAAATATATGTTTGACAATATATGTTTTGCAATATATGTTTGGCAATATATGTTTGCCAATATATGTTTGGCAATATATGTTTGGCAATATATGTTTGGCAATATATGTTTGGTAATATATGTTTGGCAATATATGTTTGACAATATATGTTTGGTAATATATGTTTGGCGATATATGTTTTGTCAATATATTGGCAATATATGTTTGGCAATATATGTTTGGCGATATATGTTTGGCAATATATGTTTGGCAATATATGTTTGCCAATATATGTTTGACAATATATGTTTGGTAATATATGTTTGGCAATATATGTTTGACAATATATGTTTGGTAATATATGTTTGACAATATATGTTTGGCAATATATGTTTGGCAATATATGTTTGACAATATATGTTTGGTGATATATGTTTGACAATATATGTTTTGCAATATATGTTTGGCAATATATGTTTGGCAATATATGTTTGGTGATATATGTTTGGAAATATATGTTTGACAATATATGTTTTGCAATATATGTTTGGCAATATATGTTTGCCAATATATGTTTTTCAATATATGTTTGGCAATATATGTTTGGCAATATATGTTTGGCAATATATGTTTGGTAATATATGTTTGGCAATATATGTTTGACAATATATGTTTGGTAATATATGTTTGGCGATATATGTTTTGTCAATATATGTTTGACAATATATGTTTGGCAATATATGTTTGGCAATATATGTTTGGCAATATATTGGCAATATATGTTTGGCAATATATGTTTGGCGATATATGTTTGGCAATATATGTTTGGCAATATATGTTTGGCAATATATGTTTGACAATATATGTTTGGCAATATATGTTTGACAATATATGTTTGGTAATATATGTTTGGCGATATATGTTTTGCAATATATGTTTGACAATATATGTTTGACAATATATGTTTGGTAATATATGTTTGGCGATATATGTTTTGCAATATATGTTTGACAATATATGTTTGACAATATATGTTTGGCAATATATGTTTGGCAATATATGTTTTGCAATATATGTTTGGTAATATATGTTTGGCAATATATGTTTGACAATATATGTTTGGCGATATATGTTTTGCAATATATGTTTGACAATATATGTTTTGCAATATATGTTTGGCAATATATGTTTGGCAATATATGTTTTGCAATATATGTTTGGCGGGACATGAGGGGTAGTTTACAGGACGGAATATGTATCTTTACTTGTTTGAAATTATTTATCTGCTTTCTGCTCATAAATGAGGAAATAAAAATATAAAAATGTACCCTCGCGCTCCGTCGATATTCTCTCCGGTTAATGTACTTGTAAAATATTAAGTTCGAATACTGGTAGACTTGATAGTATAAAAAGATCATTTCCCTTATATGACTACTTCTACATAAAACCACACACATAACTGTCCATCATTCTGCGATACATTTGATTCTGCATTTTGTATGGCGAGAAATGAGTGTTTAATCGATCTCAAGATGGAAACTTGGACCTTAACTCAGTGGTGTACAGGAGATCTGGTGATGTCCTGGTGTTGCTTGAGGCAAACTTCTTGATTGTATGCTCCAAAGACTCAAAGTAAATGATGAGATCGTATGACTGAACAGAATGCAATAAAAAATTATGTACAGGCAATAAAAATGATATCATGTTGTTGTTGTTTCTTTAATATTATTACATGAGGAACATTTTCGAGTTATAATCTATTAAGTATTGTGCATATAATCTGAAGAAAAATACGTTTGAAATGTGTAAATGTGCTAAAGTATGCAAGACTTTTACACCATTTTTTTCAAAATGCTTTCTTAGTGCAAGCGAAAGTAGGGTATAATGTAAAAACGAAATCGACTAAAAATTAACTAAAACGAAACAAGCACTTTCATCATCCCAGAAAGTAATTGTTAATATTTGTTTTTATTGAGATAATATTTATTTATTTATTTTTTACTGAGAGAAAGGTTGTTAAGGAAATATTTTTATAAATAATAAAATTGGCAAAAGCTCTTAGAAGCATCTTATAAGAAATTTAAAATTTTGAAAAACAGACAAAATGCCACGTTTAAGATGCAAATATTTTTTATTAAAAATCACTTAATTTTTTTTATCTTGACTTTTTTTGTTGGATTGGCAACTGAATATAGTTCCACTCAACCAAGTGGTGATGAGGCCATCGACCTGATCACCGCACTACGTGATAATTACTGCGCTGCAGAGGTATCACGTGACATGAAAATTAGGCGCCAAATTTGTTCTTTCAAAATTGTATCTTCAGTCCGAGAATAAAAGTTTTGCAATACGCACGTATTATTGTTACCCCATTCTACTCTTGTCTTTTCTTCTATGTCTTCGTGACTCATAGTCTACCACGATGTTACGCTCTACCCCTCAAAGCTTAACATTTTTTCTAATTAATTACAGACAATAACATGTCCATCTTCAGAGAAAGAGAGTCTGAATCAAAACAAAATTAAACGTTATACAATTTTTTCGTAATAACAGGGTCCTTTCTTCGTGATGTTGATGAAGTGACGGTCAGGTGTTGTTGAACGCCCGCTGTACGATGAGTAACATCTCTTTATATATTTGAACTTTTTAGGAGCGCGTGGTCGCTTATAGGATAATAAAATTGGCAAAAGTTCTTAGAAGCCTCTTTGAAGAAATGTAAAACTTTGAAAACAAGACAAAATGTCTTTGTAAATCACTTTACTTTTATAAATAAATTATTTTTATAATTCATTTTAAGACTTTATTACTTTTCATTACTCATTTTTTACTTCCGAGTTTTGGTTTTGCTCATGGAGGCATGTTGTTTGTTTGTTTGTTTGTTTGTTTTGCTTTTTGTATCGCTCAGGACGAAAAAAAAGTGTTAAAACGTTGTTTTCCCCCTATTACAACGTATAGAGTCGATGCTTAGGGCTCAACTGTACGACCAGTTGAGCAGCAAGATAAGTCAGACTGTTGAGCACATCAAAATGCCTGTTTATAACAAGGCTAGAATGTTCCATAATGCTCAGAAGGGAAAGTCCATTCTCTGTGTTCTGATTGGCTGAGATTCATAAGTGGCCATTTTAGTGTATAAATGTTCATTCATTCGAACAAGCACTCCTCCATGAGATGGATGCCAGTTGAGGCCTTTATGCCGGTAAGTGTTAGTTTAATTCTATATCTCCCCCCCCCCCATCTCCTCAGTACGCGAACGCAATGATCTTTGGGGAAGAATGAGTTCCTTCTGGCCTGGTTGATTGTGGGGGAATAACCTGGACAATGCCCGGGCAGATTTCACTGGCATTGGTTTAGCAGTGCCGGGTGATGTTGGGTGCCTCGGCGATGTCATTACATCTCCTCTGTTATGCGGCAATGGTGTACCAGGTGTATGGGAATCACAAGGCGTTGGATTGGGAGATTCAGTCGAAGCACTGGGAATAGGGACTGGAATTACAGGTGTTGCAAGTTTTCTGAGGAATCTGCGGTTTCGCAAAGTGATTCTGCCTGACCCATCAATCCTGATCCGATACTGACGGTTAGGGAGAGTTTTGACAACACGACCTGTTGTGTCCCATCGACGATTGTTTGCACGTTGTATTGATACTCTTTCTCCTTCTTGGAGTGGGCATAAAGTATGCGATTTTTCTTGATGGTACTAAGTTATTCATTGTGAGCCCCTCGTTAAACAGATGCGTTGATCCCCCTAGACATATAGTGGCCCCACTATCAGGGAAAATCTTCAGCTTTGTTCGGTAGTCACCAGGGATGTTCTTCGCTTGTCTGGGATCTGGATTTGGTGAAAATGGGATAACATATGCATCTATTTCTGCTATTTGATTTTCACTTGCGGTCGTATATGTATCCCTCGTCTGGTTAAATGTGATGTGAGCGATAAGAGAATCCATGGGAGCCTCGTCAATTCCAATACAGGGTTTCTTTGCTCGGCACACTCTTGAAAGGTGGTTAAGTTTCCCACAAGTGCTTGAGAACTCTTACCGTTGTTGAACACGTGTTGACGGAGCGCTGGTGTCTTAGCGTCGTTCAGCAAGTAGAGAAGAGGCCTTTTTCCGGTGTCCCTAGGTTATATATCCCCTAAGGGCAGATAACTCCTGGTCGCTTTTAGCGCCATCTGACGGTGAACAGCGACACCTACCGGCCGGTTAATGCAGTTATGTTTTGAAAGGAGGGGATAACTGCTACAGTTTTTTAAAAAAACACACAGAACAAAAAAAATCTAACTTTTTTAAGTTAGATTTTTTTTTTTAGTCAATTTTTTAAATTAGCGCTTTTTTGTGTTTTATTTTTGTTTTCAACGTTGGCTTCTGATACTACACTTCATCTTTTCTGTCCTCGCTCAGTGAAAAAGAAATCATTTTAGACTGAGGCAATTTTATTTTCCCCCCGAATCCAGAGTACCCCTATTTGGGGAGCTGGATTTCCTCCAGATTAAAAACCGATCTTGTATCCAACTCTACCCTCATGGGGAGGCAAGTAAATAATGACACAGGCCATCGGGCTAATATTAGATTCTGTGGCAGATGCGAAGTATATGGAGGACCGCTGGCTTCCGGGTGAAAAAGCTTGAAGAAAGTGTGTACGGATGCCTGAAAGTGATACAACAATTTTTTTTTATTCATATTAATTTCAGACTTTTCTTTTTTTCATATTAATTTCAGACTTTTCTTTCATCATATTCTAATAATTAACATAATACAGACTATTTGAAAAATAATTTATTTGATTGTTTTCAAAACTTTAAAAAAAACTTTTCATTGAAAAAAATAAACAAAATAGAATAATCTTTTTTTTTCAAGAAACCCTAACCCTAAACCCTACCCCTGAACCCTAACCCTAACCGTTCTAAAAAACATTATTTTCATTAAATATTTCCAAAAAAACATTGAATAAAAAAAAATCACATTCCGTTGCTCAAAAACATTATTTCTTGAAAAAAAAAAGATTATTCTATTTTGTTTATTTTCTTCAATGAAAAGTTTTTTAAAGATTTGAAAACAATCAAATAAATTATTTTTCAAATAGTCTGTATTATGTTAATTATAAGATTATGATAAAAGAAAAGTCTGAAATTAATATGACAAGAAGGAAAGTCTGAAATTAATATGAATAAAAAAAATTGTTGTACCACTTTCAGGCATCCGTACACACTTTCTTCAAGCTTTTTTCACCGGAAGCCAGCGGTCCTCCATGTCCTTCGCATCTGCCGATTCTGTAGTACTACATGAGTATGGTTCTGTTCGGTCTCGGGTAACCATCCTCCGAGGTATTGTCTCCTTCTTCGGGAAAAAGATTGGTTTATTACCGGGAAATGTCGTCAGGTCCATCAATTCGATTTTTATAACCACCTAGAATGAAGAAGAGCTTGATTTCCTACAATAAAAACTGACCTCATGTCAAATCCGCTCTCAGTGGGAAGCGTATGGTAAATATTACCTGACCTGAAGTAATTGGGTGAGGGTTTTCGTCTCCTCCCCCCCCCCCCCCCCCCGTCGTATTGTCACTAGTAACAACGTTGTTCTACTTTTATTCCTTCTACAGGTGAGAAGAAAAGGGAAAGACACACCTGTCCTGTACGCTATACGCATGCGTACAGGTCTCAGGTGTGACAACTCCGGCGCCGACGGACAAGGACTACCACACAACCATGGCGACTGTTTGAAAATAACTCGTTATTATTTTGTTTATTTTTTTTTAAAGCCTACATCTGGAAAAGTTTTAAAAGAAAATCTATATCCAGAGGATATTAAAAAACACACACACAGCTTGAGGGGGAGAGCTGTTTGTATTTCGAACAAAAACTTTTGAACTGAGGCGGGTGGAACCATTTTTTTAAATTAACGAAATCTGATTTTTTTTTTTAAAAGGAAAAAATTATCTGGTTTATGTTATTTTTTAAAAATTTAATACTTAAACCAGACTTTTATTTTATTTTAATTTTGTAAAAAAAAAACGCAGAAAACTTTCTAGTTTTACCTAAGTAAGCAAAACAACCCGACAAGATGAATACCAAAAAAGACGTTCACATGGATACGCTAATGGCGTACCATAACTACCTCCAGGGTCGGATCAAGGAAAATTTGAATTCGTTGTCGCTCGGCCCGGGCAAGTTTTACCTCGTCATTTCCATCATTCTCTTAGTTTTCGGTTTGATGTGCATGACGGTCGGTATTTTGGTGATCACCTTACGCCATCGCCATGTCTACTTGGTGAATTTCGACTACAAGTTCGTCGGACCCGGGTTCATTGTGATCTTCATTCTCTGTCTCGGTGTTGGCACGCACTTCTTGATCTACGCCAAGAGAGTTACAAACAAATACAGAAGAAACCTCAGGGTAAGTATTTATTAAACTTATTATTAAAGTTGTTATTATTATTATCCCTTCTTCCGCACGTTCGTTAACATTAAGAATAATAATCCGCCACCAAATTGAAATAACTAGGGCGTGGACTACTTACTGCAATCTAATAATACACGACTTCCGCATAAAACTAATTTAGGTTAAAAAAAAAAATATATATATATATATTTACCTGTTACTTTGTTGTTGTTGTTTTTTTTTTTTGGGGGGGGGTCTAGCTCGCCCCAAAAGAGGGTCACTTTGGATCGTTATAAAAATAACCTGGATACGACCCGTCGGCATTATCTAATAAGCATTAAGCGACCTGAAATAAACCAATCCCTTCTCCCGAAGAAGGTAATCCTTGGGAAGATAGCCTCATGGGATGGGTAAACATTTTGGCTACATAGATTATTTTAAAGGCAATACAGTTGGGAAATTAGTTTTAAAAAAAATTGTTTTACATACTCATTTGTGACATATTTGCGTTAAAAAAATTGTTTATATATTCAATAGAAGTTATGGTGCTTCTACACAATTCGAACCAAACGGATTTTTGCCGTACTAAACCTAGAACTTAACTTTAAGGTTTAAAAAAAAGTGTGATTCGTATTATGTTAATTACCGAAGTTATAAGCATTTTAAGTTCCGTAATTATTGGTTCTGAATAAAGTAATAAGGAGTCAGTGACCCCGGGTCAGACATTTTGTTTATTGACAAGAAGTAAGGTACCGGACCCTTATTACTTTACCCACAAGTAATAATTACGGAACTTAAAATGCTTATAACTTTTTCTTTTTTTTTTCTTTTAACGCAAATCCGTCATAACTGAGTATTGATTTACTCCTCTCCAGGAGTTAGGCACAAGGCCAGTTTTTATCTTACTCCCACAAGATGTGACCCAGGGTCGGGAAAGTGGGGTAAAAAAATTGCCTGGGCAGCCCCGTCGGCATTCCCCGGTAGGGGCGCCTCAGACAGTAAGCAATAAACTTACTCCTCCCCAAAGAGGGGAGGCAAAGCCTGGGAAGGTGGACCTCCCAGAACTGCACAGGACAGACCCATTGACCGGCGTAAATCAAGACCCGAAGGCCAAAACAACACCAGTATGGGGTGCAGTATCCATCGGAAATGAGTAGGTAAACACCAAAATGTTTTTGACCAATTTCCAACTGTATTTCCTTTGAAATAATTTATGTTGCCATAATAACTTTGGTAACTTTTATTCTAAGACGGAACAGAACCATGCTCACTGTTGTTAGTCTTGGAAATCGAGTATCTTCAAGAAATTGCTAAAGGGAAAATGGTTTGTTTTTCTAATAAATGCCAAATTATTGCTCTCCCCATGAGGACAAAGTTACACACAATATCGGTTTTGGGTTTAATCTTATTTTTGTCACTCAAATTATTGGCTGTAAAATGAGTTTGGGCGGGTGTCTGCACTATCTCCAAACAACCTTTTATTGTAAGGGCCCAGAAGATCTTATGGAGTCAGTTCCAAGTATTGACAGAGAATCCCGAGTCAGTTCCAAGTATTGACAGAGAATCCCGAGTCAGTTCCAAGTATTGACAGAGAATCCCGAGTCAGTTCCAAGTATTGACAGAGAATCCCGAGTCAGTTCCAAGTATTGACAGAGAATCCCGAGTCAGTTCCAAGTATTGACAGAGAATCCCGAGTCAGTTCCAAGTATTGACAGAGAATCCCGAGTCAGTTCCAAGTATTGACAGAGAATCCCGAGTCAGTTCCAAGTATTGACAGAGAATCCCGAGTCAGTTCCAAGTATTGACAGAGAATCCCGAGTCAGTTCCAAGTATTGACAGAGAATCCCGAGTCAGTTCCAAGTATTGACAGAGAATCCCGAGTCAGTTCCAAGTATTGACAGAGAATCCCGAGTCAGTTCCAAGTATTGACAGAGAATCCCGAGTCAGTTCCAAGTATTGACAGAGAATCCCGAGTCAGTTCCAAGTATTGACAGAGAATCCCGAGTCAGTTCCAAGTATTGACAGAGAATCCCGAGTCAGTTCCAAGTATTGACAGAGAATCCCGAGTCAGTTCCAAGTATTGACAGAGAATCCCGAGTCAGTTCCAAGTATTGACAGAGAATCCCGAGTCAGTTCCAAGTATTGACAGAGAATCCCGAGTCAGTTCCAAGTATTGACAGAGAATCCCGAGTCAGTTCCAAGTATTGACAGAGAATCCCGAGTCAGTTCCGGAAAGTAGTTTACGATTTGAAAGCCACCTTATTTTTGAGGGGCTAAAATAAAATTTAAAAAAAGAAAAAAAAGCCCTAACCATTTCCGAAATTAACTCTGGATACTCTGTTCAGTCAATACTCGGAACTGACTCCATAAGAATTGAAATCCTCTAGGTGTCCATTCTTTACAAGTACCCAACTTATTATTACTTAAAACCATGTTTTACTAAAAAAAAATTTTAATCTGTACTTCTAGGAGGGAGGGGATTATATTTGTTCGAATTTGCGGACATGGCCGAGCCGTCGTCGAACAGTACCGACATAAACAACTTTTTCATTTTCCTGACCTAAGGTTAGGGTCAATTACCCCCTTCCCTCCGTGTAAAGAATGGGTTTAATAATTTTCTTCAAATCATTAAGTGAATCCACTTTTGGGGAGAATGGGGGATAAAAATCGGCACTTGTGCAGTTTTGTAAACAGGAAGTAACGACCAAGAGATTAAAACATTTTAATAAATGTATTTATTTAATAAAATATAGTTTCTGAAAGAAAAACATTGTAATAAAATAAACTTTATTTTCAATAAAGTAACATTGTAATAAAATATAATTTCTGAAATTGACAGTGATGTTTCTTTGTATAAATGTTATAAAACGAACATAATAATAATAATAATAATAATAATTAATAATAAAACTATATTTTATTACAAGAAAGCAATTTTAATAATTCTCAGGAAGGGAATTTATTCTTCATAATACCTTTTATTTATTCTTTTTAAGAAACTTTATTTAAAACGTGACACTGTTTCTTAATTATTCAATTGTTTTTATTGACATAACACAAAAAGTGTTACAAATAAAAGTTGTCTGTTTTTATTGAGATAGTACACATTTAGAAATTATCTATAAAATCTCTTGTGAAAGAATACTCTTTGTTTATGATAAAATAAATGTGAAAGAAATGTTTAAAATAGATTGTTTATAATTCAATACAAGACTACTTCATTTCAGTACTCATGGTTTACGATCCAGGTTTTTGTATGCCTAATGCCGCCATGTTCTGTTTTTTGACAAAAAAAAGTATGTTGCAGGGTCCAGTCATCTCTGAAAATTTTTGACCGGATTCTTGAGCAGCGCTGGGTGCGACGCTTGGGCAGTACTATTACTCTGGGGTGATCGGTCTTACAACTAAGAAAGTAGGCACAGGCAAATTACAGCAATGGTAAAAAGAAGAGAGGACAAACGCAGATGAACAGTTGAAAAATAGAAGTTTATTTACCATAAAGGTAATAACGTGAAAAGGAAACCTGAGGTGACTTCATTGGAAGCAGGAAAGGCTGGAATGAGGAAGCTGGAACCTGAACAGTAGGAAGGGTGTTTCTGGAACCTGGATAGCAGGAAAGGCTGGATCGACAGGAATGGGGGAAACTGGAACCTGGACAGCATGGGATGATGTCACACACAGATTGACGTGGACGTCCCTGAGATGTGATGAGATGCCTCAGGTAGGTCTGGTCCAACAGGAACATGGTGCTGCTGGAACAAGGGATCAGAGATGGAGTAGGCGCTGCAGGAAGTTGGAGCAAGACCGCTGCAAAGAGCTGGTGCAGGCGCTGCAGGAAGGAGTTGGAGCAGGAGTAGTTGATGGAGTCAGGTGGATGGAGCAGGCACTAAAGTGTGAATCGCATTATAAGTAGCTTGATTGCTGGGATCTTCTTCTACTTCCTGGTTCGACGACTGGTTCACACAGTTGGAGGTGGGGATCTCCTGAAAACCTGCCGTGTCTATTTCTGGGAAAGGAACATTAGAGCAGCGATCCTAATAAGCAAAGAAACAGCTGAAATTAATTTCTGGCCGAATTTATCACTGTCAAAAAGAGCTGGAAAGTTAGTCGACAGTGTTTACATAAATCTCGGCCACTTCTTAGTGGTGGTATTTCGGATTAGGGTGAGAAAGCGATGTAGGAAGCTGAACTGTGTGGGCAATGATAATCGGGGTAAACCCCCGGGAGGAGTCGAAATTTATCACGGCTGCTGTCCTCAGCGGAAAAGTATACAAGGGCAAAGTTGTTCTTGTTTATTTTTGTTTGTTTTTTTTTGGGGGGGGGGGGGTAGAGGCGTGGCTTAACGCCTTCGATTTGAAGGAGGTATATTTGTGTTCGTTAATGTTTGTAAACATTGGAAAGCGATGTTCAGACCGCGACAAATATTAAAATGTTTTTTGGTGCTTCTGTAATAAAAAGCCGAAAAAAAGTTTTGTTTGTCTTTTAGTGTAGGAGAGGTAAATAAGGGGCAGCTCTAGCTTTTGAACAATATTTTTCCATAAAATACAATTTTTTTGTTCTATTAATCTAAATTAAAGCAATTTAATTAATAATAAATGCACAACAAATTAGACAACAATGGAAAATTTAAGGATGTATTAAAATGTATTATATCTGAAATAGAGTTGATTATTTTTTTTTAAATACGTGAATGGAAAGGTTAAATAAAATGAAATACGGGAATATATGCCCCTGTTCCAAAATGGATAAAATTCAACAATTTATTTAAAAATAAGTAATTCGACAACAATGGAAAATGTAATGTTTTATTAAAATGTATTTATGGAAGAACGGTAAAAGTTAACAAAAATATGTGAAAGAAAGGTTAAATAAAACAAAATTCGGGAATATATGCGAGTGTTCTATACTGAAGAAAATTCATCAAAAAGTTGAGCAAATGAATTTTCTTTTCTGAATTTCTGCCTCCACATAAATTCTGCGAGGTAGGAATCCACCATTTGCATGTGGGTGCCACATTCCATTTTTTTTTTTTTCGCCTCATTCCACATGCGTTCAACATGGTTGGTGGTGGCCCCGATTTGTGGATCCACAAAATTGCATTTGTGATTCACACACAAATGATGGAATCCTTCGGCACATAGGCGATCGTATGCTCGCCAACAATCAGACACAATCGTCGTTCCTGGTCTTACATACTGTTTAATTATAGGTACTAATGTAGCCGCATCTCTTGACGGCACGGTTACCAAAAAAAAAACAGATCTGGTGGCTTTCTCATAGCCACCAAATACCCACAACCGTCTCGTAACACGACCGGTGTGGCTTCTTCGTGAAAATAAACTTTCGTCTATTTCAACGGTACGTCCGTCACCTCCAAGAATTTGAGAATGATGTAAAAAATATTCAATGCACAATTCCCGCATCTTCTTCCTCCATGTGACGATTGTGTTGTCAGTCATAATTGTACACTCTGATTTTATATAGTCAAAATCCGCAGGTTTCTGCACCAGAAATTAATCTGTGTGCTTGTAAAAAATCTATTTGTTTTGCACTGTCTGAGGTAAAATAAAGAATATCTTCGAACTTGAAAAGGTTAAGATCCATTTTCCTAATTTCAGAGAAAAGCATGGTAAGAGTTACCTGCCCCTTATTTACCTCTCCTACACTAAAAGACAAACAGAACTTTTTTTCGCCTTTTTATTACAGAAGCACCTGTTTTTTTTCCTCCTCTTACTATGTAATACGTTTCTCATTTAATATTTATTAAAAAAAAAAACATACAACCATTTTTATCGCCTATACATCATTTTTATCGGATTATGTTTACTGACGTCGATCTATACGATTATCCTACTTTATTAGGGGATTAAGTGTGGTGCCAGTCGGACCTAGGGTTAGTGGTAAAAAAAATCGGTTAACTGGCCTAAAAAGTTGAAATGGCCCGAAAATGGGGGACCATTTTACGTTAAATTTAAATACGAAACTGATTTCTCGCTCTAAATTCTAAAATAATTATTTTGAGCTGAGAACACATAAAAAACGCATTTCCAAATAAAAACGCGTGTAAGTATCTTCACCTCAAATTAGGAAAAGTTATTATCAGTGTATTCACAAGTAATCGCTTAAAGAAAGTAGAATCTCATTTTTCTTTTTTTGGGGGGGGGGCTAGCTACAAATTTACCCATTTAAATATTTGCTTCTTCTGTTTCACAATATGTTAGACCTATCTTTAAAAAAAAATAGCTAAAGAAATGTATAAACTTTATGTATTTACATGGTAGCTGAAAAGAAGACTGTGCACCAAAAATTACGCGAATTCATCCAGTATTAAATAAAAAATAAAAAACGATTTTATCTATGTCGCCATTTTTCTTATTTTGAGAATTTCCGAAAGTTATCTCCCTTACCTAATATGTAAGCTGAAATGTCCGGCAGCACTTTTTTTTTTGTTTATTAATTATTTACTTTACGAAATAGAATGAAGATTGATGGATTTTCCGCAAACCGCCGCCCAGCCCCCGCACTCTCGCTGCCGCCAGCATTTGGGCTCACGTGACACAATCGCCGTCATTTATAAACAGAATATTCTTCGTTATTAACACTTAGCATATATCCCCCCCCCCCAATACATTTTTTTTGTTTATTAATTATTTACCTTACGAAATAGAATGAAGATTGATGGATTTTCCGCATATATGGCGGCAGCGAGAGTGCGGGGGCTGGGCGGCGGTTTGCGGAAAATCCATCAATCTTCATTCTATTTCGTAAAGTAAATAATTAATAAACAAAAAAAAATTGGGGGGGGGGATATATGCTAAGTGTTAATAACGAAGAATATTCTGTTTATAAGTGACTACGATTGAGTCACGTAAGCCAAAATGCTGTCGGGGGGTAAAAGTGCCACTCCTGAAATGTCTACTGATACGTAAGATCGTTTTTTGTTTTGTTTTGGGTTTTTTTCTTATAATTTAATAAATACTGGATGAATTTGCGTAATTTTTTCTGTACAATCTTGTTTTCAGCTAAAACGTAAGTAGATAACAAAGTTTATACATTTCTTTAAATATTTTAATATCATTGGAAAATGGCAGAAAGAAAAAATATTTATATTAAAAATGATTATACAAAAGTTGCAAAGCATTGAAATCAATGCTTTGCAACTTTTGTATAATCATTTTAATAAAACGTGAAAAAATAATCCCGATTTTTTTTTCCCCTATTTTCTTTTCTTTCTTTTTTTTTAACGGAGGTAATTTAAACAATCAACTTTTATTAAATGCCATAAAGAAATTAATAAGTACAACTTTGAAACAAACATTTTTCTGGCCCTGGGGTTAGTTTTTTTTTTTTTTTTTTTTTTTTTTGCTTTATATAATTTGTTGTAAAGAGAGATTTATTTTCATCTGAATTCGTTTTGGGGTCGCATATTTGAAACGACTGATAAGTTGTGAAACTAGGTCGCTTACCTGTTTTCGACTGTCGCCTCAAAAATAACATCGTAAGTTTTCAAGTAATGTTGTTAAAAATCACACCTGTGTTTTTTTTTTTCCTTTTTCTCGGCAGATTTATTTTAATTTAAAACTTTCATAATTGTAATCAAAACGATTTTTTAAATAATAACGTTACAATATTAAAAAAAAAAAGTTTAATTTAAAGAGAAATAAACAGTAAAAATGTATTATAGTTAACAATGCAGAAATGGTGGGAAAACAACAATTGTTACCAAACGCAAAAACAAATATTTTTCTACCTATTTGCATAAGTTTTAAGTGTGGATACTGATTGTAAAATTTATGTATGTTTGGAATTTTTGAGATGAGGGTTGATAATTTGTAGAATTTGGTATATTCGGATTACTGTTCTCATCTTGGTTGTTTTTTATGACAACGTTTCGACCGGTGTAACCTCCGACCTTCTTCAGGTGAACTCGGGAATCTGGGCGGAATTTCGAACAGAACCCTTTATTAAATCCACGGGGGTTGTTACATTATGCTCCCCACCCATGTACGTTGGAAAAGGGAGGGGGTTATAACACCCTCCCTTTTCCCTGTTACTCCCAGCATGCATCTGCATCCGTTTCTGGCCCCTCTCTCGGAATAAAGCCAGTATGTCTTATCTCTCTCCTCTACTTGTGTTCTCTTTACTTCTTAAATACATCGTAATGTAACATGGTGGCAGCGGTGTAAAACACAACTCAAAACCCGAAACACATAGTCATCGTCAGAACGAGTAACCGGTGAAACCTGGAATAGTCGAATGATTATCGCCACAAAGAAGTCGGGATATCCGAATCTGCATCGATCCAAAACCGCTAAACAAAGCGCTGAAGCGCGAGCAATACCAATTACCTACCATAGAGGAAGTACTACCCAAGTTAACAAATGCAAAATACTTCACTAAGGTAGACGTTATGTCAGCATACTGGCATGTAGTGCTAGACGAGTCAAGCCTCCTCACAACTTTCCAAACAGGGTTCAGTCGATACCGGTGGCTGAGGCTCCCCTTCGGAACTTGTGTGAGCTCTGAAATATTCCAAAAATGTCTCCATCAAACCATAGACGGTCTAGATGGAGTTGCATACGTCGCCGACGATATAATTGAATTCGGTTCAGGAGATGACCTACAACAAGCCTCCGTAAACCATGATGCAAACCTGAAGGCACTCCTACAACGGTGTCGAGAAAGAGGAATGAAGCTGAACCGAGGAAAGGCAGAAGTAAAAAAGACTGCCATAAATTTCATGGGTCACCTCATTACCAGTGATGAGCTACTCCCAGACCCTTCTAAAATTGACGCGATCACCAAACTAAAGCGGCCCACATCGATCGAAGAGATACAGACTCTGTGGGATGGTCAACTACCTAGCAAGGTTCCTACCAAGATTGTCGACCGTCATGGAGCCCATACAGCAACTGATACGCAAGGATGTCCCATGGATATGGTCGCGAGCACGAGATACTGCATTCGCAGAAATGAAGCGAGCAGTTACAGAAGCACCCGTATTCGCAGAAAATGGCCCTCACAATACAGTGTGACGCCAGCTCAGAAGGACTTGGTGCAGCATTACTACAACAAGGCAAGCCAGTAGCATATGCAAGCAGAGCGCTGACTGATACCGAGCAGAGATTCACCCAAATCGAAAAGGAAATGTTGGCGATTGTGTTCTCACTGGAGAAATTCCACCAATACACTTATGGCAGACGAACAAAGATACACACAGATCATAAACCACTCGAAGCCATAGTGAAAAAAAACCCTTGCAAAAGCCCCTAAACGATTACAGGGAATGTTATTGCGGACTCAGAAGTACGACATCGACGTTGTGTACCTCAAAGGAAAACACATGTATATCGCTGACATGCTATCACAGTCATACATGACAACCGAAAAGAACCATCAAGCCGAATTCGAGCTTGTCAACATGGTTAGCTTTCTACTCATCTGGGATGAAAGACTGACTCAGATCCGGAAAGCAACGAATCAAGATGAGGTATGTGACCAACTCAGGAAGACAATAGTACAGGGTTGACCAACCGAGAAAATACACCTTCCTGCTGTGCTGCACCCATATTTTCACACCCGTGATGAGATGTCAGTTCAAGATGGACTTATCTTCAAGGGCGACCGAGTACTCATTCCACTCTGTCTCCGGAGTGACATCAAACGCTCAATTCACTCCTCACATATTGGCATACATGGATGTCTACGCCGCGCCAGAAAATGTGTTTTCTGGCCAGGAATGTCATCGGAGATACGGGAATACATCTCCACTTGCGAAACCTGCTGCAAGTTCGCCACAGAGCAACCGAAAGAAACTTTGATGCCACATGATATACCTGATCGGCCATGGCAGAAAGTTGGCATTGATTTGTTTGAAAGTGAGACGGTGGAGTACCTCATAATTGTCGATTATTTCTCAAACTTTTGGGAGATAGATCGATTAGAAAACACAACAACCTTCACCATCATCCACAAGTTAAAGGCACACTTTGCGAGATATGGGATCCGCTGCCAGGTGATCTCCTACGCTGGACCCCAGTTCACTTCATCAGCTTTTAAACACTTCTCGGAGAAATGGGTCTTCGAACATCTCATGGTAAGCCCCGGAAACCAGCAAGCAAGCGGAATCCGCTGTGAAAAGTGCAAAACGCCTCATGCAGAAGAACAAAGACACTGGCACGACCAGTTCCTGACACTACTCGACTTCAGGAATACCCCTACACAACATATTGGAAGCAGCCCCTCTCAGCGCCTGCTGAATCGCCACACACCCTCACTTCTGCCATGAGCAGCAACCTGTGGAAACCCAGGTCCATAAACTAGGGGAAAAAGGATAAAATGCTCCTCAAGCGTAAGCAATGCTTTCAGGCAGAGTACTACAATCGTCGTACACACAACGTACCGGCACTGACCCAAGGCGAAGTCGTCAGGATGCGCCCATACAAGAAAGGCGACAGAGTATGGGAAAAGGGCGTTGTGAACCAACGTCTAGATGAACGTTCTTACATGGTCAAGACACCCAGCGGAAGCTACCGACGCAACAGGCGTCACCTGCGAAGGTCCCTGGAACAACCATAAATGATAGGACGCACACCCACTCGTCAGCTAGAAAAACCACAGATAGCGATGGGGTACAAACCAAATATTCATTCCCCCTCTACCTCCACCGACAGAACCCTAGATACTTGCTCACCACACCAAGCAACCGATGCTAAGGAGTCTTTCCAAGGCGAATCCCCTGTCAGGACCCACACACGCACTTGCAGAGGAATACGAAAGCCAGCATATCTCAAAGACTACACAAACTGATAGCAGTCTGGCTAAACAATGTAACTCCATAGAGTAAGGACACTCCTCATCCATAAAAGGGAGGATGTTACATTATGCTCCCCACCCATGTACGTTGGACTATAACCCCCCCCCCCTTTTCCCTATTACTCCCGGCATGCATCTGCATCTGTTTCAGGCCTCTCTCGGAATAAAGCCTGGCTTCAGCCAGTATGTCTTATCTCTCTCCTCCACTTGTTTCTTTACTTCTTAAATACATCGTAATTTAACAGGGGTAGCATGCTCTTGTTTCATCTGGCATGACTAGAATGAAATCTTCAGTAATTTGCAAATTAATTTTTGCATATTTATTTAGTGTATACACAAAAGTGATGGAATTTTAGTTGGGAGATGATTGGTTTGGAAGAACGTCAGGATGAAGAGTGCAACCCAGTAGTTGTATCTGAAATTGAATATTGAACAATAAAAGGGGTCACCATTATTTTCCATAAATAAGGCCACATTTCCACAACCAAATAAGTATCAACTTTCATTCAAAGGAACACTGGAATATGAAGAAAGTTGTAAGGTTGACGGCTTTTTTGGTAGAGATGTGATGAAGTTTCAGGTCTTTAGTTTATTCCCACCTCTCGTCATTATGATGATGACGAGGGGAGAGACAAAATGGTAGTCTGTCTATCTCTGAGTCTTGACTCAAACTGTTGTATTTCGCGAGTATCCAGCTGTGGGCGGAACTCTGCAAGCTTCCAGTGCGCATGTCAGTAGTGTGCTAATCGCCTGTGTATCAATACCCCAACCAAATTACAACTCAACATGTTGCAAGATATTGTGCTTACATCAAGACAAAAATAGATATCATGTAACTGCTACAGGGTATATTAAATATCTATGGATGGTCAAAAGTAAACGAAAATACTTTTCTTGCTCATAGTTTTGGAAAGAATTTCCTGAATTGAATTAAAATTCGAAAAAATTTTGAAAAAGAAAAATTGGTGCGAATAATATAATACTTTTGTTGTACAAAGTCTTTTTTTTTTCTTTTTTTTTTAGCGTAAAGAATGTAAGGAAGTGACCCACCTAATAAACCGGTATCGTCCGGGCCTTTGGGTCTGGATTTACGCCGGTCTATTGGGGGTTGCCGGTCCTGTGCAGTTCTAGGAGGTGCACCCTCCCAGGCTTTGCCTCCCCTCATTGGGGAGGAGTAAGTTTATTGCTTACTGTCTGAGGCGCCCCTACCGGGGAATGCCGACGGGGCTGCCTAGGCAATTTTTAAATGGCCAGAGTGCTCACCTCTCGAGCACTGGCTTATCTAATCCCACTTTCCCGACCTTGTGTCACATCTTACCTTGTGGGAGGTAGATAAATAATGTGAATAGAAGAGTAACACACGTACTTGCAGAAGCGACTTGTACTGTTTGTCGTTGGTAAATTCTGTACCAAATCATCCAGGCTTGAAACAACCTTTCTCCACATTTATTTTTATTCTAACACGATTTCATCTTTACCTAACAACTAAGAAATTTGCAATATCAGAACCATTGGACTAGTAGAACCCTATTATATTAGGCCAAATCTCGTTTTTTGGATCCGGAAGCCACTCAAAATCCGACTACGGTAGTTTACAAAAACTACAATTTTGAAGCCAAAACTTAATTAATTTCTTTGAAAACTTCACCATGTAAGTTTTTTAGGGCAAGGATTTCAAAAATGATAGTTAGAAAGACTAAAACGGAAGGAAAAATCACTTTTAAGTCCATGTTTGTTTTGTGCGGACATTTTGAAAAATGCTACACTGAATAGATTTGGAAATTGAAAAAAACGTAAATGATAGCGTGAAAGAATAATCATTTTTATTCAAAGAACAACATATGGAACTATTCAAAACATTTAAAGAAGTTCACATCTTTTGTCCACGTCTGGTGAGGTTTGTCAATGCTGGGGTGACCGGACAAAAACCCATCAGACCAAATACATCATATAATAAAAAAATTTTAAAAAATTTTTTAAAGCGGACAATAGTCAGCAGCATGAAATAAATGTTTTTTTTTTCACTTTATATAATATTAAATTTTTGATCAATCGAAATATATTTTGTTCAGATTTCATAAAATGAAATAAGGGGATCACGTACAAAAATATTTTCCTTCATATATTTTATGTAAACTGCATTTTAAAAATAAATTCATCCAATAATAAATAAGTATCGAAATTTTGTGAAAATCTGGCAATTAGTTGATTTTTTTTTCTCGATTTATTAAACACACGTGTGCTAGCGTGTAAAAATTGGCTACTATATAGGAACATTGTTTTATGGCGCCAATGATGTAAACACGATTTTAGTTTCTCATTTTCTTTATTTTCATACGCTGAAAAAACTTTTTTAAATAATAGTTAAGAATAATTATTCCCATCACCATGTATTTTTAAAATATGCATACACACACGTTTCGCTAACATTTGCATGCCAACTTAACTATTTCACTTAGGATGTTAGTTTCATTAGCTAAGACATTTAACATAGTAATTCTATTAAATTTGCACTTTAAAAATTAAATAATGAAACATATGCTATTTATTATGCTGCTTTTTATTTGACGTTGCTAATGTTTGTGCGGGTAATATCACTAAACTAACAATTTATTTAGTCTGCAAGGATGGGGATGAATAAAGAATACCACAAAGTGAAAAATGAGACTAACACACACCAGTGAATTACAAAAACCACTGCGCTAATTCTAAAGTTTAAGAAATAGATTCTATACATAATAGAAGCTATCATTGGCTCTCTATCTATCTATCATATATATATATATATATATATATAAGTGCAGATTAGTAGTCCGAGGGTGTAGCAATGCGATGTAGTTGCCGGAAGATGGAAAAAGTGAACAGAAATAAACGATGAGAGAAAGTGAAACTCAAAACGATTTATTAATAATTTCACGAAAAACTGATTAAATACCAGAATAGTAAATACTGTCTGGTAAATAAAAAGTTTGACAAAAGGTAATCTTAAATTTTCGAAAGAAAAACTTTCATTTTCAAAAGACAACAATAGATGACCGAGAGGGTCGAAAAAACCGGGAAAAACCGGTGTCAAACCATTGAAATACCGCAGCAGACAATTGGAAGTAGGAACGCAGAAAATGTCAAAATTTAATTAAATAATTATTCAACTAAAGGTAAAATATTATAAACATTTGTTTATTTATATACTAATTATTATAATTTTATTATATTTTATTTTATATGATTTATTAATTTTTTTTCTCTTTTTTCTTTATTCAATTCTAAATTTACGTGTGGGCCGTTATTATTATAATATGTGCCATCAAAGGGGGATAACTTAGGAAAGAATATGTTTAGAAATGAGATTTGAAATTTGAAAAGGAATTTAAATTGTAGAATGGATCAATTCCAAGGAGGTAGGAAGGAACCGTGGGAGGGGGGGGATAAGAATAAACGTTGGAGAAAGGGGGGGGGGGAATAGGGATAAAAAATACATACACACATACACACATATACATATATAAGGTGTAAATATCTAAATACATATTTATTTTTTATGTTAATTTAAGAGTATTCCAAGGGTATAATACTCCTAGAACTAAATTTATATAAATTTATTCTATTTATTGATTTATAGATTTTTTTTCTTTAATTTTCCTTTGTTGTTATTATTATTTATTCATTTATTTAATTTATTTTTTTATTATTATAATTTCTTTTTTTTAATTTATTTTATTTATTTTAAATTTAAAAAAAAAAATTTTTTTATTTTATTTTATTGAATTTCAAACTTTAGTTAAGGGATTACAAATGTATCAGCATACACATACACACACACATGAGAATACACCCATATTCACATACATGTATATATGCATTCTTTACAGCAGCCTGGCAATGTCTTCTATATATTTGTTCCAATTCATGTTACCTGTGAATGTTAGGCCGAGGAGTTTGAACATTGGACTCTCAAGTAGGGTGTATTTGTCATGCCATGGCAATCGGTGATTGAAGATGTTTCTTGTAGTTGTCGAAGGAAAGGAGCTTTGTCTTAGCAGCATTAAATGTTATCACCCATTTATAACCTCATTCCTCTAGAGACTGGAGGTTACTTTCTAAGGATTCAGCGAGTGCCTCGGATATGTGCGCATCCGTTTTACCCACATGACGAGAGTAGAGTGTGGTGTCGTCAACAAATATACCGATCTCAGACACAATATCCTCAGGGAGGTAGTTTATGAAAATCAGGAACAATAAAGGTCAAAGGATCGATCTCTGAAGTACACCTGCCTTTATGTCATGTTGTGTGGATGAATGGCCATCAAGGACAACCTGGATCTTTCTTTTGGATAGGAAGGATCTAAATATTCGTCCAGTAATACCATATGAATTAATTTTTATGAGAAGCCCTTTATGGCAGACCTTGTCAAAGGCTTTGGATATATCAAACGATACCGTCCTAGCTTTACCTGCTTTGTCCAGTGTATGATGTGTTCAGAGATGACCGTTAGGATATCCGCAGTTGACCATGCTTACCTAAATCCATACTGATTATCAGAAAGAAGTTTAGCATTAACGAGGTGACAGACTATCAGATTGATTAAGGATTCAAAGATTTTAGCAGAGAGTGGGAATAGACTGATGGGGCGATAATTCTGAGAGTCAGTTCTATCTCCAGTATTAGTGAAGACTGGTCCCACAGAGGCAATTTTCCAGCTATCAGGGATGCAAGATTCGGCAAGGCATTTATTGTAGAGTTTAGAGAGGACAGGGGCCAGTTCAGCAGAACATTTCTATATTACTATTACTGGTCTAAGATCAGGCCCGCATGGTGTCAAGGTTTTTTTTCATGATGTCCTAGACATGAGATTGGGTGATGGTCAGGTCATCAAGTGTGGCTTCAGTCCGTAATGGAAAATTTGGAATAGTGGTTTGCGAAGTCCAAAGTGGCATTTAAGGGAAAACGCTAGGCAAGTAGTTCCACCTTATCAGTTGCCGTGCAAACGATATTGTGGTTGGATAGTAGGGAATTGTTCATTTCCCATTATTCACCACACTATTGAAGATTTTCTAGAAATCGTGAGTACCTAGTTTCTGTGACTAAATGCATTTTCTGGTCATCTCTGTATACCTTCTTTTTGCTTCATCTATTACAGTCTTAAAATGATTTCTTGACGCTATAAGTTTCTGTCTATTTGTAGTTGACTTATGGCAGTTGAATTTTCAATGCTTGCTGCTTCTGAGCAATAGCAGCTGCACACTTCAAGGTGAACCATTTTGGAGAGTGGGGCTTGCTGTAGAATATTCGCATGGGGAAATGTGCTTCAATGCCTGCTTTGAACCATTCGGTTACTTCATTTGCACACTGGTCAGGAGGGAGAGAAAAGGTTTCGCTCCATGGGGGGTCTCTGATGGATTCCCAATCAGCCGCTTGTATCTTGTCATTTTGAGCAACGGCTCATCAGCTTTGGGACAAGGTTTTAGAGTGATATCAATCATTACCACATTCCTGAGCATTCGTCGCACAAGCCTCTGACAGTGAGGTCAAAAACAGGTGGAGAAGTGAGGCTTGCTTGTCCACACGATCAGGGAGACGGGTCGAAAAGTGACAGTTTGTGAGAGAAAGTATGCTATGGATAAACTATACCTGGAGTTACCAGCTGTGTTTGTGTAGCTGGAGAATCCAAGCCAGTCATGGTGATGTACATTAAAATCAGCAAATACATGTATTTGGATACTTGTGTCAAGTGAGATTGCTATATCTATGCTTTCAGAGACAAAGTTTAGCAGGGTACAGTTCTGGATCGAAGAAGAACTGGTCGAGAAGTAAGGCTTGCTGGTCCATACGAGCAGGGAGGTGGGTCAGGAAAGTGACAGTCTGTGAGAGTGAGTGCGCTATGGAGAAACTATACGTGGAGTTACCAATGCGTCTGTATAGCTGGAGAATCCAAGCCAGTCACAGTGATGCACATTGAAATCTCCAAATAAAAGTATTTGAGAACTCAAGTCAAGTGAGAGTGCTGTATCTATGCTTTCAGAGACAAAGTTAAGCCGGGTGCAGTCCTGGGTTGAAAAAGAACAGTATAAGAAATATAAGTAACTAACGCTGTGCTGTGAGGTTAATCTAAAGCACATGTAGGCTTGATCATTTGATTCTAGCCTATGTTCTCTAGTCATGGGAAGGGTGTTCCGAACATAAACTCCTATCCCGTGCATATGTTTGCCAGAGTCTTTACGGTAGAGTGGGAGGTATTCAGTCATGTCAAAAAGGTGTGAGGAGATTTAGGATTATAAGTTTGTTTCACTTAGTGCTAGGATATCCAGGAACTTTACTAGTCTGTCATTGATGTTCGTATATTTGTGAATTCTAGCCTCAAGGGTGGAGACAAAGATGTTATTTGGTGGCTGTCTGGTTTAGGTTTCTTTCTTTTTCTTTTGTACTGTCATTTTGGTTTTAAATAGTGAGGAGGACAAAATGGGTGCTTGTTTGGTGCCAATAAGTTCACACTTCCAGACCATTAGTCGAGACTTGATCCATAGGGGTTGTGGCTTCAGAAAAGCCCACCGGGGATTACTGTAGGGTTCCTTTCCATGTGCGACATGGCACGTATAGTTACCCACGATATTATACAACTTTTAAAATATGTATATATATATTATTAATTTTTCCGTACATAAAAGTAATCCATGGACACATGTTTTTCTGGCTCACAGCCATCCTCTGCATGGTTAACTTGGACAAGGATCGAACCTTCGATATTGATGTCAATAGTCTGCCGTTTTACCTCCAGACCATGACGTCTTGTCTGGAAATATGTACGCTTTTTATCACCTAAATGTTTAATGTATTTTTATGTAATTGTTTTTATTGGTGATTGTAGCGTTTGTTACTGTACAGGTACTAATATTTTGATTGTTTAGCCATGCTGATGGCGGCTGTGAGCCAGAAACACGTGTCCATGGATTACTTTTATGTACATATAAAATTAATAAAAATATATATGTTAACGAAAAATACGTTCTATAAAGTTAAGGATGACTTATAATGCAATCTTCTGCATCTTTATCACTTAGGAAGTGAAACAATCGAAATAGTAGTATTCATAAAGCAACAAACATTACAGTCACCAATAAAAACAATTACATATATATATATGTATATATATATATATATATATATATATGGAAAATGAAAAAAGGAAAACCAAAAATATTTATGTATTCATCAACATTTCGTCTTTATTTCAAGACTTCCTCGGGATGAGTGATTTAAAAAAAAAAAATAACGCACAAGTACAAATATTTGAAAAAGTTTGGTCCGTTTGTGATGTGAAAAGTATGTTTTTTTCTTTCTTTTTTGGAACGAAACATAGCTGTTAGGATTTAATGTGTACTGCATTTATGTAAAAGAATGAGTGTTTTTTTTTGGGGGGGGGGGGGTTCAAATGAAAACAGTTGTTAGAATTTTTTAAATGTGGTGCAACATATAATATGAAAGGAATGGTTTTGTTCTTTATTTGAACAAAACGTAGCTGTTAGAATTTGAAATGTGTAAAATGTTTATGAAATGAAATGGATGTTTTTATTTATTTATTTTGATTTTATTTATTTTATTATCGATATTATGTGTAAAGTTATGTTGGGAGTGTAGTGTAAAATAGCTTGTCTGGATCTAAATTCAAGTTTTGTTCGGATAGAATGAATTTGCTGATTAAAGGAGATAAATTGTAGATACCATTACGTTGTTTAAATGAGTGCTGATTCAAGAAGTCTTTGCCGTGATTTATTTAAAATGAATTTAACGAGTCTAGCCTGTTCAAAGTTAAAAGAATGATCGTATTGTAATGCATAGGAGAAAAGTGCGTTCAGAGAATTGTTATTTTTTATATCTCTTATGTTCACCAAGTCTTTTTATTTAGTTCCCGTTGAGTTTCACCAACTTATATCTTATGACAATTATTGCATGGGATAGTATATATACATGCATTAGATGTGTTGTTTTTTTTAAATGTTTTGTTTTTAATGTTTTGTTTTTAATGTTTGTTTTATAGTTTGTGATGTAGTTTGTATTGTCAGAATTTCTAGTTTATTTAGAGAGTTGCAAATTGTTGCATTATTGGAATGAGTAGGTAAGAGGAGATGTCTGTTTATGAGAAGTGTCCGGTGTATGAGATTTTTGGAAAATATTTGTAGGGCTTTTTTCTTTGCATTTAATATGAAATATGTGGGGTATTGCAATGTTTTTGGTGAATTTGGGATGTATTTGAATTCTTCATCTAGATATTGTGGACGACGGATTCTGAAAGAACGTGAAAAAAAAACGATTATCATGCCCGTTTTTATTTTGTTATGGTGTGAATAAAAATGTATATAGTAATTTTTGTGCGTGGTTTTGCGATGCACTTTAAAGGATAGATTATTGTTCGATTTTATTATGTGTGTCTAGAAATGGTATTGAGTTATTTTTTTCTGTTTCATAGGTAAACTTTATGGCGAGTTCGATTGTGTTTAATTTTGTTTAAAATTTTCAATTTGTGTGTCTTCAGGTAGGAAAATGAGAATATTGTCAATATATCTAAAGTATTCTGTGTTTTAAGGTAACCTAAATTTGAATGGGCCGTATGCTAAGAATTCTAAGGCTAGTACTCCACTCAGAGGGTTGCCTATATATATATATATATATAATATACGTACACACCGCTTAATAAATCCCGAGCCTGACATATAGACTAATAAAAAATCTACATTTTTATAAAATACTAACATTCAAATGGCATGTGTCAAAATTTGAGTCCACTCAGGTTATTAATTTACATATCATAATTATTTAATTAGGATTTATTTCTAAAAGTTTTTTCTGGTATATGTTCCCGGGACTTGCTGCTACACTGAATATTCAATTTCTTTACAGATGGTCCAATGGAGATATTACACACCATTGTGTTGCATTATAAAGTAGCCATCCCCCAGCAGAACCTTACAACTCTTTTTTTTTTTTCTTTTTTTTTTTTTAATCTTACTTCAGTGTAAGTTCTCAGAAATCAAGGGGCCTCTTCCTGGGGCTAACACTTGATAGCTATATGAAATATATAGATATCCGAGTGTTCCATTAAAGTTCTCCTTTACCTGAGTACCAGTACCTTACCAGTGAGTTAGTAAAGAAGTGAAGAACATTAATTTTCCACTCCTGAATTGACCAATTAACTATGTTATAGTATATCTTTCTTGTGGTCTCTTGGTCCTACCGGATTCCAGGACAAGAATTCATCTAGTCTAGTGGAGTATCCACTTAGTGCTGTTACTAGAAGCAACATCAGTTGGAGAAGGTGCACCATTTTTTTATATAAGCCAGTGTGTAGCCGTGTCGAGGGGATCTTTTTGGGGGCTTCGAATACTGTTATTTTGAATATTTGGTCAGTGTTGACTTGTAGGGTAAAGGATCCTCATGTAAGGTCGTCCTGACAAACCCTTGTACAGAGAGATCTTAGACACTCGATGATAGTGTCTAGTAGGCATTCAAATTCTCTCCAATTCAACGTGTGTGTGTGTGTGTGTGTGATGGTTGGTTTATTGTTTATCTTTAAAAGTAGTGTATTATAATTCACTAAGAGTGATTGTGTTTTAAGTACGTGTTTAGTTTCAATAACCTCTCTCTTATGATTCATTTCACCTCTTATCATTACACCAATTTATTTGTATCTGCTGAAAGCTACCCTGGTATTAGAGGCCGTCTGATCTGAGGTAAATACTATTGGAATGATTTGAAAATAGACGGTTTTGTTAACCGTGATTATTGATTCTCTCTCTCTCTCTCAAACTAAGGAGACGAGAAGACTTGTTGAGTAGCAAAAAACAACAATTAATTCAACTGTCCTCGGTCAGTGAAGGAAAAGTCCTTCTAGACTGAGCCAATTTTTTATTTTGGTTCCTATCCAGAGTTCCCCTTTTTGGAGTGCTGGATTTTCCCCACATTAAAAACCGACCTTGTGTCTAACTCTGCCCTCGCGGAGAGGCAAGTAAATAGAAACAACAAGCACAACAACATTCCCAGCAATTTCTGAAGTATTTTTGTTAAATTCACACAAATATTATTTCACAATGACAAACTAGTGTTCCCAAGAAAGCATTCATCAGATTGTTGTTCTCTTGGGTCAGGCATGTCATCAGATCAGGAAAAAGGGCCCTAAATAGTAGGTCATTATACCATTGAGCTTTGTTTGGGGGGGGGGGGGGTCAATGAAAAAGTTAAATAACATACAGAAGCGGATTACTCTCTATAAGTCTATGTTCGGGTAACAAATATTAGGACACATTTTTACTGTTAGAAATGTAAATTTGCTTTTTCTTTAAATTAAATGAAATTTCAGACCAAATAGAATGGTTAGCATATGGAATTAGTGGATAAGCATGTATACAGACTAGTTAAAATAATGACGCAAACACATCTCTAAAACCAACTGCTATTTCTGTAGTAGAAACGTCTTTTCTTTTTCAATAAAGCCTTTTTCTACCACAGATTTAATCTCGATCACATGACAAAAATATAGATTGGCTTAAGAGATATGTGAGTGTTATTATTGTGACTATTCTGTTTATATGCTTATCCACTAATTCCATATACTAACCCTTCCATTTTCCTTAAATGTAAAAATTAATTTTTAAGAAATGTAAATAGAAGTTTTGAAAGCCTTTTCAAAATACATAAAGAAAAATCTTGATAAAACATGGATTTTTACCTGGAAAGAATCTGGTGTAATATTAAGAAAAACCTCAGTGCTTATTTATATTGAGATACGTGCGAAATATGGCAGTTTAAATTAACAGGAAAACTTATGGTTGAAAATATTAGTGTACACAAAAATTGCAGAAAATAAGCAAGTAGAATTTTAATAAAAATAAAATTAATTTACTATTCGTACTCTCCGAACGAAAAGCCAGCATGTTTATATTAGAAGAAGGGAGATAATCTTCTACGCAACGCTGGCTTGATGTGAAGGTCCTTCGGAATTTGCGGAATCAGAATAGTAAATTAATTTTATTCGTTACTAAAATTCTACTCGATAATTTTCCATAATTTTTGGTGTACACTAATATTTTTAACTGATAAGTATATCCATAAATTTTCGTGTTATTTTATTTTGAACTGCATATTTTGCATATATCTCAATATAAATAAGCATCAAAACTTTGATATTAGGACAAAGTTCTGTTGGACCCCTCCCACGACAATAAAATGGAAAGTGAGATGGCGCAGTAATCTGCTGAAAATCCTGTTCCACTGACCCGAAAATATGCAGATTAATTTTCATTTTGATCATTCAGACTACTGTTCTCATCTTCGATGTCACTCTCACTGATATCCAATCACTTCTGCTAACGTGATCTGCTTCCGTATGTCATTCGACCTTTTCATTGACCCCTAAACATAGCCCGGTGCCATAATGACCTGCTAGTAAATTACTCATTTTACTAAGGAAATCTTTCCCCATTGGAAAATAAGCTTTTGTATTCATTCAGCATAGAACCCTTTGTATTAATTTTTAGCCACAGTACTCTTTTTCTTTTTTTAATACTAATGAGTCATCACTTATCAAGGCTAAAAGCTACACAAGGATAATGGTTAATGAGATGGATAGATTGTCAGTTGAATGATGATAAATATTATGAGAGGATTGAAAATGATTGATGGAATGAACAAAATTAGGACGGTTTATGACATGAAGAATCTTCATGTCTTCATTGAAGATGACCATGCTGTAGCCTGCATAGAAGCAATCCCATTGTAACGTGTTGATTGGAAGTTCTTCTCTTCATTATCATTTGAAAACTTTGTTCAATGCATAAATTATTTAAAGGGGGATCAAGCGAGTGGAGATGAGATTTAGAAGAGTGTGGCAGCTGTTCTCAACCAAACATAAGATTAAAGGCCTCTTCGTTTGTTCTTTAAATTATCCCATTTGTAAACATTTTTTTTCTAGAATACGTTTACCTGTATGCATCACAGATTCTTCTGTAAATTTCACATGATTTACACATCTCGGTCACCAAAGAATTTGATGACAAGACTCTGTTACGACCTGGAGCACTTTACACGATTTTCCGCCAATTTTGAATAGCATCCAAATGAATATCTATGAGATGAAATTAAGGTTTCCTAGAAATCAAGTCCAAACAATGAAGAATTCTGATTTCTGAAAAATAATTCTGAAATCTTTTATTTTACCCCCCCCCCCTCTTTTTTTTTATTTTTTTTTTTTTTTTAAGAAAATAAAAAAAATTTTAAAAATTGCCTTATCAAATGATGATTATAATATAATTACAAGTAAACAGGAAAATATGTTCAGGTTCGAATCTTGTACAGGTCTCATTTTTCTCTTTGGGAATTTTTTTATATTCCAAGCCCCATAAAATAACTAACCATTTCATTTAATAATGGAATTACCTATGCAAAAACTAGTGTGAACCAAAAAGAAATGTCATACATAACGCATGTACACACAGACAAAACTTTTTATAGACAAGTAAGAATATCTAATATTTTATTTAATGAATGCCTAATTTGCATAACAATTTTTTAAACAGTTTATATTAAATCAATATTTGGTGCTATTAATTTGTAATTTTATTGTCCTATTTTTATTATATATATGCAGTAGTTTTATCAATATTAAGAGTAATTTATTAAAGTGATTTAATAGAAAATGGGTAAATTGCTAAAAAAAAAAATTCTTACATTCAACTAACAGCGTTTTATGTTTTTTTTTATCCCGTAGGCAAAACATTTTGCATTTGTGTTTAAATGTTTTTTTTGCATCCTTTGGGGTGCCTGACTTGATTTTCAACAAGTTGCCACCTGTTTTTAAATTGTAAGTTAAAAAATGAGCCCCCCCCCCCCACACACACACACACCATCGCTCAGGCAAATTGATTTCGTTCTTTTTTTCATGACAGTCTTATTTAAAAGATAAATAGATTTGTATAAAAATTATCAATATTAATGTTTCTTTATATGAATAAATGAAAGTTTTACGTTTACAAGAAACTTATGAATGAAATGGTTATTATTTAAAATTTTAGTTTGAAGTATTTCAAGTAGCGAACTTTGAAGTGATGGCCAGTTAGGTGGGTGGGGTGGGTTTTTTTTTTTTTTATATATATAGATAGATACTCTCCCAGGACGGGTAAAATTAATTCTCCGAACTAAGCAGTTTTGTACCACTTTTATGTGTCCTTACAAAGATTTAAAATCAAGAAGGGTTTTATTATTCTGATTTTGATCAAAATCCATTACATGATTTTGATTCTAAAATATAAGGCTTAAGGGGTCTTAAGAAATTAAAATTTATGGAATCGTGCTTTATGGATCAAATTCATTGCAAATCTGATATATTTGAATTTTCAAATGGGAGATTGTGCCTATATTATGCCACCTAAAACTCTTTAAAAATACACCAAAGATATTGAAATTTAGGTAATATTTATTTATTAGTTGTTATAATTTGAGAAGAATAAAAGGTATCTGAATTTTTACGAAGGGCTTCCATTCCCTTTTTACCCCGTTTACATAAAACTAAATTGAATATATCCTTCTTTACCACCTTACGCCCAGCAGCGGTTTTCCAAAATTCATAATGACTAGTTCATTAGTTTACGAGTGAATCCTGTACATACAAATATATAAACATACCTAATTTTATAATAATTATATATATATATATATATATATATATATATATTATTTATAAAATTATTATACTAAAGCTGGGTTCATCAACGTTTGGTTTTTCTCCTAATAAGAGGGAGATAAAGCTAACAGAAAGAGACTAGTTTTGTGACATTCTGGCAACCTAGGGAATATCTTGTCTCTTGCCAGATCCTTCTTTGTCAGAATGTGGTATGATTTGGTCTTAGGAGGCCATCCTCCCAAGCATTACCTCTTTAGGGAGGGGTATTGTATGTCGCTTAGGCGCCCCTACCAGGGAATGCCAAAAGGTGCATTCATGACTAGTTTTGCACTCTTCCAGAGTGCGCATTTGGTTTTCCCCACATTAAACTGACCTTGTGTCACATCTTGCTGCCGTGGGAGGCATGTAAATAAAGGGCTTTTTTTTTTCTTTTTTTTTTTTTCTTTTTCAAAACTTCTTTTCATACTAACTGGGGAATCCTTGGCACATTCTGATTCTAAGGTCTGGTTTGCAAAGGGTTCGACCTTTTTGTCTGAATTAGGTATAATTCAGTTCAGCCCAGTCCCAAGAGGCCATATTCCCAGGCATTCCCTCTTTTTTCGGGAGGGGGATTGGTTGGTTGGTTGGTTGGTTTAATACCAGATGCCTTTTTCCTGATTTAAAAATTTTATCCAAGCATAATAGGTGACCCAACAGGCCAGTTTATTCTAGTGTATATATATATATCTATATCTATCTCTCCATATATATATATATATATATTAATCTAGAAATTCAGATCAACATGGTACCTTAAATTTAATGACAATGAACTAAATAAATAATTGTATTTCAAAAGTAAATATTAGAAAAGAAATAATAGCTCTAATTTATTATAAATGAACCAACTCATTTGGCATAATTGTATTGGGCCAGAAGACCAGGGTTCAATCCTGTTGAGTCATACCAAAGACTTAAAAAGAAAAAAAATGGAATTGTACTTGATGTCTTCTTGCTAAACACTCAGCAGTTTAAAGTGAGGATCAAGAGTAAGTGGAGTAATCCTAAGAAAGAAGTGGCGCCCTCCCCTACACCTTGCTGTAGTAGCTAATGAAAAGAGAGCCTTCAGGTCACCCTCAAGTATGGTCGGCCATTTTTTTTTTTCTTTTATTAGATAAAAATCAAATCCATTCTTGTTGTTGTGATGGTTGTTGATCTGAGTATCTTGCTCTTTTATTTTATTTTTCAAGTCAATTTTAATATGTAGTGATGTTTCCTCTGTTTACCTGACATAATGTCTGCTATGTAACTGTTCCTACTCTGCGATGTGCATAGTTTATGAACTCAAGATCTTTTCACTCTTTTTCAGTTTCTTCCGATGGGAGACTATGGCGTCAAAGTTGTGCACATTACTCAAGTGGCAAAGAAAGAAAGACAAAAGTAAGTTATGTTTTCTTCTTTTTAGAGTCTGTCCCCTTTGTGTCCCCCTCTGTATATCTGTTTTGACTGTTTTGTACGCTGTCTGAACTGGTTTGCTTTATCCATACCCCTACTTCCCTTCTTCGTATCTAATTTGCTGTATAACTTGGAGTGAACGACTCTATGGTGTTGATGCTAAATGTTGGCTTCTAAGTTGGTGTCTATACTCTGTGTTGATGAAGAGACTCGATATTAATAAAAGAAAAAACATATCATCTCAGAAACGATCATACACAAACTGTTGTTTATGTTGAATTCTTGGAACGTAAATAAATGATCATCATAATGAAGTTCACCTAAGATCTATAATATATATATATATATATATATATATATAAATGTGGTGTAATGGTTACATGCACAGGCTATGGTTTCAGCATGCTGAGTTGGAATTTTGTCAGGACTACTGCATTGTTTTCACTAATGACCCTTAAAGGTATAAATCCATATATCTTCCCTCCAGCTACCGATTAGATAGTAGGATAAACTAGACTCTCAAGCCTTGGTTGTGCAACTAGTCTAGGAGAAGGAAAACACTGAAATAACATCAGTCTTTCTCTGCTTAGTGAGGCATTATTGTTTCCAGTCGTTCTGAACTTTTGTCTGCTCAGGAGGTGTGGTTGGAGCTTTCAAAATTCTTACTCCACTATAAATTCACAGATCAGACACCTTTACAGGGAATATCCATTGTCTCTCAAAATTGAACATAAGTTATATATATATGTTATCCACAGACAGCTGTTTCATCATATCATGGCTCTTCAGTGTGACTAGACATAGCAAGTGTTTTTCATGCTGAGATTCGAAACGTGATCAGCAATCAGGAAACGTATCTCTATGCTACCGACCTTGCCGCAGCAATAAGGGAGATAGTGCTTATGTCTTTTTTGTTTATATTTCGGTTACCTAGAGAACTCTGTTTAATATAACACGATAATGCTTTGTGCTAAGTGGAAACCGGCATTTCTCTTACTAGAGAGCTCAACCCATAAGTGTGTGCAGTTAGGCAGCATTCATTATTTAAAGCCTATTTCACTAGATCAGACGATCTGTGTCCGTGTAGATCTTACGTAAGTCATACTTCTGCTTCTTCGTTTAACGTGTCTTTCCCACGTCTGATGTGAGTCGTGAGTTGCACTTTTGCCGGGGCAACACAAAATGACTTTCTCCATGAATTTCTATCATTTATGATGGTTCCGATGTGCTATCTTTAACCGAGTCACTCCAAGTCGTCTTCCGTCTGCCTTTTCCTCGCTTACCCTCAACTGAGATGTGTGTACATCCGTTTATCCAACCAGAGCTTCGTTGAGCATATCTATACCACCGTAGGCAGTTGAAATGCAGAACTGTCTCTAGTCTGGGCTCCTTCAGCCTTAATAGCAGGAAGTCACAACTCTATCTTCCAGACGCACACCACAAATCCATAGCCTTGTCATTCCTCTGCATCCTCGGATGTAACGTGTTGTTGTAAACAAAGTAATAAGTGAAAGTGAAAGACGGGCTGAGATGGGAAGAAGCTCATGAAACGTGCCAATGTAATCGGTCGGGTTAGGACGAACTTAATTCACATTTCCCACCAGCACAGATCATATATCATAGATTGTCATGTAAACAACTATTATCCAAAATTGATGTCGTCTTCAGCTTGATTTATTTTTTGAGCTTTTGACTGACTTAAGTCATCTTTAGGAGGAATTGTTAAACACGTAACATATACAGAATGATAAATTTGACACTTTTGGCAGAAAGAGTCTGATGAAATATAGAAATCACAAATGAACAACTTTTATTTTCGATTTTCTTTTTTTTTTCTTCTTCAATGAAATACAATAATTATTGATTATCTACTCGCTGTACCGACCTGGCGTTACCCGAGATCCATTACATTCAAATTTGTTTTGTAAATAGTTCTATGTTCTATAACCACGCCTCTTTTGTTTAGGTTCAGTATCTAAGCTAAAAAAGCAAATAATCAACGCTAACTCTTACGAAAAGAGTTAGCGTTATTTCATTTAGCTGATTTTTCTTTTTAGGTGTTAATTTAAGAATGTCTCCATATTAGCAAACTCTGGGAGTAGATTAAGTACAATTTTTTAATAAATTGTAGAAAATTATGTTGCTTAATTACCAATAACAGTATAGGACCCAAGGGCTTCTGCAGTATAGGAACCAGGGGTGCTTCTACAATATAAGACCCAGATGCTTATGCAGTATAGGGACCATGGGTGCTTCTACAGTATAGGGGCCAGGGCTGCTTCTACAGTATAGGGACCCGGGGTGCATCTACAGTATAGGACCCAGCACCGGGGGTGCTTCTGCAGAATAGGGACCATGGGTGCTTATGCAGTATAGGCACTGGGGGTGCTTCTACAGTATAGGATCCAGAGGCTTCTGCAGTACAGGGACGGGGGGTGCTTCTGCAGTATAGCCACCGGGGCGCTTATACAGTATAGGACCCAGCACCGGGGGTTCTTCTACAGTATAGGACCCAGCACTGGAGGGCTTCGTCAATTTAGGACCCAGAGGCTTCGGCGTTGTCCGGGAGAAAAGTGCTAAATGTCCTAGATAGAGCTACTGTAGTGTTTCTCTTCGGACTATTGTGCAGATGAAAAGGAGGGGGGGGGGGGTCGGTAAGAGTGATTTTAGTAGTGCTCTGGAGGCCATCTTGATTTTCTAAATACTCGGCGTTGTCCGGGAGAAAAGTGCTCAATATCCTATTTTGCTTGCGGAGAGGAGGAGGGAGAGCCCCGGGCAACGCCGGGTACCCTTGCTAGTCTTCTATAAAATAAAAGTGAACATGTGTGTGTCCGGCACACTTCGAACTATTGGGGGGGGGGGGTTAAGTTTAAGGTAGCAATAGCATTAGTTTTGTCTTTTCCTTATCGATTAGTTTTGTTTCAATGATTTCAAGTAGTGTATAGAAATTAAATTGCTATGCATTAGTGAGCGGGCGAAGCCAGCTAGTTAATGATAAAACAAATGTTAGGTATGATGTTTACCAAATTTGAAAAGTTCCAATGTGATTTTGAAGCGTTTAAACTGCCAAATCAAAAATTAATTTCTTGCTAGAATTAAAGTTTATAGGCAAAAATAGAGATCTTTTCTCAACCTAATGGCAGACACTTTCCATCCTCTATACATAATTCTTGAGTGTGCCATCCAAGCAACAAATCCTTATCTACAGATGTTGTACATCTGGAGTGTGTTCAATGGTTGGCAACCAGGATGCTGACGGGACTCTTCATGCTTACCTACAAAGAGCGGCTTCAAAGACTAAATCTTTTCTCACTGGAGCAGCGGAGGATGCAAGGAGACTTGATTCTGGCTTACAATATTATCAACAGGAATTTTAATCTACTTTTCATTTCCCTGACTAACATGCAGAAATTTAAATCTTGCTGCTGAACTCCCTACTTAGGATGTCCCTGAAGGTATGGTCCCTAATTCACAGTAGCCCCTTACATCTCAGTGCCAATGTGCCTTGTTGGGGTGGATGAAAGTTTTAAAAATACAAGTCACCTGTGCAATATCATCTTACAAAGGCCATTTCTGCCAGTGATGGCAAATGGCTATCAAGTGGGGTTGCTCTCTCTATCTCTCTCACATGTATACAAATATTTTTGATATTTTCTGTGACTGTCTCTTTTTAAATAAACCCTTTTTAAATAAACCCTTTTTATAAACAGGATTCTGAGTAGGTTTATCAGCAGATGAAAAGAACCTGGGTCCACAACGATGACACTGGTCTATAATTGTTTTAGACCCCCCCCCCCCCCATCTGTAAATGAAAATGTAACAATTATAGATAAATTTAGAAGATTCCAAGTTCTACCATCACTTGAAATAGGCAATGCATTCAAATCCCATCTATATAGAGCAAAGCTGGATGGATAGCTCGTCTTGCTACATCCAGCCACACTGTATGTACTGCCCCCCCCCCCCCCATTGGGGAGAGCACCCAGACCACGTCTTTTCTGCTTGAAGTCTCGCCAGCCAAAGAGACAGAAATTAATGCAGGTGTGCCCCAGGGGTCGATCCTTGGACCTTTATTATTCCTGATATTTATAAACGACCTCCCTACTGAAATTGTGTCCAGAATGTGTATATTTTCTGATAAAATCATGCTCTATTCTAGGCAGAACAAACGCACACATATCCAATGCAATTTCTGAATATTTAGAAAATGACTTCCAGTCTGTAGTGGAATGGGGACATAAATAGATGGTAACATTTAATGCTACTAAGACAAAGCTCCTTTCTTTTAACAATTATAAGAAAACTTTTCAACCACCAATTGCCATGGTTAATAGCATCATGACAGCTTCTGATCTACATCTTTTCCAAAAGTACCTCGGCCAAACGTTCACAGCTAACATGAATTGGAACAAATACATAGAAGACGTTGCCAAGGCTGCTGCAAAGAAAGTGGGCTCCCTCTACCGTGCCAGAAAACTTCTCACACCTGTCAGTATCCTATATCTCTACAAAGCTACCATTCGCCCATGCATCGAGTATTGTTGCCACATTTCTGCTAAAGCATCAACTACTAGTTTCTCCCTATTAGACGGGGCTCAAAAAAGAATCTCCAATCTAATAGGTCCCGCACTGTCAACCAAGCTCCAACCCCTATTCCATCGCTGCAATAATGCATCCCTGTGCTTGTTTTGCAAGTACTTCAATGGAATGTGCTTGGATTAGCTCACGGCACTGGTGCCCCCTCTACGTAAATAGTGCTGACCAACCCAACAAGCAGCAAAATATCAGCCCATTTACTGTAGAGGTCCCCAGATACCGGAAAGCTTTCTACTCTAATAGGTTCTTCCCTCGAACTGATAGCCTTTGGAATTCCCTCTCTGATCCCCGTTTCCTTGACTGTACTAACATGCAGAAATTTAAATGTAATTTGAACAGACATCTTGTTGCTCAACTCCCTACTTAGGATGTCCCTGTAGGTATTGTCCCTAATTCACAGTAGTCCCTTACATCTCAGTGGCAATGTGCCTTGTTGGGGTGGATAAAAGTTTTAAAAATACAAGTCACCTGTGCAATATCATCTTATAAAGGCCATCGAAAATAATAATTTCTGCCTTTGGTTTGAGTTTAAAAAATTAATGACCGCACTAGATGGATATATAAGTTCATTAACTTTGTCAATGTAAAAGTTGGTGTCATAATATACGGCAACCTATTGTCCTTAGTGCTGGTAAATAAAAAATCCTGTGATGGTTCTCCATCACAGGATTTTTTATTTCTCAAGTAGTCAGAGAGCAGCGCCCAGCTTAACTTTATTTTCACTGGTGTTGAACTTGACACCTAAGACAACTTTGAGATATCTCAATTGTTTTTTCAGCGCTTCCAAGCCACTTCCTGAAACTAATTGTATTTCTTTAACGGACTTGATGATTTTCTGTTTCTCAAAAACAGCAGCTTGACTCCTTTTCCTTCTTTTGCCTTCCATTTTGTCTAATTCTTTCTTGGATGCAGTTTTACAAGGACTTCTTGTTGGGTGTGTCTTTGGCTCAGATGTTTTACCCGTTTCCTTGATGCTAAGAATGGATTGCTGCTCAGTTCACAAACTATTTTCTTTTGAGCGGGTTTATTCTTCCACGGGGAGTGATTGATACATTATCCAATCAGAACACTTTGCATGGGAGGCACTTCCGCTGAACTGTACAAACTTTTCCTCCCGCTTTTCACGAGTCAGATGTTTTGATGTCATCCTTGATAGACGTGCCATGTCCTCATCTCAACCAGGCAGAAGACTTGACTCGCTCATGCAAGATACCCAATTGATCAGGCATGTACATGCGTGCCTGCCCACTCAGCATGCAGCAGTATTTCTTGTTACATAACTCATTCATAATCCCTTGCTGTTTGTTGGTGAAGCAATGTATAAATAAAGCTAATTTAAAATGTTTATGAAGAGTTTGTCCTTTTTCAATGCTTACAGAATGGACACCTCATCAATTCTTATTATTTGCTTGATATATCGATGGAATTTGTGAAATGAAAAACGCTTCAGCTCCTTAGGCCTTTGTCCGTGTAATTTCCGTTTTGATTATTTTTCTTTGGTCAGTTTTTTTTAATGTTGCGGATAAATGTTTTACATAATTGGATGACAGAAGTTTATTTATCCATTTATTCACTATAAATAATTTACGTTACTAAAATAGGAATTTACCAAAAAGATTTGAAAAAAAAACATTAAAAATTTTGGTTTGTTTGTTTGTTTTAGTTTTATAACAAGATGATGTGTCAGAAGTGTGCTGATGTATGGCTCCGAAACCTGGGCTGTCTCTTCCGGCACACTAAAAAAAAAACTGCACCGTAATGACAAGACAATGGTCAGATGGATCTGTTTGGTGAGGCCTGAACAAAGCATACTGTTTGGGTCTCTACTCGCGCAAATCAACTTGGAAATCAGGCAGAAAAGCAGACTGCGTTGGTTGGGGCATGTTGAGCGCAGCAAGGGCTGGATTGTTAAAGTCCGACAGTTGAATGTGCCAGCAGAGAAGACCACCACTGGCAGACCCAAGTTGTCTTGGAGGACATGATCAAACGTGATAGGAGAGCCTTGGGTATGGATTCCATCGGGCCTCACCAAAGACAAGAATGAAGGGGAAGACTTAGATCGAGACGAGACAATCAGACCCTACCCTCATCAGAGAATTAATTATGGATAATTCAACAAATAAACCGGTTGATGATGATGATATTACGCTCTTATAGAATAATCGAGCACTTAATTGGATTTCTTTCCACCAAACAGAACCAACAAATATATATATATATATATATGAAAAATATTTGTTGTTGTTTATTATCTACAGACGTATACATTTCGTCTCTTTTCAATCAAGACTCTTCAGCGTAGAAGTATGACTATTCACTACCGGTCACTCGGTTCGAAACCCTGGATTATAAGTATATTTCAACTTCAATCCAACGTCTTAAACCTCGCGGCCAATATCCGAACAGCTGATATATATAAAATTACAGATCTATGATTTAATGTCAATTTCGGAGACAAAGAAAACTTACATGCGTTTGTTTTATTTTTTTGCATAAAATTACACCTTCATATTGTATTGTTTTTATTTGGCAACAAACTCTGCTGGCAGGATTTTCGTGTAGCTACTTGAATTTGTTCTAGTATGCTTTGAATTCTCCCAGAAACACGTGTAAGTTTTCTTTGCTCCAAAATTGGCATTAAATCACAGTATCATTTCATTTATTTATAGCTCTTTCAAATTTTGAAATATTTAAAGGTTTGAATATTCATTTGGAATTTAATTTCCATAAGAATCGATCGGAACTATATCAAATTTTTTTTATATTATCACACATATGTATATATACTTTAATAGAATATTCGAATATCTATGTATCTCATATAGATATAAAGGGAAGGGTCCCCTTGATTTCTGAAGTCTTCTACTGAAGTAAAACGAAACAAAAAAATATGAGAGTTTGAATTACCTACTAGACACAATCCTCAAGTGTCTTAGGTCTCTGTACAAGGGTTTGTCAGGACAACCAGACATGAGGATACTTCACCTTACAAGTAAATCCTGACCAAATATTCAAAATAACATAGTATTCGAGACCAAATAAGATCTCCTCAACACGGCTATACACTGGCTCATAAGAGGAATGATGCACCTACTCCAAGTGATGTTAGCTCAAGTAACAGCACTTAGCTGGATACTCCACCAGACTAGATGAATTCTTGTTCTGGACTCCGGTAAGACCAAAAGAATGCAAAATAGATATACTATAACAGTTTATTGGTCAATTCGGGAGAGGAAAATTCATGTTCTTAACTTCTTTACTAACTCAATGTTTGACAGGTGAAGAGAACTTTAATTTGAATATCTATGTATCTCATATAGAGATCAAGTGTTAGCCCCAGAAAGGGGCCCCTTGATTTCGAGAACTTTGACTGAAGTAAAATGAAATAAACATATGAAATATGTTGCTAGGTAAGCATTCTGTGTTCTTGACAAATAAAAATCTAAAAGGACGCAGTAAACCCTTACCTGTTATTACCAGGAACATAGCTCAATTTTCCCATTGAAAAATATACATTGCACAGTTTTCTTTAAAAAATAAACTCAATAAGATTTGAATGATTCCTATGATTTTCTCATGCTCAGATTGAGTTTGATAGATTGAAAGTAGTTAGCAGATACACAAACAGATACATGCTTTGCATATTGGTGTAGATTCTATTTTTTTAATTCTTGTTCTTTTCCAGAGAAGACCTGAAATCTGGCCACCTGCAGCACATCACCCCTCCAGCTCCCAGGGGTCATGTGAGTAAACTATTCATTTTTTTTCTTTCATTTCTGACTTTCTTTTTTTTAACTATCTTGTTTTGTTGAATGGGGCAAGGCTATAGGATTAGTCCCAACCAACCCTTGTTAGAAAATACCTAATGAGTACTAAGTTCTATACTCACCTATGGTTCCGAGCACAACACAGAACTGCCTCATGTTGAATATCCAGTCCGGGTGTACCGAAGATGTCACCTGGAAGCAATAAAACGTACTTGAGACGGACATGCACCTGGCCGGAATAAACAAAACACGGTCGATTGTCCGAAATAAAATAATTGGTGATTGATTCAAAATCACTTGCAAAGGTTATGCTATCCAAAAAGGTTATTTGCAGACAGAAATACCCACTCGCTAAATAAATGCACTAACTACATTGTCAATTCCTGTGCGCCCTCCTTTCTCACTAACCCGCACTCGTTCACCGCCACTGACAATAAAGATATCTCATTATTAGTGTGGGGATGATTAATTGAAAAAATTTGGAACTTTTCGGGGTATCGGAATCGAAAAATGTTAGCCTTATTTCCGATTCAAAAAACAATTCCTTGAATTTTTTCTTAACAATAAAAACAAAACAAACACAATATATTTAATAGAAGATTGTTTATTTACTACATAAGACTTAGGACCACAGGTTAGGAATCACATTCCCAGATTTAGCATTGACTCTCCAACTCTAATTTAATTATTTTTTTATTGGTAAATTATGGTAAACAAAGTAAATATTCTAGAGTTCATTTGCTTATTCTCTTATCAAAACTTTTGAAATTAAATTTTTGCACCTATTTGCAAAATGTCTATGTGAGGCCTCCACTGAGTTCAAAGTTGAATATTAAAAGATTTATAACACTCGGGCCAAGTTTTTATTTATTTTTCTGTCGCTACTCTGACCTTCGTCGTCGTCTGGTCACCATGTATATATCCTCTGAAATAATGTTTTAATGTATTGTTTTCGGTTTTGGCACAAGTGAAAAATATAGATGAAAATCTCACAATGAGTTTATCAAAATCTTGAATCGAATACATAAAAGGAAAACATTTGAAAGTTTGTCAAATTAAAAAATAAATCATATATACATTTAAAAGTAACCTCCTCTCCCAAAAATTAGATTCAACTTTTTTTTAGGCGATTAGGTATGAACATGCTGAAAAAATATTATTTTAGAATTATTATTTTAGAATTTAGAGTGGGGGTTAGTTACGCATATAAATCTAATGTAAAATGATCCCCCATTTCCAGGTAATTCTAACATTTTAGGGTGTTAACTAAATTTTTTACCACTAACCCAAACTCATAAAACCACATGTAATCGCTTTATTTTTTTTATTACCACGCAGACTTAGGGTTATTAATAGGATGGAGGCGTGTTTTTTATGACTTTTAACAATGACATATTTTATACTAAAGTTTGATCAGGAACATTGACATGGCCAAGATTCAAAAACGAACAAAATTGTTTACATGTCCTTAAAACGCTGTCTGGTCTAAAAAAAGGTGATTATTTTATGTTAAATTTATATGTGAAACTGATTTTTTGTTGTTTTATATTATTTTTACCACTAAGTTTTTCAGGCTGTTTACATGTAATCGCCCCAAAATTGGAGAATCGCATTTTTCTTTTTGAGTGAATTAGCATAGGGCGCAGAGCTATAATAATACCTCCTTTTCTTTCATAACAAAAAGTTTATGATTGCGAATTAGCGAAAAAAAACAAAAGAAAACAAGCACCGATAATTTCATAAGAATGCAGTATTTACAAAGTACCAGAAAAGTGCTTGAAAATGACATAAAATATTTTTGTCAAGAAAAAAATTATTGATAAACATTTATCGATAATTATTAAAAAAAATTAAATATAAAACAATTTTTTGTTTAATTTAAAAAAATTAATTAATTTTTTTGTTGATGGGTCTTTGTCCGTGTTTGAATTATTTTGGTGGGCTTTTGTCCGGTCACTGTTTAACCCCCACCCTACCCCTACAAAAATGAGATTCTACTTGTTTTTGTGAACACCCTGAAAAAAACGACATTTTTACAGAATTTAGAGTGGGAGATCAATTTCACACATAAATTTAACCTAAAATTAGCTATTCCCAAGACATTCTAGTGTTTTAGAGCAGTTAACCAAAAAATGTTTATTTTGCTCTGGGAGATAAATTTTTTTTTGGGGGGGGGGGGGAGGGGGGGTCTACTTTTTTAAAACGATTAGGCATGCTTTGACGACCTTGCCAGCTGAACTTAGGGTTAGTGGTAAGAAAATTTAGTGAACATTCCTAAAAAGTTAGTGGCCCGCAAATGATCATTTTATGTAAAATGTATATACGAAAGTGATCTCCCACTGTAAATTCTAAAATAATTGGTGGGTTTTTTTGTTCTTTCCGACAAGTTTTTCAAGGTGTTTACACGTATTCACCTAAAAAAAGTAGAATCTAAAATTTGCCACTATCGTTATTAGTAGTATTACTATTATCTGTATATTGTTTTTCTTTTTACAGTTAAACAAATCAATCTAATAACCAACCAAATCTTTATAATTAGGATTAAATATATGAACATTCTTTGATAGAGGAAAGGCACAGAATAGTTAACAAAGCCCCCCTCCCCATGTTAAGAATGATTTTCTAAATAGTAACATTATTATTTAGAAACTCATTCTTAACATGGAGAGGGGGCTTTAAGTATTCTGTTCCTACACCGTCTTCTTAAATTGTCGACTATTTTCAATTGTTAATCAAAAAATTCAAATAGCATTTTCTACACTAATGACAAATTAATACCATTCGGTTTTGTTTTAAAAGAGAAATTATTAGTTGCCTCATTATTTTCAATCAAATGAATATTTAGAAAGATCTACTCGTGTAATATACACACCCCGCCCCTAAGTATTTATTACGTTTGCAAAAATGTGTTCATTACATAGGGGTTTTACAGTAACTTGAAAATTAAAAAAAAAAAAAAAAAATTTTTAAAGTAACAAATCTCTAATCAAATATTTAAAAATTTTAAAAGAATCGGAATGAGGAACTTCGAACAGAATCTGTAATTGTATGGGAATCGGGGGGGGGGGAAATATTGAAATCGTCCCATCACTAATCATTATATTTTTATACATCAATGTTTGTTGTCATTCTTTTAAGCACAGTAGAAATAGAACGCTCAGACACCCTTGTTTACCCTCACCACGAAACCTGAAATCAATCTTCCCCAATCCTTTTTACGTTTTTTTATATCTTCCTGTCTATCCTATTTCCCAATCTTATCAATGACTGGATAACTGAAACCACTACAGCATAATCACGTTGATACACTGGTTCTCGTTAGATCACCCTGGTGCTACCAGATCAGGCTGTCTGAAGATACTGGCTTCCTGACCCAACATTGATGTTATTGATTTTTCCTTTCTCTTTGCAAAACTCAAAGCCAAAAACACAAACAACAATTTTTCTTTTACAAAACAACCAAACGAAACACCATGAATACATATTTGAAGATATATAGAACTTGAAGCATAAAAACTTTTATCAAAATGACCGTACTCTTCAATGAATAACTGGAAAATGGTTGATATGCCGGAAAACAAAACAACCTTGTTAGATCACCACCCTGTCGACAGGGCCTCGAATTTGCCGACTGCAACCCCATGCAGAGAGGTAACCCACCCCATAAAACAGGGCAACCCATAGTCCGTGAGTAGTAACCGGTGATGCCTTAGGACGGGATCCTGGTGGTTGAGCTATTCGTCCACTTTGGCCCTTACTTCGGCTAGACGGGAGGTCGGAGAGGCCTGATTCAATCAATTGGCTGGTCACGTCATGTCCTAGTATCGATAAGTTCATCCCCAACCGTATTATTCAATCTGATTTTTCAAAAAAGCAAAACCTTAATTCTCTTTTATTTTTCTCCCCAAATAGATACTAGAAGGTGATGGCTGAGGGTCAATCATGTTGAGAACAAAGAAGATTATCAATGCTAAAGAGTAATGTTTTTTTCTGGGAGTAGTGTTTTCTGAAAGTAATGTCCCTACCCTCTTTGTAAAATTTCTTTCTAAGAGTAATGTTTTTTTCTGGAATTAATGTCCCACTTTTACTGCGAAATTTCTTTCTAGCAGTGGCAGACTATTTTTATTTTTTTATTTTATTGAAAAATCTGTGTGCTTTTTTGATTTGTGCACTCTTTTAAGAACCCCCTCCACACACACACTGATCCGAATTCTTTTATTTAAAAAAACCCACTAAACTAAGTTTTAGGTTTTGTTCTACAGAAGTCAGTTTAGTTTGGTTCATATTGTGTAGAAGTACAAAATTATATTTAAGTAAACTGAAAATGATCAAACGCTTGAGCAATAAGTTAAGAGACTTGTACCAATGTCCTGATCAGATAGAAGTAAAATTTGCCTCCATGTTTCATCTGTGAACTGTCTTTGCTGCATTATCGTCGCCAGCAATCCTCGAAGACACTGAGGAGGAGTTGCAACAAGAATTTAATAGTCTCTGCAAAGAATATGCTGGGAACTTAAATGTTTCTATATTGCCTTTGGAAGTTCCTCGTATTCGGGACTTCTTAGCGGCATCTTTCAAGGGGGAAAATGGTATAAGCCTCACAATGATCGACAAATTATCGGCTATTGAATGACTGAGATTGATTCATCGGTGGCAAGTGCAAGAAACATTGCCAAATATTGTTATTGCTCTGTGGTTGTTTTTGACTCTTACAGTTTCTGTTGCCACCGAAGAGAGAAGCTTCTCAAAACTAATTTACGATCAAGTATGTCGAAAGATCGCCTTTCGAATTTGTCGCTCTTATCAATTGAACATGAAACTGTGGAGCTGATGGACTTTCACAAAATTATAAGTGACTTCGCTTCTACAAAAGCTCGAAAAGTCAAAATTCAATAAATCTGGTTATCAGCTAATTAAATACAAATTATTTTTTCTGTTTTCCAAATTCATTGTTTTTCTTCTTTTTTTTCTATCAGCATCATTATAACTCTTTAATCTCTTTTTGTCCTTACGGTGTATGACATTAAACTAGATTTGGTGGTTATGCTCCAATTTGGGAGCCTTGGGGAGTCACCTCTTAGTTGCCATTGCTCCCACATCCATTCTGATCCGGAATGGCAATATCTGTCAAGGTCTCTTCTATCGGTTAAATAGAATCTGTTATTAACAAAACATTTATGTACAAACTATTCATCTACATTATCATCATATTCGGTTTAACATCTGTCTTACATACTGGCAGGTATTAGACGACTTTTAGAAATTGACTTTCAAACGAACCTATCTCTAGCCAGGTCTTTATTTATCCCTATTTCTTTCAAATCCATCCTTATCACTCCTACTCCATGTTTTCCTTGGTCTTCCACTGCTTACTTAAACCCTGCTATCTAAACTGTTCTACATCTACTAAACCATTCTCATTCATTCTTTCAATGTGATTGAACCGATAAAGTCTCCTGCTCTGCACACATCTCTCTATACTGTTCAGATTTAATCTTCCTCTTCCTCTGTGGTCATCAGATCTAAGCCTATCTTAAAGACTCCCATTACACATCCATCATATCATTCTTATATCATTTCTCTCCATGCAACACATATCCTCAACCCTCACTGGTCAGATTTAACTTCCATACATCACGCTGTGCACACATGCCTAATAGACTCTTCGTTTGGTCGACAACAGTAACGCTCTGCTGGTTAGTAATGGCAGAAGTTCCCTGAAGTTCATCGATCAACTTTTAACTCTTGCTATCACACCAGCACCAGGTTTTATAGGATTTTTAAAAAGTATATTGTTAAATATATAATTTCTTAACTTAGACATTGGTTGACAAAGCAGCAGTTACGGTTGCTGATGTTTTTAAACAAACATACAAGGTGTCAATAAAGTTTGTTACTTTTAAAAAATGTATAATTTTATTTGTATTTGCGATAAAAAATAATCTATAAAAAATGTTATAAAGTTTCATGTACATAGTTTCAAGTATAGTTATTAAATAATTCTTCAACACAAAATTTGCAACAATTTTTAGATATGTAAAAAAATATTTCTAAATCAGGAATTTCCTAACAGATGGATCGAAAGGGTTGGACCGTTTTATTGGCCTCTGCGTTTGCCAGATTTGACTCCATTAGATTTTTTTTTTTATTGGGACATGTGAAAACAATTATGTATGCAACCAAACTTAGTCCAGTAGAAGATTTGAAAGCTAAAAAATAACTAATGTGATTTCAGGCATTACTGTAAATCAGTTGGCAAATGTTTTCGTATTACCTTTTCTATTGCAAATGATGGAGGACATGTGGAAACTTAAATAAAATTTCAATAAAACCTTTTAAAATATAGATTTACTTCTTTCTAATCCTTTTTACAGATTATTTCTATCGCAAATACAAAAAAGTTATGAATTTTTTTTTAAGTGCACACAAACTTTATGGACACACTGTATAAGTCCACAGCTTTTAGCAAGTAATATTCCTCCTTTGACTGCATCCACTTTCAAGTAAATATATATTTCGTTCTTGATAATAATCATGAAGTGTGCTCGGTTAAAAGCAAACACGATCCACAGTTTTAGTAGTATCTACTTGACCACGAGACAACCGTTGGGTCAGTATTGTTCTTGTTCCATCAGCCATGACCGTGTAGAAGTGTTAAGTAATTTTTATGTTAGCATTAGTTACTAACCCTGTGTATTAAATAAAAGGTTCAGTTAAAATTTCCGTATAGATTCACAGAAGGTTCTGGAAGATTTAATGTTATCGTTTTTTTGTTTTGTATTAAGATTAGTAAATAATTGCGCTGGGAGGAGATTTGTGTATGCGTGTAATGTGTATATAATCACCCATGATGTGCTTTTTAGGTAGATATCCCTAATGCATAAAAATCATTCTCAATTTTCTCATGGTTTGTTTATGTGAAAAATAAAAAAATTTAAAACTAATAGGTGTATTTTTTTTTAAGTGTGTTTTGTTCATTCTCTTAAAATGTTTGTTGAGAAAATTTGTATGGTCGTTTTTTACCAGTAACATATTAAGAAAAAAAAATAACCTTAATATGTATTAATCTCACACAAATTTTAATTTCATCAGACTTCCACTCATTTTCAAATTGCTAAGATGTTAAATTTGGAAAACTTATACATTTTATCGTCTTATTTCCCTTGATCAGGAGTTTGACATTTTCTGGCAGCCTGCAATCTCAGTCTCTAAGCTTGGCAGTCTTAAGGATTGATTCCATTCAAATTCCATTGTCTAAATTCCTTATTGATGGTTTGCATCCAAGTTTTCTTGGGTCATCCAATTTTCATCCAACTTTCCTCCTGTTTCCCACCTCAAGATCTCTTCATTTTCTTATCCAAGAATCGCTCTTCTAAACATCGCCAAGAGTTCATCAAGCTTTGGTCAATTCATCCTTGCCAACAGGGTGACAGTCTGATTGATCCGACTACACATTGCATATCCATCTGATCATTGTGCTGTCATTATACTGAGGACGGGCAAATGGGGCATATCTCTATTTATATAAAGTTAGGTGTGTTTATATATCTGTATGCGCAGAATTCACTCCTAAATTAACTGATCATTATGAATTTTGGAACACAGCTGCTAGGCATAAAGGTAGATAATGTGGGCTATATTTAGTTTTATTTATTTATTTTTTATGCAAAGGGGATACTTTCGGTTTTTGTGAAATGTTAACAATAGGTATTAGGGATAAATTAATAAATATACCCCAAATTTCAGTTTCTTTGGAGAATTTTAAAGTGGTTTTAGTGGTCATAATATGGTCACAATCTCCTATTTGAAAATTCACATATTTCAGATTTGCATTAAATTTGATCCATAGTCATTAGACATCGATTAAACAAGATTCCCTAAATTTCAATTTCTTCTGAAGACTCCTTAAGCTTAAGCCTTAAATTTTAGACATTTTCTACACTCAAAATGACTTAATGGATTTTGATCAAAATTGGAAAAAGGATTTGAGACATAAGGTTTAGTATCATCATATATTGATATTACTCTTCGTTAAGGAACATAAAAGTTGTGCACAATTGTTCTGGTCAGTTTTACCCATCCTTGGACTGGGTACTCTTCTAGTTTCTTATGAAATAAAATAATCTATTGAATAAATGCTGAAAATTTGATTTAAAATGATTTATTTTAATTGAAAAAATAAAATTAATAAACCCATGCGTACACACACATCTTTGTTTACGAATAGAAATCTATTAAGAGCCCCATGTATTGATGTGGGGGGGTGGGGGGGGGGGGGGATATCATCATAATTTCCTATCACTGGTATTGTTTGATATTGATATGCACAATGCTGCAACCAGAAAGAGATATGAGTCTCCGCTGTTTAGTGAAATTCCGTTTTTTTTTGTTTTTTGTTTTTTTTAATCCAAGAAAAGCGGATTGCTAGAACCTTCTATGGATGTGAGTTCTCCACTTTTTGGTCGAAATCCGCTTTATTTTTTTTAATAAGAAGCTGATTTCTGCCAAAACGCTAAATCGCTTACTTCTGTACATTTTCATCGCTAATTAGTTGCGGTTTATTTCTTTCTCTCTTCCTCTTTCTCTTACGTTATCTTTCTTTCTCTTTTCCCATTCTTTTCTGTCTTCTTCTTCTGCCTTGCCTTCTTTTTCCTTATGACAGTTGTCTCTGAAAACTGAACATTTTAATTCTGCCGTGAACCCTAAGACTTCAAACAGTTCATGATGGAGGTAAGGGAGTTGGATGACTTTTGTTTCATCAAAGAATTACTTCCTGACTCCTTCCCCCCACATGTGAACTCAATTTATTTCTCTTGTGATTTTTAGTTGAAATTAATCTGATGATTAACTTATAAATTTGCCTGTTTTTTGTTTACCAAGATTGCTATTTCACTAATTCAACATTTTTCAAATTATTTTAAATGTGATTTTACTACTTATAACTAGCACATCATCAAAGTTGTTTTTAATTGTTGCTTTTTGCACTGCCCTCTCGCCACACACACACATGGGGTTTGTGGCCCCCAGGTTGAGAAATTCATGTCGATTTCAGCTTTTTTTTTACAATTCCTGCTGATAAGATTGAAAAAAAAAAGTTTTTAAAAAGAAAATCAATTTTGTTCATCTTCTTTCCATTGCAGACAAGATCATATTCCTCTAACCCATCGGGTTCGATGGGCGACTTAAGCCGCCGTGATGGCAGCAGTATGGGATACCGGTCTGACAGATCCCATGCCTCTACTCCTGATCTGGCTGACAAGCCGGCAACCAGGTACATCCGAGGACGCAGAGACCCAAATTTTCAACCTCGCCCTCCCCAATCTGACAAGAGTGATGGATCTAAAACTTCAGATACGCAAGAAGGGCCACGGGATCAAAGAGATGGATCACGGGATTATAGAGATGGAACCAGGCCAAGAGGACCCCCACCAGGTCGCCCACCTTATCGTGGTGGTCCCCATTATCGTGGAGGAGGTCCACCACGTGGTCCTCCAGTTAGGGATCCCAGAGATTTTGACCCAGCACACCGAGGCAGAGGACGTGGCGGACCTAGAGGTAGAGGGCGTGGGGGACCACCACGTGGCCATCCAGCTAACCGTGTACCAAGACCCCCACCTCAATCCTTAGATGAAAGTGGCAGAATTCCGAGAAGGGATCCCATAGATCATGATCCAAGAGGCCAGCCGCCACCATCTCGAAGAGATGCTGGGTAAGTTTTGATTTGATTTTTGATTTTGAGTTGCAGTTGGAAATAATTTGTTTTTGGAAAAAATTGCTAGAACATTTTATTGGGAACGTGTGAATTGTTCTTCATAAGGATATCTTTTAGGGAGGATATAATGATAATGATCCCTTACAACACAATGACTATATAATATATATATATATATATATATATATATATATATATACTTAGCCTAATTATTCCCTATCGGTATGAAACGTGGATGCCTCTGTGTAGCTTAATTGCCATAAATATATTTTCATAACTTGCTATAAATAAATGCGAAAGTTTTTTTCATTTCTCACACCTGTATTACAATCAAAACGGCTCACAGTTACTTAAACCAATACTACAACATAATCTTTTGAAATCCAGTATATATAGTAGAGAGCAACAACTCAAAGACAGGCATAACTATTTTTTACTCAGTTTATAATAAATTAATATTTGGTGTTATTCATTTGTACTTTTCTTGTCCTATTTTCCTATATATATATATATATATATATATGCAATAGTTGTGTCGATATTAACAGTAATTGAAATGATTTAATAAAAAAATAAAAAAGGATGAATTACCAAAACATTTCTTAAAATATTACGTTCATTAATTTTTAAGGGAGGTAATTCAGATAAAAACTATTAGTTTTTAAAATTATAAATATGTCATCTAAAAAGAATACTTACAGCTGGATGGCGGATAGTTTTTTTGTTTAGATATGTAAGGTTCAAGGGAGAGAACCACAGCAGAGTGCTCAATTATGAAGAAAAATAAAAAATAAGAGCGTAATATTTATTTATATATGTATTACAGAAGATCAGAACAACATTGATGCTGTCAGTTTCAAATCTAAACAAAGGGGACCTATAATCCTTTAGTCCGGTAAAGTGGACCAATTATAAATCCCCTTTGTTTGGGTTTGAAACCGACAGTATCGATGTTGTTCTGATCTTCTGTAATACATATATAAATAAATATAATATTAAATTATTTTTAATATTTTTTTTTTTTAATCTACGCACGACGTCGTTTCAAGGTTATGCCTCTCATCAGCGCAGGGAAGTAACAATCTTAGACGGTCATAGGACGCAAACCCGGTTCACAGATAAGCCTTAAATTTGTAACCGTTCACCTAGTCTCATTAGGCCACGATATATTATATACAAAAGTTGGACAAAATAATTGAAACATTTAAATTCCAAGCTCCAGCTTTGCTGAGCTGATGATGAACATCTTTGGTTGAAACTAAACTATTCAGATATTGATTCTATTCAACAGTTACTTTGGCAACAATAGTCTGATTATTTTATTCCACAATGCATTTTAATGCCCGTTGGTTTTGGTAAGTTAATGTTAGAAGTCTGGCCGGAATTACTTTGTTTGCTGGAGGGTTTCTTTTTGTTTTGTTTATTTTGTATTTATCTTCTGAAAAATGTCAGTCATGCTTCCTCATCAGAGAAGACTATATACAACTAGCTGTTTCGACCCGGCATTGCCTAGTAGTGTTTTTACTTAAAATTTGTTTTGTTTTCCCATTTTTTTTTTTTAAACTATGCAGTCTTTTTTTTATATAAAATATATTTTTTTGTTTTAAACAAAGGAAAATAACTTTGTATGGATAAATAAAAGTTTACATTTTTTTTTTTTTTAGATGGCGTATTGACAGTTTTTGCTAATAAGTCAAGTAACACTGCTGTATCATCTAAGCGGTTAATTGTAACCCCTCCCTTCTTTATGTAGGAACAGTTCATGTGTGGATGTGAAAAAGCAAGTGGGTGGACGAAAATCAGACTTGCAGAAAACAAAAGTGATGATTTTTTTGCAACATTAAGACCTGTATATTAATTAAATTATTATATTAATTAAAACTAAATGATGATAAAAATATATTCATTGGAATCAAGTTAAGGGAACATAGTCAAAAGAGACCAGATTTTTGTATACAAAGAGATTTAATTATAGATTGTGTAGGAAAAAGTGATCTATGACAAAGAAACGATGAAAATCCTAGTTCTTCATCTTTCTACACTTATAATTGTTTGAAAATTCTTAGAATGAAGAACAGGTAGTGTTATTTCAAGGTTTGGGAAATCTATATTAGTATAAGACAACCAACTTGTCAAGAAATAAATTTTTCTTTGATGAGGGGTAATGAAAATTTCTTGGAAAAATATTTTATACCTATAATTATTTATTTATTTTTGTTATATTTTCCAGGCCTCTTGCATATTCCTCAGATGATTCTAGAAGTATAAAGAAGGTCCCCTTGGAATCTTCGTCAGAATCAGAACTTTGATAAAAATCCATTGACGCCACCGAAGTCAGCCTTATTCATTGATCAACAATTCAACACTAGTATATATTTTTTTTTATAATATTTTTTTTAGTTCCATTTAAGAAAAACTGTTTTGAATTTAAAAAAAAATAAAAATTAAAAGCAATTTTTTTTTTTCAACAAATTAAAAAAAAAAAATCTGGTCGGGTACAATGTATTTTTAAAATATTTTACTTAGATGTGCCGCAGATGGAATAAAGAGGCTATTTTTTGTAAAAGAAAAAAAAAAGAAAAACTAATTGAGGAAACTTAATATTTGGTAAGAAGTGCAAAAAAAAAAAGATTTCTTTTTCTAGTCAACTGAAGAAATTTTAGCTTGCATGCAAATTTTAGTTAAATACATATTTGTTGAGAGGGCACGTGTAATGTAATGGATACCAGCACTATGGAATCGGACGATCAGAGTTCAAATCCAGTCTGATCTTTTGCTTTCACTTATTCTGTAATCACGTTACTTCCGTTCTCTCTTTCTCTCTCTCTCTCTTATATATATAACTAGCATATACCGGGGTTTATTATTGTCATATTTTTTTTAATTTAAAAAAAAATATGTAAATCACGAAGAGATAGAAAAAAGAAAGCTCAAAATGTAAGGAAGACAACTGATATTTTTCCCTTTAAGCTAAAAAGGGAATTATCTCCCTTACATTTTGTGCGTTTTAAGTCATCATTTAAAATTGTCTTCATTGTAATAATTTTCTTCGCCAGAGTAATTTTCGGGAAAACTGGAGCGAGTTGCACTTTTGTAGTGTAAAGAACATGCTGTAAGGATAAAAAGTTAGAAATCGCTAGTCAGAATCAAATATCGATTTGTCAGATACATTGCTATTTAGGTTTAGCTTCGAAAATCTGACAAGATAGCTTTATATGTTAGATAAAATACTCTTGCACCTACAAGGGTGCATGTAAAACTTTTTAGAAAATATTTCTGCTTTATGCTCAATAAAACTTAAATATTTTTCCAAATATATATTTTTTTAATTTGTTTAAAGTGTTTTTGGTTGTGTTAACAGATATTTTCAAGAATATTAGTGTTTTTTTTCTTTTTCCTAAACTTTCAACAAGACTTATTTTTGTGTGCATTAAATTAATGTTACAGCATACGGTAAGAAAAAAGTGGAGAGCTTCTCATTATTCGATAAATTGATCAAAAATCTTATTTCAAGGTGGGTACGTTTTCTGTGGATTTTGGATTTTCATATCCAAATCCTTGATTACCTCTAAAGTAAAAGTGAACATTTTTTGTTCAAAGTTTTTTGTTCAAAGTTCTCCAAGTTTTACCACAAAGAAATGGCAATTTATTTAGAATGTAAAACTTTTGAACTCTTAAAGAGAGGAAAAAAAGGGGGGAAGGTCTCTGAAAGTGTAACCTTGGACAGAGTTAGACATCTAGAATAATGCTGAGAAATTTCTAAATGTTACTAGAGAAAGGATCCTTTTTTTTTTTTCTAAATAAAATTGAAAATGAAAAATCCAAAAGTTATACCAGACAACTATTTAAACTTCAGAAAAAAAATTACATTTTTAAAATATATCATGAATAGATTTTGAAAAAGTAACTTTTCTTTTATCTAAAGGTGTTTGTGATTCATGTAATACAAGATGGTCAATATTTAAAATTCCATCCACCATTTTTTTTTTATCGTGAGTTCAGGTGCTAACACACACAAGCATCATTTTTAAAGGATAATGATTAATAGTATATGTTCACCAAAATCCGTCCTACAATATTTTTACACTTTATTTCTCTTTATATTTTTATAAAAAGTTGAAGGGAAGAAAGCAAAAACGTTCTTTTATTCTGTTTTTCAAATCAACATTTATGGTTAGGACACACATGTAGTAGTGAGAATACACATTTAGTTTTCATTTGGAACAAATTACTGAAATCCCCTGAAAACGAACTTAATCAAAGGGAAACAACCAATACAAAGCTGTAGATTAAAATTTATCAAACTTTTTGCATTTTGTTTTTTTAATTATCACTTTGGTTTCAACACCAACTCTCGCAAGACCTGGTGTAATCGATAATGTTATGGTGTATGGAAATTGCTTATACAGAGTTAAAATCCTCTCAGATCTTTTGTGTTATGATTAGAATATGCGATGGGTTGTAAGCCTTTAGAATGGCATTGGTCATAATGCGAAATAACCAAAAATTACAGATAGAACTTTAATCTCAGGTGAGGAAAATATAAACATTTTAGTTTTTAATTTCTGAAGAAAAAGGTCTTATTTTTAATTGACAAGTAAAAACGCAGTTGTTTTTCTTTTGTTTTTAATTAACTATTTTAGGATTTTTCATGTTCAATCTTATTTTTTTATTAAATTTGCACAATGTCTTCCAAATTGTAATACAATACTGTATTATCATGGAATTAAAACATTCCCTTGTGTACATATATATATATATATATAATTTTTTAGTTTTATATTTTAAATGGGGGGTCTGGTCTAGTTGGGTATAATTGTGTACATTCCATGGTGAGTGAGAGAGTCGATGTTTACGTCTTTGTTTTAAAAACTTAAACTTTGTTCTAAATTTCCTTTTTCCACAAACACTTTAAGATTTTACACTACACAATCTTCCAAATGACTATTTACCCACCCACCACCCTCACTGGCTTCATTCTGACTTGAAATATGTTGAACCAAGTTTAATAAACTTTGGGTTCAAATTAAAAAGAAATGTTTACCTTATTTTATATACATCAATCATAATCTTTAAAAGTTTATAAACATTTTTATGAATATTGCTTTTTTAATTTGTATTAAAAAAACTATCCATGTCGAGTATTATTCATGTTTTCTTTTCAAAAATTGAATAAATTTTTGACAGCAAAAAAAAAAAGGAAATAACAAAAAACAAATTTTTTTGTGTGTGTGAATGTGCGTGTGGAAAGATCTCGTATAAACCTTTTCATTGTGTAATAAAACTCATGATTATTCCTATAATGATGCAACATATCTAGTAAAAATGAAATATTTTTTGCTTCTGCAAATATTTTTTACTATTTCATGTAAAGTTTTTATATTTTTCATTAAAATTACTTGATTCTTGCTTTGTAAATAGATATTCAAGGAAATATATGCATAAAAAAATCAAAATTGGTTTAAAATTGTGTTTTGTAAAACTAGTTAAAAAGACTGGGTTTACATGGTGTTGAGAATTCACTAGATGTGTATCCGCTTCTTGCTACAGATGGAATGCTTTTTTTTTTTTGTTGTATAGCCAGAGTATATTCACTTTTCTTGGTTAATAGAAAATAAAAATTTTAAGATATATCAAAATTTTGACCAGATATGTCTACTTTCTGCAGTGAAAGAATTAAATACTCCATAAATATGCATGAAAGTGTAAGGGGGGGGGGGTATATTCTGAGTTCAGTTTTGTATTTTAAAATTTGTAAAAGTAAAACTTGAAATATTGAATACAGGGTGTGGATGGTATTTGTTCACAAGATTACTGTCTAGAAAAAAAAAAAAAATTATTTTTTTATTTATTTGTTTTTTTTTAAGATTTATTCATATGTCAGTTTGTCTTTGTTTTGTTCTTTTTTATTCTATGAACCCGCCTTTATTTTTGATGACACCCTCAGAACTAGCCATAGATTTTTGTCACTGTCTCCTGTCTTAGGCCCCCACAGGCTCTTGTGATCCTGGATTATCCTTCATGTTGCAAAGAAGTCTAGAGGGTGGCAATCAGGTAAGCTGGCAGGTGAAGAGTGATTGACTAAGTTCTCTGACAGCCAGGCCTGGGTCTTTCGGCAAGTATTGCAGGGCGTTGTCTTGCTGCCATATGTACATTTAAAAAAAATATTTTTTTTTTAATATGAAAAGTTAGCATTTGAAAATTGCAAACAAATATCGTCCACTAAATATTTAGATAGAAAATTATGAATGTTTTGCTTTTGGGTCATATTTTTTAACGGGTGTGATTTTTAAGATTATAGGAATAACTTATCAAATCTACTTTTGGTTAGTGTTAATTATTGTTTCCAAGAATCTTCATTTTGTAAAAAAAAATAATTTCCAGCCATTTCCGTCTGAGAGAAAGAAAGAAAATGCTTCATGAGAAGTTAACGGCGGTTATCCCTTGATTTTAATGGCCTACTTTCTGACAATCAAAAAAATCATATCAGCTAAATGATTCCCAAGCTTTTCGAGGCCAAGAAAAGGAAAAACAAAAAATTGATTCCCATTATTTGGTACTACCTGTACCTACCCAGCGCTGCCCAGAATGCAGTGAAGTAATTTTAGTTTTTACTTTTTATTTGTTTGCAAACATTTTGAACTTAAATTTTATTTCTTTTTAAGGGAGATAACTATTTTTATGTTCTTCAATAAAACATGAGATATTCTCCTTGCTGATTTATTTTTAGTCATAATTTAAAAAGATTTCCATTTTTAACAGTTCTCTGGGTGTGACTATATCATTTTTTTTTAAATAAACTATAGCAAAGTACATTATTATAATGGTACAACAATAACAAATGAAAATTGGCGAGTCAGGATTAAAGTTTGATATGTCAGCTTAAATGCTATTTAGGTTCAGCTTTTAAAATCTCACAAGATAACTTTATATGGAGTTAACGTGCAGGGGGAAATAAAAAATCTTTCAAATAAAAGAGAAAGTAGATCACATAACCTTTTAAATATCACCTACGTATTATTATTCTCATTTTGGATGTTCTTGTATGCATTAGTGCATCTAGTCTGGTAAATGCACTATTTGTATAAGAACGCACATAATGGACTAAAGATGACGTGTGTCTATAACCGTCACATAATTTATTGGTAAGGATTTTGTATTTCTGTGGTGTTTAAAAGAATGACGACAAACACTGATGTAAAAAAATATGATATATCTTTATTGTTTGGTGGTGGTGAACGATAGGGGTGGAGGAAGCACGTGAATTGACAGTCTGATCTTTCAAATAGTTTTATTTTCCGAATAGTTGTGTAGTGTGTCAATCAACCGCATTTTGTTTCTTCCGGCCAGGTGCGTGTCTGTGTCAAGGTTTTATTCCTGCTAGGTGCTATTACTGGTACAACAAACCTAATATTTAACAAGGAGAGCGGCTAGTTACTCAGTAGGTAGGATAAAAAAAAAAAGTTGTTAATTCTTATGAATCTACCTGTATGGTAAATGGCCATATTTTTTTTTTTTTTTTTTTTATTTCATTTTTTTTTTATAGTTCATCCCAAACAAGGCAGACCGTCACTGTAGACATAAGGGGCTACTGAGAAAAAGGGTGAAAGTTTGTTGGGTTTTTTTTGGAGGGGGGGGGGGTAAATTGGGAGCTGTGCAGCGAGATGTCTGTTTACATTAGTTTTAAATTTTTGCATGTCAGTATCGTCAGGAAAACAGGGAGCAGGGAGAGAGTTCCAGAGTCCAGCAGCACGAGGACAAAAGCTTTTGCACATTAAATTCCAATGTGTATGCTGCGAACAGAATCTCCTGCGTCTGTGGAAGAATACTGGTTGTTTAGGGTTTCACCTTGCCAATCTAAATAATGTATTCCTGCGGGTAACCACCTCTGTAAGTTCAGTAAATTAGGATAGATAACCTGGGGACAATGGAGTATTTCGTGAAGAAAGTAAAATGTTAAGAGTTCTTTTTGTCTATTTCTCTCCAGAAAAACAGGATTAACAATGCTGTGTGTCATGGTTTTCTGTTCGTCTTGATCTCATTCTGGCCTTGTCATCTTTCTCTCGCATTGACAATCGCCGAGGGCGCATGCAGTGGTTTACAAATATACAAAGCAATGCAGACTCACAAGAGAGAACACAAACTCCGATCCATTGTGTATAAATCAGTTGTAATCAGGGTGTGTGTGCGATACTATTGCAGAAAAGGACCCCCCCCCCCCCCCAAACATCTTAGTTAAGTTTCAGTGTATCGGCTAATACCCAACTGAAAAAGATTTGTCTATTAGACATCATTGCCGTCCGGTTGATCAGCTCATCTCATCGTTGGCTCGGCCCAACCTGCTCTGATCATTTTCTCTGATCAAAGTCGCAAGCTGTTGTAAACTCAAAAACTGTCATAAAAACTGTTGTAAACTCAAACTCCTAAATATCCTGATTTAGGACTGGAAATCTTAAACGTCTTGTCTTTGTCTTAGTCACCGCCCCTCCCTGAATAATAGAAACTGCGTCTTGGTGAATCATTTCCTAACATTCTGTGGACAGTCCATAGTATCATAGTACGTAGTATCACACTTATCAACCATCACAACGGTGCTCATGGTCACTGATATGACTGATGAGCTCTCGATAAGAAGTCAGCAGACTGAAGAACGTTAAGCACATTGGCCCAAAGGCAAGTTCAGCACTCCAATTGGTCTTTTAGATTTTATTCTTAATAATGAAGAGGGAGTCAGATATTGCTCAGAATGAACTTGTTTTAATTAATGTCTTTAATTTAAAAAAATAAATAACAAAACCCTCACAAAATACAAACAATACCTTTTTTAGTATCTTTTGAATGTGTTTGGAAAGAAATGAATTAAGAATTGAAATTAAAAATTTAAATTAAAAAAAAACGAATATTTTTTTCTTGCTGTTTTTGTAAAAAAATAAAAATAAATGAAATAGGTTTAGTATTTTTTTTTCGTCTTTTTATATTGTAAAAAAAAAAATAATCGAATGAATAAAAAAAATACTAACAACTGGTTTTGTGTTTTGACATTTACACTCTTAGTTTTTTGCAATGTTGCATATTTGATGGGATGCATAGATGCATATTATGAATGGCAGACCTGCAATGGGAGAAATATTGAGCTAAAAGGACCACACAAGAATTGGGCTGACGTTTTTGAACCAGTAATGTTTTCTTGGATACGCGGTTCTATGCTGTGATCGTGAGTCACTTGAATTCTAGAAAAATTAATGCCAGCTTCAGATATGAGACACCCTGGCCAGTAAGTTTTTATGTTCAGTAATAAAGCAGATTAGCCACGGGCTGGCTGTGTGGTTTACTCTAAATGACATCAGTATCTATAATGTATGTGTGTGTGTGTGTGGGACGATTAATTGGAACTTTTTGGGGTATCTGAATCACAAAAATTTTAGCCTAATTTCTGATTCCAAAAATGATTCTTATATCTTTTTTAAACTTACTTAGTACCAGGAAATGAAAATTGTAAAAACATAAATATTTATATCAGTAAAACTGAAATCTATAGATCATAATATCACCAAAATGCGATGTAAGATTATTTTACTTGATTAAAAAAAGACAAAACACTAAAACTTAGCATAAATTTATGCTAAGTTTTAATCTTTAAAAGAACAGTTGATTTACAAGGTTCCCAAAAATTAAATAAAACATTTTTGTTAAGAAAAATACTGTCAAACATTGATTAAATTAAAAGTAATGTAAAAAGTGTTTTATAATTTTTTTTGATTCATTTATTTTATGCTTTTGGACTTTTTTTTTTTTAATTATATGGTGGACTTTTGTCTGGAGGGGAGGGGGCTTTCGTATGGTCCCCTAGCCAGCATTGGCAAGTCTTACAAGCAGTGGCCAAAAAGTGTAAAAAAAATAAAAAAAGACTAGACATTTTTAAAGATGGTCTTTAGTTGAATTTTTTTTTTTTTAACATAGTTCACCCCAAACAAGGCAGGTGATAAATAGGGTGTAGGTTTTGGAGGTCATCCTCAGTTTGGATATGTGCAGCGAGATGTCTGTTAACATTAGTTTTAAATTTCTACATGTCAGTACAGTCAGGGAGCAGGGAGGAAGTTCCAGAGGCCGGCAGCATGAGGAAAGAAGCTATTGGAGTAGAAGGTCTTTGGCATTTGGGGGACCTCCACAGTGAATGGATGGGATTTGGCAGATTGTCGAGTTGGTCTAGTGAATATACGTCGTGGGGGCACCAGAGCAGCAAGTTCATCAGAGCACAATCAATTGAAGTACTTGTAAAATAGGCACAAGGAAGCAACATTGCGGCGATGGGACAGGGGCTGGAGCTTGGTTGATAGTGAGGGACCTATTAAGTTGGCAGCTCGTTTTTGGACCTTATCTAAGGGGGGGGGGGAGACTAGTGGATGATGTACCAGCCCAGATGTGGCAACAATACTCTATGCATGAGCAGATGGTGGCATTGTAGAGATATAGGATAATATCAGGTGTGAGAAGTTTACTAACACGGTAGAGGGAGACCACTTTCTTTGCAATGTCTTCAATATATTTATTCCAGTTCATGTTACCTGTGAATGTTAGGCCGAGGAATTAAAATGTTGAACTTTCAGGTAGGGTAATATTTGTCATGGCAATCGGTGGTTGAAGAGGTTTCTTGTAGTTATTGGAAGAAAGGAGCTTTGTCTTTGAGGCATTAAAAGTTACCATCCATTTATGACCCCAATCCACTACAGCCTGGAGGTCATTTTCTAAGGATTCAGCGATTGCCTCGGATATGTGCGCGTCCGTTTTGCCTATATGACGAGAGTAGAGTGTGGTGTCGTCAACAAATATACCTATCTCAGTCTCAATGACATCAAGGAGGTTCTTTATGAAAATCAGAAACAGTAATGGTCCAAGGATGGGTCCCTGGGGTACACCAGCATTTATGCCTGACCTTGTCAAAAGCTTTGGATATATCAAGCGCTAGTGCCCTAGCTTCACCTTCCTTGTCCAGTGTATGATGTATGCGTTCAGATATGACCATTAAGATATCCGCAGTAGACCGTGCTTGCTTAAATCCAAACTGATGGCCAGAAAGAAATTTAGCATTAATGAGGTGATGAACTATCGCTAGATTGATTAAGGATTCAAACATTTTAGCAAAGATCGGGAGTAGACTGATTGGGCGGTAGTTTTGAGGATCAGTTCTATCTCCAGAATTCTTGAAGACTGGTACCACAGACGCAATTTTCCAGCTATCAGGAAAGCAAGATTCAGCTACGCATTTGTTGTAGAGTTGGTAGATGACAGGGGCCAGTTCAGCAGAGCATTTCTTTATTACTATTACTGGTATAAGATCAGACCACAAGCTTTGGAGGTGTCAAGGTTTTTTATGATGTCCCTGACCTGAGATGGGATGATGACCAGGTTTAGAAGTGTGGCTTCAGTCCGCAATGTGAATTTAGGAAAGATGGTTCGTTGAGTCCAACGTGGAGTTTAAGGCCGAACGCTGGGCAAGTAGTTCAGCCTTATCAGTTGCTGTGCAAACGATATCATTGTGATTTGATAGCGAGGGAATTGTTGTTTGTCCATTGTTCACCACACTATTGTAGATTTTCCAGAAATTGCAAGTACCTAGTTTCTATGACTGAATGCGTTTTTTGGTCATCTCTGTATACCTTCTTTTTGCTTCACCTGTCTCTACTGTACAATCATTTCTTGACTCTATAAATTTCTGTCTATTCGCAGTTGACTTATGGCAGCCGAATTTTCGGAATGCTTGCTGCCTCTTAGCAATAGCAGCTGCACATTCCAAGGTGAAAAATTGAGGAGTGGGGTTTGCTGAAGAATTTTCACATGTGGACATAAGCTTCAATGCCTGTTTTGACCCATTCGGTTAACTCATTTGCACACTGATCAGCAGGGAGTGAGAAGATTTCAATCCATGGGGCATCGCTGATGTGATCTCTGATGGACTCAAAATCAGCCTGCTCGTAGTTTTGAGCAATGACCTATCAGCTTATGGATGAGTTTTTAAGGTGATATCAATCATTACCACACTGTGATCAGAGTTTCCAAGCGGACTATGGGCATTTGCCACACAAGCCTCGGGTAGTGAGGTCGAGAATTGAGGCTTGGTGGCCCGCATGATCAGGGAGGCAGGTCGGGAAAGTGACAGCCTATGAGAGGGAGAAATTATACGTAAAGTTACCAGCTGCATCAGTAATGCTGGAGAATTCCAGCCAGTCACGGTGGTGTGCATTAAAATCTCCAAATACATGTATTTCGGCATTCGAGTCGAGTGAGAGTGCTCTATCTATGCTTTTAGAGACAGAGTCAAGTAGTGAAAAGTCCTGGGTCGAAGGAGAACGATATAAGAAATATAGGTAACTAATGCTGTGATGTAAGGTCAATCTAAAGCACATGTAGACTTGGTCATCTGATTCTAACCTATGTTCTCTAGTCAAGGGGAGGGAGTTCCGAACATAAACATCTAGCAGGTGCATATGTTTGTCAGAGTCTTTACGGTAGAGTAGGAGGTAATCAGTAAAGTCGAAGAATGCGAGAATACTTTGGCGTCAGTTCTTCTTTCATTTTGATTTTCCATGTTTGGTTGTAAAACAAAGTTTCTAAATAATGTGACTAAGAATAAAAGGCAACACAATCAAAAACTAATAATAAAAATGATTCTTGGTTATTAACTATTTGGCAGTTGAGTTGGTAGATTTCTCTTCCACTGACAAGACACGTGAAAGACAGTGAAAATTTTCCAATATTAAAATGTAAGTATATTTGTTAGACTTTCATAAAAACATTTCAAATGTGTTTTATGAAAAAAAAAAAGAATTGCTAACATGTTTTTCTATTAATTTTTGTTTAATATTTATACTTATATTTTAATGTATCTTTCTAGAAATTAAATAGATTCTTTTACTATATAAGAACTTATTATTGTAGATTAACCTCCTCAGCTTAATCGCCCCTCCAAACAAAAATAAGGTTCTACTTTTTTAGGCGATTACCTGTGAACACCCTGAAAAACATAAAAGGAAGAAAAAAATCAATTATTTCAGAACTTAGAGTGGGGTATCAGTTTCACATGTAAATTTAACGTAAAATGAGTTCGCATTTCTGAGACATTCTAACGTTTTAGAGCAGTTAACCAAAAAATGAGCAATTATTTTTTGTGGGTGAGGTCTACTTTTATAAGTGATTAAACATAGTTTTATGACCTTGCCAGTCGGACTTAGAGTTAGTGGTAAAAATATTTAGTGAACATCACTAAAAAGTTAGAATGACCTGGAAATGATGATCATTATTCGAAACTGATCTCCCACTGTAAATTCTAAAGTAATTGTTTTTTTGTGTTTTTTGCAAAGTTTTTCAAGGTGTTCACACGTAATCATCTAAAAAAAGTAAAATCTTATTTGGGAGGGATTTAGTTTGTTTTTAATCTACAAATTTGCTATTATTTTTAGTAGTAGTAGTATAACTATTATTATCTGTATCTTTTTTTATTTTTTACAGTAAAACAAATCAATCTACTACATATCTGTAATATTGACAGAAGCAATAACCGACCAAATCTTTATAAGTAGGGTAAAAAAATATGAACATTTTTTGATAGAGAGAAGGTACAGAATAGTTAACATGAGAAGGGCTGGGCAGGGATGCTTTGTTAAGAATAGTTTTCTAAATAGTACCATTATTATTTAGAAACTCATTCTTAACATGGGGAGGGGGCTTTGTTAACTATTATGTTCCGACACCGTCTTCTTATTTTGCATACCAATTGTCGACTATTTTCAATTGTTTATAAAAAAATGCAAATAGCATTTTGTCAACTAATGACGAATTAATGCAAATCGGTTTTGTTTTAAAAGAGAAATAAATATTTAGTTACCTCACTATTTTCAATTAATTACAAGGAAAACATTTTAGAAAATATTTACAAAGATCTACTCGTGTAATATATGCCCCTCTCCAAATGTATTTTTTTACATTTGCAAAAATATATGCAGACATTATACGGGGGTTTACAGTAATTCGAAAATAAAAAAAACCAACAAATCTCTAATTAAATATTTAGAAATTTAAAAAGAATCGTTATCGGTAATTGCATCGGAATCAGGAATTTAGAACAGAATCAGTAATTGTATAGGAATCAGGAAAAGTTTTGGAATCGTCCCATCACTAATATATATATATATATATATTATTAATTTAAAATAAATAATATTAAATTATTTTTACCTACATAGGCTAGCGTTTCGAGCTTTTGCTCTCATCAGTGCAGAGATGATAATCTCGGACGGTTTCACGGTTCTAACCCCTGCCACACACACATATATATATATATAAGATAAATGAAAGAGAAGGGATAAACATGTACGAATGACAAATCTAGTTCAACTTCAATTGTTCAATGCAAGGTGAACTCGGTAAAAACATGGAAAAGCTAAAATTCCACTGTCAACTTATCCATCTATGTAATTCATCTGATGATAAGATTTTAATCTTTGAAAAGCCTTGGCTTAAGGAAAGAATAATAAACATGTTTTTATCGAGTACACCTTGCATTGAACAATCGAGGTTAAAATAGATTTGTCATTCATACATGTTTATCCCTCTTTTTTCATTTATCTTTATAATTGCTTTATCTCGTATATTGAGCTTAAACCATTTCACTATAGGTTCTATCTACTGAAAGTATACTTTTAGTTTCATATTTTATATATATATATATATATATATATTATTCCAGCAGGGGGATGTCAGTTAGGTTTCTGTGACAGACAGATTAGCCTTAAGCTGATTTGTTGTGTTCGGTTGGGAGATATGTTTATCCATGTTTGCAAGTCTGTCATTCAGTGGATGGGGCTGGGTGTCATTTTAACCTCAAAAGAAAACATTGTTGCTTGTTTTAAAATTGAGTTGTGATCTTGTTTGGAGGGAAAATCATTTTGTTACAGCAGTGACCACATCATTGACACTTGACTGGTGTCGGAATCAAACACCAAATTCGGACGAAGACAATAAGCAGAAAATCACGGCCTGTGCAGTGAACGTATACAGACTCTGGTTCACGGTTACTAGTGTCTAGAAGAAAACCAAGCTGCTTAACTAACCAATTTCACTCAGACCAAGCACCAAACTTCTCTCTTGGCGCACAAACGAAACCTGCCTTAAGCCTCAGGTTATCGGCATAGACTTCACTTACCAAGATGTCAGCACATGGACTAACTTTCCTAAGATTTCGGCAAAGACTTACTCTCTAAAAATAATAATATGAACTTTGTCAACAAATTAACTCTTATTCCAATCTACAGACTTTTGAATAATATTCTCCTCTTATGGACTCTTAATATCATTTTCCGTATCCAAACTCACTCATGGACTTATAATAACCTTTTTCGCGTCCAGATTTCCATGGAAGGTGCTCGACTGAGTTCCAATCTGTTGATATTTGCAGCAATAACTCGTCTTTTTACCACAAATGCAAAGAACTTTCTCATCTGTAGAACATATTACTATGGGACTGCTTCCCTACCGACTGGAACATGGTCGTCTTGAAACATAATCTCAACAAATACTTGTCTTAAATCGTCCTCCAAAAGTAATCAAATTTTGTTCATTCCATTCATCATTTTCAACCCTCTCATAATATTCTTCATCATTCAAAACAACCTATCCATCTTATCCTCAAGTGGCTTTTGGCCTTCATAAATGGCACTTTAATAAAAATAAAAAATAAAAAAAATGAATAAATAAAATAAAAAAATTGGATCTAAGTAAATTCTCTTAATGCTTCCTGAGTACGATTTTATTCTTCAATTAAGTAAACTTCTAAAATGATATTAAAATCACAGCAATCCATGCAAGATTGCAGATTTGTATGCCTAACTTGAACATTTTTTTCAGGAGTAAGGTTTTGTTTGGTTGTTAACATCTGGCCCATTCTGGGCTGCCTCAAAATGAAATGATCAACTCAATCCCAGAACTAAGATATTTTAGCATGTATTTTGTGTTATGAAAAAAAAAGCCATAAGGAAACAAACGTTGATTAACTCAGCTTTAGTATTATAATAGGTTTCTGGATTTGAAAAATTGGATTTATCACATTCTACACACACATAAGCACACATGATATAATAAGGTGAGTCTCTGTTTCAATATAGTAACCCCCGATCCCGAAGGAGAAGGTAATGCCTGGGAAGGTTTATCTCCTAGGATTGAGTCAAACCCTACCTCATTCAGATACAGAAGGGTCTGATTATAAGTGGCTGCACATAGATGCTCAACAATCCGTACAGGAAGAAGTTGTGCCCGGCAATCTGAAACAAAGAAGGGGGAATAACTCTGTTTTTTGGTGAAGATTTGTTCTCGCTTATCTCCCTTGTAAAACAAAGGAATATTAGAAATTGGTTATCTTGAAGATGTTTGCTCTCAAAGAGGCAACCAAGATAACCCAGAAATTTACGCATAAAACGTTTACTAAAATGACTGGATTTCGCTATTCAAAGAGAGAAAGTAAAACCTTTGTAACAGACTCTATCAAAAGTTTTGATATGTTGAACTATTGCTCTAGAAACAAAGCCCCCATCAAGAGATTCACTGATGCTATATTAGTTAGCACATCAGCAATAAACCTTGAAGGACGAAATCCATATTGCTTGCCACTAAGTAGATTGTATTTGCTAAGATGGTTGGCAATTGCTTGATTTATTATACATTCAAGCAACTTACTCATAATGCATAGGAGACTGATCGGTTTGTACTGAGATGCAGATGACTGATCACTAGTATTTTTAAATACTGGGCAGACCAACAAGGTTTTCCAAGAAGATGGAAAGCAATTCTCCTTTTGGCAACGATTGAATAACTTTGTTAAAATAGGAGCAAATTTGGGAGCAGATTTTTTAGTACAATGATTGGAATGTTGTCAGGGCAAGTTGCCTTGCTGGTGCTAAGGTTCTTGATAAGTTTGGTAACATCCCGGACCGATACATGTAAGGACTGAACCTTTTACCTCCAGACGACTGTCACTTAGAACTGATTGTTAATCAACGCCCTTAACAATTATGCCTCAGATCTCAAGTTCGAAAAGATGCACTGAAGAAGGTCAGAGGATAGATTGGTTGGAACATTGTGAATATAACAATAAAGATGAGAATAGTAGTCCGAATAATCCAAATTATTGCCATTTAATTATAACTAGATGTACCCGTGACCTGTTGAGTCACAAATACTACCATTATTTATTCTACTTTGATTTCATTTGAAAATTCATAAACTGTGACATACCATTTAAGACATTTTTCTTGCATAACTAAAAACAATAAGTCTCTTTATTTCTATATTCTTCTTTTTATCATTATTATTCTTACTAGCCAAAATAGCCTTCCTACGGTCGTCTATTTTTACTAGGCTGCCACATCAGAAATGAACGCTCACCCGTAAACCGATGGCGCCGTGGTCATATTTCTTGGGTGGTTAGACATCGATTTTCTTTGTTTCGGACCATAAATATTTTTAGTTAAAAAAAAAAAAATTTCACCCATGCCAACCCTCTTAAAAATATTCATTTTTTGTAAGAAAAAATTTTTTTTTTCACCCACACTCCCCCCAATTTTTTTTACCCTACCCCACCCCCAAAAATATTTTTAGTTGAAAAAAAAAAAAGAATTTACCCCGCCCCAATTTTTTTTACTCTCGTCCAACAAAGAAATATTTTTAGTTAAAAACAAAATTTGCACCCCCCCCAAAAAAAATTTTTTTACCCTCCCCAACCCAAAGAAATATTTTTAGTTAAAAAAAAAAATTCCCCCCTAATTTTTTTTTACTCTCCCCCACCAAAGAAATATTTTTTGTTAAAAAAGAGGAAAAAAAAAATAACCCCTGCCCCACCCCCCAAAAATTTTTTTTACTCTCCTCCACCCAAAGAAGTATTTTTGGTTAAAACAAGGAAAAAAAATTTTACCCCCCCCCCCGAAGACATTTTTTTACTTTCCCCTACCCAAAGAAATATTTTTAGTTAAAAAAAAAAAAATTTTCCCCCTCAATTTTTTTTATTCTCCCTCACCCAAAGTATTTTAAGTTAAAAAGAAACAAAAAAAATTTACCCCCCCCCCCCCAAAAAAATTTTTTTTTTTACTCTCTTCCACCCAACGAAATATTTTAGCTAGTTGGAAACAGAACAGAAACTACACTACCTCTACACCTCTCAAAAAAAAGAAAGAGGTAATGCCTAGGAGGATGGTATCATGACAACAGAACAGATACTACACTACCTCCACACCTCTCAAAAAAGAAGGTAATGCCTAGGATGATGGTATCATGACAACAGAACAGATACTTCACTTCCTCCACACCTCTCAAAAAGGAGGAGGTAATACCTGGGAGGATGGTATCATGACAACAGAACAGATACTACACTACCTCCACACCTCTCAAAAAAGGAGGAGGTAATGTCTTGGAGGACGGTATCATGACAACAGAGCAGATACTACACTACACTATGCCCCTGAATTGAGCATTTAGAGATAGTACATTAGTCTAAAATAATATATACTATACTATTTCATAAGTACAATAGTCTTAAATAGTATAGTTTTGGTTTCAGACAGATACATAAACTCCATTATTAATAGATATAGAAATAAAGACGGTTATTATTTTGCCCTCTAATTTTTATACGGGTTTGTGGTGTCTACAAATATTATTATTATTATAATTTTTCGTTTTCTTGTCTCAAGCTGAGGTTAGACGTTTCATGAATGACTTGCAACTTTTCCTGTCTGTTGCCATTTCGCTTGTGCTACTCGCCAGCATCAGGTCGTCATCAACTAATTCCCATCATGTCTCAAGTGGCCTACCATGTGGCTTTGAGCCATCGACATCAATGTGGGACACACTTTGGAACACTTCGGATAACTGACGGTGGGTGGCGTGGCCGTACCAGTTGAGATGTCGTTATGCAATACTTTCTCATGGAGGGCTGGTCTCACTCTATAGTGAGACCAGCAATTTTCTGCTGTCAGGATCGTGTCGTTTTGATGTTTCATTGTCAGCCACATCTCGCAGCCATACAAGAGTACAATTGGTAAAGGAAAAGCTTCGTTTCAAATTTCAAAAGAATCTGAACACCAAGAAAGTCTGTCAGAATGGAATTCAACCAAAATAAAAGAAGTCTCAAGCTGAATACAGGACTCTAATAAATAGAGCTCTGTCACATATCCAAAAAGAAATTATTAGAAATCCGCTTGATAGTAGTTCATACATATTTTGAGCCGCTGAAGCCATTCTAGTTTCAAAAGAAAAAAGATGCAGAGCATTAAGAAAGTTTGCTGATAATCGAATCAAGAAACCCATATTAACTAAAGAACAGAAGGAAATCGAATTCAGTGGGCTAAGAAATATATGAAAATTGATTTCAAGAAAGTCTTATTCACAAACGATCCCGGTTCATCCTTGATGGGCCTGATAGATGGGCGCAACATGATTCAAGACAATTTGTTAAATCGCAACACTGGGGGGGTGGGATCATGATATGAGCTGGTATTGTTGTCAGTGAATTTGTGGGTCCTTTTAAAGTCGAGGGCAGAGTGTAAAGGAACTCTAAAAGTTACTGTGATTTCCTAGAGAAAAATCTGTCTGAGTGGTTGGATAATCAAGATTTAGCCAAATGTAATCGTGGTTACAAGAATGTAAAGTCGAACAGAATGAAGGAAGAAAGCGACCACGTGTTTGCGCGTGTTGTCTTACCTGCTGGGATGATCGCGGGGAGGGCGGAAATTAAATTAATGGCGGCTGTGGTTTTTTGTACGATTATTGAGCGATGACGTCAGGCCTCACGTGACTGTTTTTCTGACCACCGATTGGCTGATGATGAACACTTGGACAATAAAAGGAGTATGTTCAGAAGATCAAGGGAGTGTCTATCAACTGCATCAGTGTGATTAGACGTGCGTGTGTTAATCAACTGCCGTAGTTGCGTAGTTGCGAAACGAATACAAAGAAAAGAGATGTGTAGGGGATTCGTACATCGACTGTAATAGCAGTGACTTAAATCCAATTGAGATCCTGCGAATTACGTTTAAGGGAGATATTTATTTCAATGGTAGACAGTTAAATAGTAAGCATGAACTCTGGCAAGCAGTAAAAATTGCTGCAAGTGAATTATCAGTTGCTACGATAACAAATCTAACATCATCTGTCGATGACAGACTGTTAAACGTTATTAAAAAAACAGGAGCATCAGTGCACTAAATGATGCAACACTTTTCTTTGCACTTCAGGGTGGGCCAAAATAAGGGTCCTATCTTTAAATTTGAATAACTTGAATTTGAATAACTTCCACAAAATAAAAGTTAAACTCACCAAACTTTATGTGTGTGTAGACTGACCCTTCCGAGATTTTTTGAAATAAACAAAACAAATTTTAGCCGAAAAACACTTCTTAAAACTTACAAAAACTAAAGTATTGTTTTTTTACACTGTTTTGAGTTTTTTAAGCAAAAATAATGTTTTCTAAATGAGGGTACGTTCCTTAGGGCTAATACGGCTCATGCTTGCTTCGGAAGGGGTCCTTTACTTATTCTAAAAAAAAATTTTAAAAAATCAATAAATAAAAAAGTTATGAATTTTTAAAAATAGGACCCTTATTTTTGCCCACCCTATATAAAACTGTGAAGTTTTCTATTTATATTCTTGTATATTGATATATTCTTTCAAAATCAAAAAATAAGTAAAATTTATTGTACAAAAACTGTACTTCAAAATAAAATAGTGACAGTAAAATTTGTTTCTTTTATCAATCACATAACATTTTTCAAATTCCAACAATAGCAATACTCTATCACTTTGCATGTAAGTTAAACATCTTGTATAGAAAAGAAATGTTTTAATTGATTTCAAAATATTTGATGTTTTATGATTTACATATAATCTCGAGATGTACTTTATATTCCAGGTATTGGTCTTCCAGAAAATATTTGCCACATTGTTGGTTGGTCCATTTTTCCACTTTTCTACTATGGAAGGTCTTGGTGTATTTCCGGCAGCTTTTTAGGCTATTTTCGTGGCATGCTTGTTTGGTGTTTCTGTCTCATTTGTGAGACAGTCTTGTCCAAAATGTTTGGCCAGTTGTGTGAGAGAGGTTGTTTTCTTGGCTCTTGTTTCTTGATGTTGATGTACCAACATAAGGTTCGGGTTCTGGGAGCTCCTCAGATATTGGCTCAGTGTTAATGGTTAATTTCTGAGATACCCGTACCTCCTTCTCCTCTAGGTAGATACAGCCTTGGTAGACACTACGTTCTGTACATTATTCTGCACAGTGTCAACATTTTTCTTCTGTTTGTGTGTAGTCTGTTAATGTCCTTTTGTGACCAATAATGCCAAAGCTGTATGTTATCACTGGCATGGCAAGTGTGGATTCGCATGTGTGTCTTTAAATGAGATTTGTTTATAAATGACGAGCAACAAACTGCATAGGAATAAGGTTTCTTCCCGGTGTTGCTACGCAAGTGTTTTTTTAATCGATTTTCTCTTGCAAACAATGAGCCACAGACTTCGCAAGAATATGGTTTCTCTCTTGTGTTTATTTAAAACATGTTTCATTGTAAATGATGAGCAACAAACTTCACAAAAATAAGGAGTTTTCCTTTTTTTTTCATTTTACTTCAGTCAAAGTTTTCAGAAATCAAGGGGCTCCTTCCTGGCGCTAACACTTGATCTCTATATGAGATATATAGATATCGAAGAGTTCCATTAAAATTCTACTTTACTTCTCAAACGTTGAGTTTGTAAAGAAGGTAACAACATTAACTTTCCTCTCACCAATTGACCAGTTAACTTTATTATAGTATATTTTTCTGGTGGTCTTACCGGATTCCAGGATAAGAATTCATCTAGTATGGTGGAGTAACTATCTTAGTGTTGCAACTAGAGGCAACATCATTTGGAGAAGGTGCACCATTCCTCGTATAAGTCAGTGTAGCCATACCGAGAGGATCTTATTTGAGCTTTAAATACTATATTATTTTGAATATTTGGTTACGGTTTACATGTAGGAGGAAGTATCCTTATGTCAGGTTGTCCTGACAAACCCTTGTACAGAGAGACCTTAGACTTTGCATGTGTCTTTCTAAGCAAGATTTAATTATAAATGATGAGCCACATACATTGACAAGAATATGCTTTTTCTCCTGTGTCCATTCGCATGAGTGTCTTAAATCGTAGTTAGACGTAGATGATGAGTTCAACACTTCAGAAGGATAAAGTTTATCTATATTATTTATTTCTATGTGAGTGTCAGATTATGTTTTATATAAGGAGATGCACATTTTGCCAGAATTATTTTTTTCTCTAGAATGGGGTTTTTCGGTGGAAAATGGTTACCTTCATGCGTTAAAAGACAGTTTTCTTTTTTAGCTTCATTATTTGTAAATGAAAATGTAACGTTTACAGTACACTTCCAAAGAAATAATCATTCTATTGCATGTTTTCTTATAGGATACTTTCATTTGCTTCCATTTTTACTGTTTCCTGTGGATGAATAAGAGGGTGTTTTTAACAATTCAGACATGAAAATATATGGCAGAGATATATAAAAAACAGATATTCATCATGAAACAATTTTGATATTAAAACCAAATATTCATCATAAAAATATCTTTTTCTACAAATGTTTTTGACATTAAGTCTTTATATGATTGGGAAAGCATCATAGGTCAACATTTTTATTGCATGTAAATTTTGATGGCTATTCGAGATGAATATTCATTTCAATGAGATATGGGAAAATCTGGGAATCCAAGCAAGACAGTCATGAAAGAAATAATGATTCAAATCTTTAAAATGATAGTGTAACAGCTGACATGTCAATAATAGCAATGTTATAAACAGGAACCCTCACCAAGGGTTATCCTTGGTCTGATTCTTTTACTTTGTCCGTATCAGCCCAGATACCGTTGTATACTTGTTCGGGCCTCCGCTATTCTCATGGCCTGATATGCTGTCACTGCTGTTGTGTCATTGGCCATAACGCGGACAGTAAATCAATGTTCTTTGTCATCTTTGTTAGCAGGGCCACACTCCACCCTCACACTGTGATTTGTCTAGTAATGAAGTATGTTTCGTTGCTTTCCAGGAAGCATCAACTGAACGATGTATTTGTATGTAAAAATTTAAAAAATACATATGAAATCAACAGAGTCCACACAACACCAAGAAAACACAACAAAGTTCTTGTCTTGTTTTTGGTAAAAAATATATTCTAATATTTACAGGAAACATGAATGAGAAGTAGTGTCTATTGTTTTGGATGTTAGGTGTAAATCTTCAATTAATTCAATTTGCTACTTTTTTAACTTCAGTGAGCTTTTACAACATGACCAGGCTTCTATTCCAGTTAGAGACTGTATTCATGATGAGAAGAAGGGGATGCTTCCCAACTCGGCTGTTAACTCTGAAAAACTCTTATTTGCTCTGTGAAATCACTTTTATAAATAAGCAAGGTTAACCGTCTCGACTTGACACAGATCTTTTCAGTTTGTATTCCCTTTGAATGTTCGCATGTACTGGGTACTCTGGCCAGATATTGTTGACACTCATATCATATATGACTCTAGCTGACCGCCATAGCTGCAATTTCTGCTTTCAGCAGTTTTGCTTATTCATAGACAAAATAATAATGTTATATTTCCCTGAATCGTTTCCTAACTTGTGTGAATTGTGAATTGATAATTTCTTATTTCTTCAATAGATTGCCCCAAATATACACTGGTATATTTAATCTCCCCACTTTCTTCGTAGCCCCCGCCCCCTCGCAGCACAATGTTACTCACATTAATTAGCAGTGTTACAACTGATTTTACACATTTGAAATAGCTGTCACTATTCACATCAAGTTCATGAAAGTTTCTTCACTATAAACTGATGATCACAATGTTAATATATAATCTTGTTAAATTCATCTTTTAAAAGATCTAAAATCATGTTTTAACATTGTTTTCTCTTGTGATCATCAGTTTATCAGTTACATGAGTGTATAGGTAAAGGAGTTATCTACTCCTGTGTTCTCCCCCTTATTATGGTATATAGCAATCGGCGGAGGCGGCCATCTTGTTTTTTGAGTAGCAAACAGTGACGGACGTTGGAAGGGACATCTTCCATACTCTGCAATGAGAGTTAAAGTATTTATTGATAAAAGATTTAAAAAGAAATATATATTTTATTTATTTATTTTTTTACTAATCAAGGCCGAGGGCCACTCGAGGACAAGGGTTAAGGAGATCGTCAGTTTGACGATGATTGCCATCATGAGAGAGTTGAAAACAATGAGCGGAATGGGTAAATCACTTAAGAGGAATTGATTATCCAAGAAGATGACCCAACAAGTATATGGGTTATCACTTATCAAGGCCCGAGGGCCACTCGAGGACAAGGGTTAAAGAGATCGTCAGTTAGACAAGTATCTGTTTACATTAGACTTGAAGACGACCATGTTGTAGTCGGTTAGGAAGCAGACTCGTGGTATCTTATTCCATAGATGTGGCATTGTAGGAAAGAAACTTTTTTCATGAAAGTCCTGTTTGGTTTTTGGTACAGAGAGAGAGAGAAAAAAAAAGTTCCTTGCTAGACGAGTTCTTAATCAGGAAAACGTGAGATGTTATTTTGTAAATCAACAATAATGTAAATCTTATAAAATTAGAAATAAAATATCAATAAAAATCACAACACTTTTAAGAACTTTCCATTTTGAAACATATTCTAGAAAGCACATCCACGTCTTCTACGAAAAAGATATAAATTTGCATTTGTAAACAGAAATATGCACGTAAAACAGTCTTTTTCTCTCTTGGTTTACATATTTTCTTCTTCGCTGGGGAAGCCATCTTCATTTATAACAAAGGCTACAATGATAGTGATTGGTTAATTATCGGCAGTTAATGAAAGATGCATTCTGATTGGCTATTTTTTGTATGTAGCCACCTAAAAGGTCAGCATCCAATTTGTGGATTAAAATTTTTAATTAATGCACCAAAATCTTGCGTGCAAAAAGTTTTCCAATGTTTCTTATGATTTTATACACATTATATGAAAAAAATAATGCCCACCCCTCATCTCATTAAAAGTGATATGTTTGCCTTTGTGCCAGTGGTCATATAAAGACTTCCACGATCTTAACAAAAGGAAACAGAAAAATGTAACAAAGCCCTTGTTGGACATGATGGAAACATCGAGTTGAGTGAGTATTCTGTAACAATGATAGAACTACTTGATTACCTCAGAGATAGAGCGTAGGAGATTATTTCAGGAGAAGAAAGAAAAAAAAAAAAGCACAAAGATGCAGCTAAATATTATTCTTTGAATAGTTTCATGCACCAGAAAATTTTATATCAAGAAATTTAAATAACACTGCAAGGAAACAATGATCAATATCGCTAGAAACTTTACATAGGCTATGCTGAACGACATACTACATGAGACTATGCAACACAGTGCCGAATTAATTGAAATGAATGGTGGGGAAAGTCTGGGCTGGTATTCTGAAGAAGCGCTTGAGGTTAATAATAAAGACAAAGATGTACACAACCAATTGAGAGAACAGATATTTACTTAATTTCTGTTACATCAAAGTGTACCGGGAGAAAGTTTTCAATTCAGTTTTTCTTGAGGAGTTTGTTTATTTGAATTTTCTTTTTATACAAATGCGGCTTTTAGTCATTTTTGTTAAACTTATTTGCATGAATTTTGCAAGAACTATTTTCATTATTCATTTTTGGAGAAGGTGCACCATTCCTCTATTTTCATGCATGGAGCAATATAGTTTGATAAACAACGCAAGACTTAGTTTTTGTATTTTGAAACTGGATTAATTATAATAGAATATATAAGTTTAGGATTCAGAATATATGTACTTTACCCATATAAAAAAGCCATCTTCTAGGTGCATTTTGAGGATGGAATAAAAATTTTTCATGATTTTTGACAATAAATGCCATTTTTACACCACAAGGTTCTGAAAAGAACTCAAAATAGACCAATGAGGGGATGAACCATATAAAAAGACAGTATTTACTTGGTTCATGAATAATATGATCAAATAAATCTAACTTGGATATGATAAGAAGGTGTAGTATTGGGAAATATTTTAGAATTAAAAAAACTTAAGGCTTTTTGTTAGATCTACAATTCTCCTATTTAGTTGTAATGTTTTAAAACCGAGCTTATTATTATATAAATTATTGATTATTATAGGATATAAGTAAAGGGTTCAGAATACATATACTTTTCCTATGTCCAGAAGTCATCTTCCAGGCGAATAATTATGAGGATGAAATAAAAGAAATTGTGATTTTTTGATCAGAAAATTGCTTTTTTTATCCTCAGAACCTTCTAAAAAGAGCTAAAAATGGATCAATGAGAAAAGGCTAGATGTAAAATAAATGTGTTTACATGGCCAATGACCAATGTAATCATATAAGTCTTAGTTTAGGATGTCTTTGGTATAACATGAAGGCGTAGTGACCAATAATATAAGAATTTTCAAAAAAACATGGAATATTTTTTATACCAGTCCTACTACTCTTTCTTTAAAGTTTTTGTTTTAAAACTGGATTTGTTATTATAATGTCAATTATTGATTATTATAGGATATATGTTGAGAATTCAGAATTTATATATACTTTACCCATGTCCAGAAGTCATCTTCTTGGTGCATTTTGAGGATGAAATAAAAAAGAATTGTGATTTTATAACCAAAATATTGCAAAAAATTGCTACTTTACACACCCAGGAAACTCTGACAATGGCTCAAGATGAGCCAAAGAAGGACTAAATTAATCAGGTTTCTGTGTGACTTATGCAGTATAAAATATAGGGTATCGACCTAAGAATTTCATTTTAGCCCAAACAATGGAATTGTCCTATTCTATTAAAATACAATGAAAATCTACAAAACAATTGCTAATACATCAATTTTCCACAGATATCTGATATTCAAATTGTCATAATTTTTGTTCTAGACATTATACTGAGCTGACTTTTTCTGCATTCATTCAAAAATTCTTCCTAGTTTCCAGAAATTTGAGTTAAATAAGGAACCTTTGATAGCCATTTTTGCTAAAATTACCACCCCTGGGTCCACTGTGCGTCAGTGTTGACTGTTTTTTCTAATTTTATCCGTTTTGAGTTAATACCCTCACCTGGATCAGTTTCAAAATCAATCCTTTCATTTTCCCTTGATTGAAAATCATCATCTGCCACCATTGCTGGAGGTGTTTCGTTCGTCTCTGATTCATTCGTCATTGGATTCATTAGATCAAACAAAGTTGGTCTTGGTTGGGGAGTAGCAAAAGGATCCAATCTTTTTTTTACAAACATTTTCCTTGACATTTGTTTACCGGTTGTCTTGTTTGTTTTCAGCCAAAATGTCATATCCAGCCAACAATTCTTCATGTGACGAGTAATATTGGATATCGATAACTTAGTTTTACCTGACGAAATCTTTTTTGGCATCAGCAAAGTGCGTTTACAAACTAGACACACGCATTCTTTCTTCGAAATATTCAAAGAAAATGTACTAGAAAATTCCTCTTTTGAACAATTCTGAAGTCGCTCGTGCAGATAATCTTCTTCGATTTTGCAAGAGACCCACCTTTCTAATTGCTCAATTAAGGATGACGAAGTTACAGATGGATCAATCTCACCATCCGACGTACTTACTGGAGGATCAGAGTTTGACGATACTGGTTGATTTGAACGAGATTTTCTTCCATGGATCTGTTCTGGCTTATTATTTTCAATGAAAGTTTGGAACACGTCGACTAAACCAGGTAGAATTTTGAGTTTCTTTGGATTTTTATGAAAGACACCAAGCAACTCCTTCCGTTCATCTTCATCATCCAAATCTTCCGCCATATCGCGCACAAATTCAAACAGATTTTCAACTTCAACAGGATTTTCAAGTTTCAACAACGATTTTCGTGTTGAATATCCACCGTAATCAACCAAGATCTTCTTGAGGTATTTACCATTTTCTGGGAAAACACTCCAAGCCGCTTCTGGGATAGCATCATTTGGGGGATAAAGCAGTGACCGAAGATCTTCTACTTCCTTTTCCAACCTCATACAATTTTCACACGGTTCCGACATACCTACAGAATCGTAAATAAAAAAGAAAAACAGTAAAACAATGAAGATATATCATTAATTATTCATTCAGGTTGAAAAAAGTCGAAAAGAGGAGTCTTAAAGGTTGTTGATTTTTTAGTTTTCATGCGATAAATTCGGACCAAACATATTGACAAGCACGTTCTGTTATACGTACATTTTTAATTTAAAAAAAGTTTTATTTACAAAACAAAAACAAAAACAATATGCACACTTGCCTTCGCAGAATAGTTTTTACTAAAAAACAAGTTTATTTACAAAACGAAAAGAAAAGTTACAAACATTTTATCAAAGAAAATGTATAAACACAGTTTTGTAAACCATCTCGAGACAACATCCACTTTAAATTATTTTTGTTAAATAAAAAATGTGTAACTTTTTTTAAAATTAAAAATTTATTAAATTCTTTATAAATCTCAAAAGTTTACAAAATGAAACGTTTTGTAAATAAAACCTTTTTAATCTGCGAAGTGTGCGGGCATTGTTTGTGTATAGTTCAACCGGAAGTCAAAGAAACCGGTGTCAACCCAAAATGTGTCCTTTTGGTATTTGCTGATTCGGGGGTGCCTCAAGTCTAATCGATCCTTTAAACTAACCTAACCCTAAAAAGAAGTAGAAGGAAACGATGCAGCCAAAAGTGAAGATTGTTTTTGTTTTTTTCTGAAACCGGGTACAATTCAGAAATTTGTTTAAAAATATTTTCAAAAGGATCATATTTCCAAATTGTTGCATGTAAAAATGCCAGGTTCATTTTTAAATGAGTAAATATAAGTAATAAAAGCAAACGGTATCTTTCTAGTTGATTGAAAAATAGTCGTTTGTCGAAATGTAATAGTCGGAACGTGATTCGGCTTTCTCCGTTCGTAGTCAGAAACGCTTGTCACGACTGCACATCTATGGATCGGATACCTATTCTGAAAAAAAAAACACCAATAATAACCCCCCCCCCCCTCCCGTGTTAAGAATTGGGTTAAAAAAAAATTTCAAATCAGTAAGTGAATCAACTTTATTTTTCTTTATTTTTTTTTGAGGAAGTTTGTTCATCTTTTTTTCTTTTATTTTGGAGGGGGAATTGTTTAACACTAACCTGATTTTGCATTCGGATGCTAGTGTCGTCTGCCTTTTTACATTTTTCGCAACTTTCAAATCATAAATTGCTTCGGCCATTTCCGGCCCGTTCTGTAAATCACAATCGGAAACATTCGTCCCCAGTTTGGTCCCCAGCTATAGAAACACACACACACAAAACATTACTTTGTGAGTGACTCCGCGATGGTTCGAATACTATAATTTTACCGACAAAAAAATCGATTTAATCGAAAATATTTCGGACCAGTAAACTAAAAACTTTTATTTCCGATAAATAAGTTAATTTTAATTTGTGAAAATTTGAGGATTAAGTAGTGACAAAAATTAAGTTGAATGTGAAATTCTTCTTTTTTTTTTCTGTTATCAAATTGAAAAATTATTACAACGAAGAAAACTTCTAACTTGAAGAAGTTACAATTCAGTCGTAATATTTTACACAATGAACGCAGTTTCGGTGATTATACTTACCTTTTTATTTATTTATTTCCTCTTATATGGTTATTTTGGAAAACAATACAACGTTAATTAAAGTAAATATCTCCAAGAAACAGTATATATTTTGTGTTATGAAAGAAATGTAAGCGTTAGCAATTGATTATAAAGACGGTGCTTCTCGATAGAGTTATCGTCCTTGGTAATTTCAGTATTTTTTTCTAAGATAAAAAAATTGGTACTGTTTTAGATATTGACCCTAATTTCCGTAACTGCCCGGCAGCAGCGAGCCGACAGCTAACGGAAGCGTCCGAGACCTGCCGAGTCGGCAGACGACAACAATGTAAGACGATGAATATACGTAAAGAAAAAGAAATGCATATATTTTTATACAGAAAATGAAATAAATGAACAAACCCATAGCTGAAATGAATAAACTTTTTTTAAATTAATATTAAACCATTTTATGCAAGAAATTTTTTTATAAACATTTTTTAAACCATTTTTTTTGTAACTGAAATAAACTGTTTTTATAAATTTTAGAACGCGAAAATAATAACTTTTTTAAACCATTTTTTGGTGCTTAAGCATATCCGCCCCGACATTAAAAAATTTAAAGAATGTATAAACGTTATTATGTACTTACGTGTTAGCTGAAAATAAGATTGTGCAGAAAAAATTACGCAAATTCATCCAGTAGTTATTTAATTATAAGAAAAAGAAAAAAAATGATTTAAATGATTTTACGTAGATTTTGACATTTTTGTAAACAAGGGAGATAACAATTTTTTTTTTTTTACCAAGTTAAATTTTTTTTTTACCAATTGCGGAAAAACAGCTTATAAGTACGATATAAGAGAAAAAAAAACGTAGCATTTTATTGACCCACAGGATAAATTTCGGCAATCTGTTTAAAAAGGTTTTCTAATGTTTTTCCCCGAAATTTTTGTCGCTACATGAACTCGGCCAAATATGAGTTTATCATATGCGTATGGGTACCACATTCAGCCTTATTTCGTCTTTTGGCCTCTTGCCACATTCTTTCCACATGGTTTGTGGTTGCGCCTGTTGTTGGGTCAACAAAATTATATCGATGGTTGACGCGCAAATGATGGTACCCTTCGGCACCCAGTCTATCATAAGCACGCCAACAATCAGATATAATTGTTGTGCCGGGAAGAATGTATTTTTTTATGATTGGAATTAGTGTTGCAGCATCATTGTCAGAGAAAAAAGGTGAGAGAAAAAGTTTCCGCTTGAGAAAGTGTAAGGTGTGGACGCTGGGAACGGGTTTAAAATAAAAAGTTTTCGAAGAAATGGCGATTCCAAAGAAATGTCGATTATGAGTCATTTCCGGAAAACCCTAATTTTTTAATTTTGAGTTATGTCATTTTCCGGACAATCAGAAAACCCCAAACCAAGAAATCGTGAAAATATGAGTTATCGTTCTTGACCACTGGAAAATCTAAGATACAAAATGGTGGAAATATCTACCGAGTGAAAAAAAATCGTTAAAATCGTTTTTTTTTAATAATTAAATAACTACTGAATGAATTTGCGTAATTTTTTCTGCACAATCTTATTTTCAGCTAACACGTAAGTACATAGTAACGTTTATACATTCTTTAAATTTTTTAATGTCGGGGCGGATATGCTTAAGCACCCATTTTTTTTTTTGCAATTACGCATTGGTTTTTTTTTTAAACATTTGTTTTGTAACTGAAATGAACTGTTTTTATAAACTGTAGAACGCGAAAATAATAACTTTTTTAAACCATTTTTTTTTTTTTGCAATTACGCATTGTTTTTTTTTGTTTTTTCCATTATTTTAGCTGGAGGGGTAAGGGCTTGTTTTTCGTTTTTGGAGGGGGGCTTAGCGAAATACAGGCAGAAGAGGAGGACCGCGAAAAAAACGTCCCCGATCGCAACAAAATCCAAGCCCGGCATTCCTGGGTGGGGCATCTCCAGGCATATTTTTCAGTAACTGTCTTTCGCGGTACTAGCCGGCAAAGTCGGCCGCCGCCGCATCGCATATCTTTTGCCAGCAGAAAGCTCTGCTGGCAAAAGTTAATGCACTGCTCCGGAGAGGCAATTGAACTACACAACACTTCAAAATTCATTGTCAACAAGTGGCAAGCGTCGGACGCCAGCCTCGTTTTCGCTTTCGGCAGGTCTCGGGCGCTTCCGTTAGCTGTCGGCTTGCTGCTGCCGGGCAGTCACGGAAATTAGGGTCAATATCTAAAACAGTACCATAAAATTACCTCTCATTTGCACGCTGATAACATTGGAAAATCTTAAATGAAAACAAACTACAGTTGAATTTCTACAACAAATGCAAGCCAAAGAAATATAAGTCAACCAAGGAAATAATTCATTATAAAGTAAACACAAATAAAATTGTAAACATCTTCTCACTGAATAATAAAAAATGTTATCAACAATGAAATCCAACACCTGCATATTTTTTTAACAGGAATATAGATATTTTACTAATTATACTGAAAGAAATATCACATTTTGACAACCAGCATAGAAATCAATTTAAAAAAGGGGGAGGGTTAGATAGTGAGCGGGAAAGAGAGTGAAAGAAGTGTTTACTCGTTGTTTGCCGGGGTCTCCCTAATGACCGCCTGGGGAGATTCCCAAAACGACTGAAGTAGTTCCTCAGCCGACAGAAGGAATCCATGCGCCCTTCAGGCTGATTGGTCAGTGTGTGCCCAGCTAACTCAATGGGGGCATTTTGGGGGGGGAGGGAGAAAATAGGTCTGTTTATGACCGCTACAAAAGCGCTTAAAAGTTATCTTTGTGACATTTAAAAACGGAGACTTTATTACAAATTACTGTCGCATTTTCTTTCTTGTGTCAAAGACCGTAACATTTTTTTGCAGTGATAAAAAAGTTATCTCATCTCATGCTAAAGTTTCAGCGTCTACGAATTCGGAATAGCGTCGTATAAGAAATTTAGAGTTATCTCCCTCAGATCGGTTACGTTCTGTTAACTAACTGTGCCAGAAAAAATAAAATTAAAAAGTTTTGACTGTAATTCAACCGAACCGAATTTCGTGCAACCCACTTTCTGCCTTTTTCTCCAAACGCTTTTACTGTCATTCAATTTCCAACAAAATTTCGTGCAACCCACTTTCTGCCTTTCTCTCTCCAATCCAAAATCGCTTCTCCTCCTTCCCAGCTATCCTTTCCATTTATCTCACCTGATATCCACATATGCAAATCACATAAACATCTGCACCTCTGAAGAGAAGCCCTTTTTAAATCTGCATACGACATGCAAAGCACTTCCTTATTTTTCCTGATGGTGAGTGTTCCTCTTTATTGTCACACTCCCCCCTGATCGTATGATCACACAATTGACAGATGGTGGCTGGTCGCTTTATCCTAGTACTTCTCCGTAGTGGGACAGTTATTTCTTCCTCTCTTACATCAGATGTACCAATACCTGAATTGGCAATGGAATAAGGCAGCTCAACCAAGGAACGTCCGTCTTCTTCCTCACTTTCAGATGCAGAACCACTACTACTTGTATTGGAATCTGGTTCTCTCCATTCAGTACTCTCTGATGATGTGTCATCATTGTCGTCCACTACCGATGCTAAACCGAGACATGGGCGCACATCTCCTACATGTCGAGGCGTGCCATTGACGACCACCGACTGTGGACTTATTACTCCAGTAACACGACCTGGTCTGAATTTCGACGTACAACGTCCTTCTGGATTTTTCACCCAAACTGTGTCCCCCTTTTTATAAAGTGCAGAGATCCCATGGTGATTGGGATTAGGTACAACATTGACTCCTTTCACTCTGATCTGGTATGAGTACAACAAATTGGCAGGTGCTGATGATGCAGACACATCATCCTTGGGGGTAACGTTGTACCAATACACAGCCTCCATAACAGGACAGCTCTTTCGTGCAGCAATCCTCTTCACTGTCCTATGACACCTTTCTATAATACCATTTCCTGATGGCCGGTATGCACAGCGTGGTCGGAAGTTTACATCCCACTCGTTCATGAACTGCCTGAACTGTTGACTGCAGAAGGCAGTGTCATTATCAGCCAGAATCTCGGCTGGGGGGGGGGGGGGGGGCACGTTAAAAAAACACCGATTCTAATTGCCGGATCACATGTGCAGTGTCTTGCCGTTGTAGTGGCTGCCAGATTGAAAACCCTGTGGGTCCACAATCGATCAGTGTCAAAAAATGGCAACCATTGTAGTGTGTGATGTCCATGCCTAGCCGGTTCCATACGTCCTGCACACCGAGTCCCCCCTTTTTCCATTGAACTGAAGCTGGGTCTATTGTCTGGCATTCCTCACAATTCCAAATAACTGCCTTTACTGCCGCTTTAGGCAGAGACGGGTCGATTCTACGCACAAAATATAATTCCTGATTCCAGGACGTCCACTATGTCGATGAATTTCGTTCAGCTCTGTTGGGTTCAGGTTTCCTGTAGCAAAAGCACACACTGGCTGTGTTGGTTCAATCTCTCTCTTTACATCATTGAGCCACCGCTGTGGAACTCTCGTCAGGGAGTCTGCTCGGTTCTGGCCAGATCTTACTAGTGCTAGATCAACCGAAATGTCGTACTCTTTCATAAGTGAGATTATCGTGCTCAGTCTCCGCCTTATGAGCATCTCACTTGCAGCCTTTGTGCTCAATCGAGACTTTCCCGTGAGCGCATTGGTCACCCAGTGGTACACACACAGTCTGTTTTTATGTGTAACACATTGGCATTCCATTTGAGTGCAAGGTTTAGTCCTTTTAGTACGGCATCCAGCTCTGCCACGTTTATATGTTGGGTATCCTTTGTTGGTCGCAACCAGCTTGCATCCTCGATGATGGCTCCACTGGCATCAAGAGCTACTCCCACAGCAAGCGAGTTCCTTTGTGGCCATGCACCATTTTCCTCGGATGGGATCTGATTGCTGTACACGGGCAAGTGTATCTTCTATCATACACTCCAGTGGAGTATCGCTAACCTTGTCATCCCAGTTCTGTATAACAGTTGTAGTGTAACGTTTAATAAAGCCTGTTGCCACTCAAAGCCATCCACACACTGGAAAGTGCCCCACCAGTTTGCCACACATGGAGAAGATACATCTTTGTGTCATAGTTCTCGGCGCATCCACAGTACTGGTTCCTCGCCGCCATCGCAGTTGGCTATGCTCTGCCCAAATTTCTAATCCCAGCACTCGTGCACCATTTTTCAGTTTTTCTGGGTCCTTACTAGTAAGTCCGTACAGGTCCAGATGCTTCCTTATGGATTCTGCCGACGCCACATCCTCATTAATATATATGGCATCAATATATGCCGACGTAGCTCTCCTTATCTTCTCATCCTTGGCTAACACAGCCTCGAGCATAGCCCGCATTATAAGAGGTGCCACATTTAAGCCAAATTCTAACCTAGTTAGACAATATCTTTGTCCTTTAAATATGACTGTCTGGTACGGCCAGAGAGATCTCTCAACATGGATCTGTAGATACGCCTTCCTGAGGTCCAGAATGGATACATTCGTTCCTTGCTGTCTCCATTCTCGCATTTTCTCTGAAACTTGAGAACATTGTAGGAGCGATATTCATAAGAGTTTAGCAGCAAGGATGAAAGGATGAAAGGATGTGTTAACTGTTATACCACTATTACCTTAATCTCATTCTGGTTTAAGTTTTTTTATTTATTTATCTTCTATATAATAAAGTAATCTCGATTTCCCCCCCTGCAACTACAGTTAGAATAGGAAAATAACCGAACACCTCCTATGCAACTCTTAAACACTCACCACTTACAGCACTTCCTAAAGCGTGTTTGATGGGACTGGAGCAGTCGTTGAATGGATTGAGAAGGTGGAATTAGTGTGTGACTTATCTGGAGTGAAGCAGCTTGAAAATGTCATCCCACTTCGGCTAACTGGGGGAGCATTTACCAGCAACTAACTCAAAAAGAAAAATCCGATGCAGCACGAATTAAGGTAGCTCTATTTACTGCCTTTGCCGATGACAGATTTACAGCGTATGAGAAGTTCGAGGCACGTGTATTGCGTCCGGGTGAGACTGTAGATGTATTATTTGGCAGATCTGCGGAAACTGTCAGTGCTATTTGGAGGAATACCAGATAATGTGCTGGTGTGTGTGTTTGTACGGGAGCTTCCCAACCCTGTGAAAAGGCTGTTGCGGTCCTCTTCTAGGGTGGACGATATGACTTTAGAAGAGCTGTTGGCTCGAGCTCAAGCATTGATGAAGGACAGTGCTGAAGTGGGGGAACCAGTTGTGGCTGCGACACAGCCTACCCGAATCACTCAACCACCTGTGGGCATGGGGCAATCTGATTATACATGTTACAAATGCGACGGCCCTATTCATTTTGCAAGAGACTGCATGCAAAGGAGGCAGACTACCCATCAACGATGTTATCGGTGCAACAAGACTAGTCATCTGGTAAGAGATTGTCCGGGAAACGAAGTTGAGGACAAGACATCAGCGCCAGTCTATTCCCCAGTTAGCTAATTTGGAATCGTCACAGTGCTTATTGACAATTGATGCGAACGTTGAATAATCTTTTTTGATCAGGTTCAAACACTTCCAGCGTTTGTGAAACAAAGAAGTCTTGGGACTAAATAATTTGGTTAAAAGATTAACAGTTTCAGCAAAAGTCAAATTGCTCGTTTTAAGGGCAAAATGAAGTTCAAAAACTTAGTATGTTTGGTCATGTCTAATTTTCAGAGCAGTAGGTGAACCGTTTAAGAGTCTGGTCAATTTTAACAATCTATTTTGTATAGATCCTCATATCTTCTAAAATACGAAGCAACGGTTTTATCCTCATCTGGGTAATAAGTGAAATTGTCAATTGCACTCCAAACAGCATTCTGTGAGAAAGCATTATCGTTTTCGTTACTTTGACCCCTAACCGATAATGTTTGCATTAATACTTCAATCTTTTCGTTTTGTTCTAGAAGCTTTTCGTCGGCTTCTTTCTTTTGTTCTATTAGCATTTCGTCAGCTACTTTTTTTGTTCTATTAGAAGCTTTTGACATTTTTCTTCAGCTTCTTGTTACTGTTGCATTTGAAACTTTATCAGTTCTGTTATAGTAGCTTAAAAATATTCCATGTTTAAACTGTGTCCTTTTAGAATATGGCTTTTTAGAAGTTTTCTTCTAATATTATGCTGCTAAATGTAATCTTAGTAGTAAAAAAGAGTATAAAACCTTTTTTTTTCGACTCCTCAAAAAAATCACTTTTAAAATTCTTTTTTAGTACACTTCTTACATAGCCATAGAATGTGTAGTCGGCACTTTAGTCAACAGAAAAAATAAAAATACAGTTTTAATTTTTTTATTTCAGCAGTTTTCTTTCGGAGAGAAAAGAAAAATAATATATTTCATTCTTGTTAAAAATTAACAAGTGTCGGAATAGCAAAAAAAAAAATATCACTGACCTTTCTTCAATGAGAGAAAAAATAAGTTGGTCTTTTACATGTTTTATTTTCCACCAGTAAAGCCAGTTTTTAGAACTAGGACGTTGTCTGGTGAATTTGTCGTTGAATTCTCTACGTTCGTCCTTTTTTAAGGTTCTCCAACAAAACCCTTAATATACTTTGTTGCCAGTTGTGGGGTCCTTTTTAAGTTATTTGTGAGTTGTTGTTAGTTCCTGTGTAAGTTCGAATTGCTCGTAGCCAGTTTTTTTTAGGTCCTATTTAAGGTTTTTTACGAGTTGTTGTGAGGTCCCGTGTTAGTTCGAATACCTCATCGCCAATTGCTGTACAGGGGCCGAAATGAAAACACAAACTTAGGTTTAGGTAAAGCAAGTATATTGGAGAAAATATAATACAACAGAGAAACAAGAATGGTGGTACGTCAGTCTTGACTGCCCATATAGACTGGGGTTGGTTCAACACTGAGAAGCAGATGTTTCCAGTATTTATTGTGAATGGAAGAGTCCAAAGTCCATTATAGGTAAGGTACCATAACAATATTGGATATTATTTATTTTGTCTCGTTGGAGCAGAAGATGTGGCAATTGTAAAATTAGAATATTCGATATTCCATTTTATACATTTTCATAGAGACGAGATGCACATGGTGAACACCTCCATCACAGACGCCATCATATTGGATAAGTATTGGGTAAACACAATAGTCGGAAATAAATGGAAAGGAAGACAATAAAACGGTAATGAGGAGACAGCTGCATTTACATAAATAAACATATATTTATTCTCACACAAAGATTTTCAAAGACGAACATATGAGGGACATGATACGCAAGATGGGGGTTTAACAGAAATAATTATCAAGACAAAAGTCTACGTTAACAGTCCCTAAATATAATGAAGAATAGACATAAATTGCTAGAGGATAGAGGATCTTTGGCATGTAAAATAATATACACTTGTAAAAAGTAAGTGCCATGTTTAAATGGCACTTACTCTATCTGGGAGTCCTATCTCAATGCCCGAAAACCATTTCTATTTAGACGATGGAGGGTCAAGCACAGCAATGAGTCACTAACCTCATGGTGTGTAACCATGTACAATTTCCAATCTCGCACTATACATGTGCAAGTCTTTTTAGTACTTCAAAAACTGAAGATTTATTTTTCATCAAGCCAGTATAGTTCAAGGGAGATAACTTGAAATTGATTCAAGGGACATAACTCGGGACTATACACAGCAACAATACTCTCTTATTAAAACAGTTTGTTGAGACTGAAATAAACAATATCAACTAAGATTATGAAGAGAAAACATAGAGAGACAAGTTTTTGTTTGCCCTAAGTGAACGAAAGGAAAACGTTCCTGAAACAGAAAAGAAACAGAAAAATCTTTTACAAAAACATTTACATTTTTCTTTCATTTTTTTTCTCATTAAAATGTCTTATGTTAAAAATCAAACTGTACACTTCACAATGATTAGATTCTTCTCCCGTGTGGCCTTGTATCTTTAGTTGTTATGAAAGAAAATGTATTTGCATGTCTCTTTTAAAACGTGCATTCTGTATAAATGATGGACGATACACTTCACAAGATTAACGTTTATATTTTGTGTAGCTTCAAATGTTTTTTAAATTATCTCTTGTTGCCAATTAACCACAAACTTCACAAGAATAATGTTTCTCTGTTGCATGGGTTTGCATGTTTCTTTTCTTATTTCACTGAATATATTCGCCAGGTAGTTTTAAAAATTCTTTTTCATGAGCCCAGCGGCTCCTATAATTACTGGAATGATGGAGATCTTCCTAAGGTTCCAGTTTCTTTTCATGTTGTACATAAGACCTTGGTATTTAGTTATCTTCTCACTCTCAGTTTTGTTTAAGCCAGAATCATTAGGGACAATGATTTTAACTACTTTCTTCCTCTTATCTTACTATATCAGATTTAACAGCTCCGTTTTCTAGGTATGTAGCTGTAGGGATGGCATAGTCATAGTGGATGGTGTAGGACTTATTTCCAACTGTTCTTTCTGGTATATGTTCCCAGGTCTTGCTGCTACACTTGATATTCAATATTTTACAGATGGTCCAGTGGAGATATTTACACATTCCATTGTGTCACATTGTATAGTAGCTGTACCCCATCAGAACCTTACAACTGGATGTCAAGTGGCTTACACTCTATTTCTAAATGATAGAACCTGCACTTGTCATTGTTGAGACCACTCATCTAAAAAGCATTGGTCATCAAGCCTTGATCTTGGGCAGCCAGTATCATCCTCTCCTGATCATAGTGGAGCAATCCTTTTTGGAGCCAGTCTACAGAGCTTTCCTTATCTATATATTTGCACGTTGTTGGTTGGTCCATTCTTCCAGTTTTCTATCATGGAAGATCTGGGTGTATTTCTGGTTGCTCTTTTGGGCTATTTCCAGTGTGGGTGCTCAAGTGATACTTTAAACCGGAGGTTGTTGTGAATGATAAGCCACAAATGTAACAAGAATAAGGTTTCTCTCCAGTGTGTGTTCGCACATGGACTTGCAAATTACCTTTTGTTAGAAATGATGAGCCACAAACTTCACACGAATAAGGTTTCTCTCCTCTGTGTGTACGCATGTGTGTATTTAAAACAGATTTCACAGTAAATGATGAACCACAAACTTCGCAAGAATGGGGTTTCTTTCCAGTGTGTGTAATAATGTGAGATTTAAAAGAATAATATGTTGTAAATGACGATCCACAAATTTCACAAGAATACGGTTTTTCTCCAGTGTGGATTCTCAGGTGACATTTTAAATTAGAGTTTGTTGCAAATGACAATCCGCAAGCTTTACAAGAATAAGGTTTATCTCCAGTATGTTTTCGCATGTGACATTTTAAGTCACAGTTTTTTGTAAAGGATGCTCCGCAAACTTTACAAGAATAAGTGTCTCCAGTGTGTTTACGCATGTGGCATTTTAAATTAGAGTTTGTTGTAAATGACAATCCACAAACTTTACAAGAATAAGGTTTCTCTCCTGTGTGTGTTCGTATGTGTGATTTTAACGTATTATTGCTCGCAAATAATGACCCACAAACTTTACAAGAATACGGTTTCTCTCCAGTGTGTGTTCGTACATGTGTCTTTAGTGTATCTTTGGTTGCAAAAGATGACCCACAAACTTTACAAGAATACGGTTTCTCCCCAGTGTGGGTACGCATGTGTATCTTCAAAACAGAGTTCACTGTACATGATAAGCCACAAAGTTCACATAAATATGGTCTCCCTGTTTTTTTCCCCATTTTATTTCAGTTAGTTCTCCAGATCAAGTGGCTCCTTCCTTGGCTTAAAATTTGATTTATTTCTGAGGTACATATATATTCGAGTGTTTATTTAATGATCTTCTTCACTTCTCAACTCTTGAGTAAGTAAAGTAGTGAAGAATTATTTTATTCTCCTAAATCGACCACTTCACTACATTATAGTTTATTTTCCATGTAATCTTTGATTTGTTTTGTCAGGGTTAGGGTTAGTTGTTGTAACTAGTTTCCTCGTATGAGCCTGTGTGCAACTATACCGAGGGGATCTCATTTGAGCTTCAAATACTATGTTATTTTTTATTTTAATATTTGGTCAAGTATCCTCATGTCAGGATGTCCTGACAAACTCCTGTACCGAGAGATACTCGAGGGTGGTGTCTTGTAGACATTTAAAATCTCTGCTGTATGGGCTTGCGTGAATGTCTTTAAATCAGATTTGCTTGTAAATGATGAGGTCTTTAGAAAAATAAGCTTTTTCTATGTATTTCCGTGTGTGTCAGATTAGGCATATCCATTTACTTCCGAATAAGCTTTTTATTCTATATTTTTGCACAGGGTACTTTCATTTTTCTTCATTTTCACTGTTCCCTGTGAATTAATAAAAGACTGTAATTAACGACTCAAACATTAAAATATAAAGCAAATATACAATAAACATTACTTACAAATACATTTCTTTTTACAACAGTTTTTAATATTAAGTATTTGTATAACTGGAAAAGAACCCTATTTCGACATTTTTATTGCATGTAAATGCTGAACTGTGATTTGATAGGAAGACTGAGTAAAGAAGAATGGTTCAAAAATCCTGAATTGAGACTAAGACATAAAAAAAGATAATTATCAAAGGAATGATGGTTCAAAAATCCTGAATTGAGACTGAGATATAAGAAAAAAAATTATCAAAGGAAGAATGGTTCAAAAATCCTGAATTGAGACTGAGATATAAGTAAAAATAATTATCAAAGAAAGAATGGTTCAAAAGTCCTGAATTGAGACTGAAATATATGAAAAGATAATGATCAAAGAAAGAATGGTTAAAAAATCCTGATTTGAGACTGAGATATATAAAAAGATAATGATCAAAAGAAGAATTGTTCAAAAATCCTGAATTGAGACTGAGATATAAGAAAAGATAATTATCAAAGGAAGAATGGTTCAAAAATCCTGAATTGAGACTGAGACATAAAAAAAGATAATTATCAAAGGAATGATGGTTCAAAAATCCTGAATTGAGACTGAGATATAAGAAAAGATAATTATCAAAGGAAGAATGGTTCAAAAATCCTGAATTGAGACTGAGACATAAAAAAAGATAATTATCAAAGGAATGATGGTTCAAAAATCCTGAATTGAGACTGAGATATAAGAAAAAAAATTATCAAAGGAAGAATGGTTCAAAAATCCTGAATTGAGACTGAGATATAAGTAAAAATAATTATCAAAGAAAGAATGGTTCAAAAGTCCTGAATTGAGACTGAAATATATGAAAAGATAATGATCAAAGAAAGAATGGTTAAAAAATCCTGATTTGAGACTGAGATATATAAAAAGATAATGATCAAAAGAAGAATTGTTCAAAAATCCTGAATTGAGACTGAGATATAAGAAAAGATAATTATCAAAGGAAGAATGGTTAAAAAATCCTGAATTGAGACTGAGACATAAAAAAAGATAATTATCAAAGGAATGATGGTTCAAAAATCCTGAATTGAGACTGAGATATAAGAAAAAAAATTATCAAAGGAAGAATGGTTCAAAAATCCTGAATTGAGACTGAGATATAAGTAAAAATAATTATCAAAGAAAGAATGGTTCAAAAGTCCTGAATTGAGACTGAAATATATGAAAAGATAATGATCAAAGAAAGAATGGTTAAAAAATCCTGATTTGAGACTGAGATATATAAAAAGATAATGATCAAAAGAAGAATTGTTCAAAAATCCTGAATTGAGACTGAGATATAAGAAAAGATAATTATCAAAGGAAGAATGGTTAAAAAATCCTGAATTGAGACTGAGACATAAAAAAAGATAATTATCAAAGGAATGATGGTTCAAAAATCCTGAATTGAGACTGAGATATAAGAAAAAAAATTATCAAAGGAAGAATGGTTCAAAAATCCTGAATTGAGACTGAGATATAAGTAAAAATAATTATCAAAGAAAGAATGGTTCAAAAGTCCTGAATTGAGACTGAAAAATATGAAAAGATAATGATCAAAGAAAGAATGGTTAAAAAGTCCTGAATTGAGACTGAGATATAAGAAAAGATAATTATCAAAGGAAGAATGTTAAAAAATTGAATTGAATTGAGACTGAGATATAAGAAAAGATAATTATTAAAGGAAGAATGGTTCAAAAGTCCTGAATTGAGACTGAGATATAAGAAAAGATAATTATCAAAGGAAGAATGGTTCAAAAGTCCTGAATTGAGACTGAGATATAAGAAAAGATAATTATCAAAGGAAGAATGGTTCAAAAGTCCTGAATTGAGACTGAGACATAAAAAAAGATAATTATCAAAGGAATGATGGTTCAAAAATCCTGAATTGATACTGAGATATAAGAAATGATTATTACCAAAGGAAGAATGGTTCAAAAATCCGGAATTGAGACTGAGATATAAGAAAAAATAATTATCAAAGAAAGAATGGTTCAAAAGTATTGAATTGAGACTGAGATATAAGAAAAGATTATTATTAAAAGAAGAATGGCTCAAAAATCCTGAATTGAGACTGAGATATATGAAAAGATAATTATCAAAGGAAGAATTGTTCAAAAATTCTGAATTGAGACTGAGATATACGAAAAGATAATTATTAAGGGAAGAATGGTTCAAAAGTCTTGATTTCAACAGAAAATTAAATTGAGATGGTATCAGCTAAACTGAATATGAAATCAACATTATTGAGATTTATTAAAAAACTTTTGAACAAAATATAAGATTAATTTCTTTTGCAAATTGTTAAAAGTTTGAGATAGACTTTTCAGGGTTGTTATTTCTAATATATTATTCATCAGATTTACAAGCAAAATGTTTGAACAGAATAAAGTTATGTGAGAGCCATATGAATTAAAACAAAGACGAATTTGAACAACAGTTTTACTTAAAGATTCTTTGATAGATTCAAAAAATAAATTAACTGGAAGCAAAATGTAACGTAATGTTTTATCTGTCAACTATTTTTACTGGATTTTTATCGCAAGCAATTCTGGAGCAGATTTGGATCAGAAGTTTAAAATTCTTTCTAATGAATATGATGTTGACTTGGACATGTCAAGTCTGCCTTTGGATGTTCTCTGACTTTGGGATATTTTAGCATCATCTTACAAAGAACATTAATTTAAAAAAAACAACAAGATTTCATGTTCTTAAATAAAGCTGAGTATGAAGGAGTGTATTATTTGGTATGACCCAAAATGATCACAATATTCAGTCGAAATCAAACCTTTATTTAATATTTTGCCACTGGTAATCAAAGTTTTGTAATTGTAAATCAACTGGAAGCAAGATTTTACTCATTTGCCAACTGTTTTTATTGGATTATTCTGGAAGATACTCGAGCAGAAGTGGAGCAATAGTATAAAATTCTGGGGAATTTTTTTTCTTTTAAACTTTAGAAAACCAAAAACAAATATATTTAATTTATAAATTGTAATTCGATAAAATCAATACATTTTAATTTATGAACATTTGAGAAGTTAGAAATAAAAAAAATAAGCTGAAAAATTTACTATAACAAAGGAGAAAACTAGAAATTACAATTCAGTCATAATATTTTACAAAAAATGCAGTTCAGGTGATTAGACCGACCTTCTTTTTTTTTAATTTCTTCTCATCTGGTTCGTTGGTTATAGCAAGTTTACTAGTATACCTGAAACGGTGAATAAAAGCTGATCATATTCGCAAAATCCTAAAATTTCAGAAACGATTGCAAAACATCACAATTCGAACAAAGGGAAGTAACCCAATGTCTTTTATTTCATTTTCTTTTAATAAAGGGGAGTGATATCGAAACCGATTTCACAGTAAATAATTGGATTATCATCGCAAACAATCTTGGAAGATACTGAAGCAAAGTCGGAGCAAAAGTTTCAAATTCTTAGTCGTGAATGTGATGTTTACTTGGACATTTCTAGGCTGCCTTGGGAAGTTCTCTGACTTTGGGATGTTTTAACAAAGTGGAATGTGACATAACCATGATGATCAAATTTTGAATGGTTGAGATGGATTTGTATCAAATTCTAAGAAACAATGCACAATATTGTGATTACTTTATGCTTATTTTAACATTCAGTTTTTGTTGCTATCGCAGAGACAAGTTTCTTGTAACCAAAGTGCACTATTTATATTATTATGAATTTTACGAGTTGAGCTTTTGTACATGTTTGCTCATTTATTATAAAAAATAATTCAATTAAATTTCATTTTTCTTAGTTATGACTGATTTCAAATGATAATATTTGTGTCATATGGAATATTTTGTTGAGATTTTCTTCAACACTAAAGCAGTTATCAATATTATTAATAAGCCTATCAGTATCACTGGACGAGGAGAAAATCCCTTCAGAACATAAACTCCATTTGTATTTTCTTGTAGCTCAGAGTCCTGTGGTACATTAATCAAATTGTAACAATCAGTAAACTCATTCCAATTATACTAAAGACAGCCATATGTAACACCCTTTAAATGACATCTGAATTAAGAAGGCAGAACTAATGCTCCCAAATTGATCAATTAAAAATGTAAGGCGTCTTTTTTAAAAGTTGGTCATATTCGAAAAATCCAATATGCAGTCTTGAAATTGGAAGGGAGATAAGTATGGCATTACATCTTGGTTTCACTTTAAAATTTAGTTTGTTTTTTTTTTTAGATTATTTTTGACAGATTTAAACCACAAAAATCATTGTTTTTTAGAAGTGGTGTTCAGTTTGCTATTAAAATTTAACATAAACAGAACCGTCATAATAGATTTTGAAAGAAATATAGGGGGATGAGTAACCTTAAAAGAGGTTTTAACTTTGGGTTTATTCCAAGGCAGTCCTTATACAAAACATGCAACTAAGAGTAGACATATGGAGACCAAAATTACTACTAAATAATAGAGAAGAGTTTTAGTACGGAATGTGTCTAATAATCAAATAATTAGCGACTATACATATAATCAGTAAATTTTCGGTAGCCTCGTAACTCTTGCTTTCCTTATTTTGTCATTTAGTCCTCACATTCCATGTTTTTGACAAAGAAGAAAATATTTGCTGTTTTTGGGTTCTGAATATATCCATCTAACATTTATTGTTGGATAGTTTTTGACCTTAAAGTAGTATTTGTTTTAGGTCCTTACATCAAGTGGCTTCATGCCTTGTCTGGAGTGATTTCCATAAAAAAATAGGAGGTAATTTATGATTACTAATTTATATTTCAATAAAACCAAATGTGCAAAGAAGGAAGTAAATTATAAAAGAACAAAATGCACAAAAATCACGCCATTCATAACGAATTACGGATATTTTAGATGTATTTTTATGTAATTATTTTTATTGGTGATTGCAGCGTTCGTTGTTTTTTTTTGCTTACTATTATTTCGATTGTCTCCCTTCCTAAGTGATTAAGATGCAGAAAATTGCATTATTAGTCGCCCTTAACTTTATAGGACGTATTTTTCGTAAATATATATATATATTTATTAATTTTATACGTACATATTTTTAGATGATATTCCAAAAATAATGAGTCAATTTTCTATACTAATTAAATACACAAATCTAATACTATTTGTTTTATAAATGATGAAGAAAATAATTATTTCATAATGATACAGTAATACATATCATACACAGTTTTAATAATTAGAATCAACTTACATTAACCAAAACACAAATCCAATTAAATATATGTTAAAATGTGGTGATTTTTTTTAAATATCTGATAAACGGTCCCTAAATGGATAACTATAGAATTAAGTTAATCTGAGGAATTAAACATTTCTTTAGAAAATGTTCAATTTCTTATCCGATTTGATTTGACAACTGATGCCTGACTGATTGAAAAATAGCATCCGCAATTAAAATGCCTCGGGAACTTTTAATAGGTATGTTACAAGGATTGCCTTGGTTTATTTATGAGTGGCAAGTTAAATATTCATTTATTCTCGAAAATCAATCGTGCACATGCTGCGATAGTTGCAGTTTGGTGTCATAAAGACCAAGAATAGATTCCTAGCTTTTACGCATTTTTTAGAACTCAGTTTTCAAGTGAAAATGTACAGAAATACCTAATCTCCACATTGGGAACAAAATAACTTCAAAATGTTGTTATTTCAATAATAAATCCAAATAAAATTTGTTTTTCTATTGAATAAAAATATATATTCAAACCAAAAATCTAAATATGAATTGAGACTAGCAAATTATGTTATTTCTTTTTACTGAATTCAATAAGCAATAACTAATCTTTTTACTGAATTCAATAAGCAATAACTAATCTTTTATAAAATTAGAGACGTGCCCAAAGTTAAATTTTATAACAGGTTCATTTGACCAGAAACAAAATGAAGTCAGTTTCAGTATTAAAGAACTAATTAGTTCAGTTTTGTTCTCGTTTACTAGGTGCGTGCAAAAATGGTGGCTTCTTGTACGGACTATGCTTATTAAAAAGCGCTTATCATTAATTATTTAATTAGTTTCCTTGTAAACTTTGATTGTGTTTGAAAGATAAAAGCCTAAACTTAATCTCTAAACGAAAAAAACTGCATATTTACGTGTGAAAAATAAATTATAATAAAATATGTAATTACGACGGTCAAAACCCCCCAAAATTCAATGAATTTTGAACTTTGAAAAAATTACTTGTAAAAATCCCTTAAAAGATAAATATAAGTTTTTGGGAACTATTTCAAAGATAATTATTAAATTAAAGTCATAAGACACTGAATTAAAAAAAAAAAAAATCCCACGTTTGACTAAAAATTAGCAAAATTATCCCTTAAAATGTGATAAATGAGTAAAATCCGCCATAACTTCATCGGAAAAGGACTTTGTTTACAAATTGACTATCGCTATGCAAAATATATGGAAGAACAAAATGTCATAATTTATCATTTTTAACTTTATATATAAAAATGTAATAATAGTTTATAGAAGTTGAAAAATTATTATCCATTAATTTCTTTATTCTTTTTAAGGTTATAAAAAAATTTAAGTACCCTTATTTTGTTATAATAAAAAAGGAAATGCTTATTTAATTATTTGTGAGTGTACGCAATTATTTTTAACTGAAAAGGTTCAGTTTTTAATTTCGTAATACTCTGAAATTATTGATGACGTCTGTTTACCAATGTTTTTCCTTAGAATTTGAAATAAAACTATTTTTTAAATGTTAAAAATATTTTTACGTTACGAACTGCGTCAATTTAATCAATTTTTTTACATGATTTAAAACTTTAGTTACTCGATTTATTCTTAACGTGTCGTAACGATAAATTACATTGATTCTTTTAAAAATAAAGTGTTTTTATTTTTTTATTTTAAGTGTAAAAAAGTAAATTAAAGTCAATGACTACACTGACAATTTATTCATTGAAAAAAAGTTAAAACAGTTATTTATTGATAAACAGAATTCAATTTTGAAAGAAAATGTCATGTTTGAATTCTCTTTATTTATTAATAAATAATTGTTTTTAACTTAAATATTTATTAATGAAAAAAAGAATAATTGACGATGAATTGTGAAATGAACGAAATTGTTGAATCTCTAAAAAATTAAAAAAATTTGAGTGCGGTGTAAAAGTGAGTGATTGTTGGAAGGCTAATCCCACCTTGTTATTACAGAACGGGGCTACCATACTAATGAAAGTTCATCGTTAGTAGAAATTATTCAATTTTTTAAATTCTTTTTTTCGTTAAGTTCCTGGATCTCAAATTTGTCAACTTTTGGTTTATTTTCAAGATGATGCCACGTTCATGTATGAAAGGGAAATATAATTATGTCGCATTTTTTATTTTTCCAAAAACTCTAATCATTAAAATCACATGAAATATTTTTTGCAATTATATTATTTTTTGGTAAAAATATTGATTAAACAATGCTTTATTCAATAATAATATCGCTAATTCAAAAAATTAATTTTTCTTCGAGTTATAGTGATTTTATTAACACGGTATTTACTGGCCTTTTTCGTAATATATACGAAATATTTTGGAAAAAAAAATTAATTGTTAACATCTATGATGCTTTATTTACATAATCAACATTTAAAAAATCATGCATTTTTTTTATTAATATATAAAAATATAACTTTAGTAAAGGTGTATTTTCTTTTTAAAAAATAATACATTTTCACTAAGATTTTAAAAAAAATAATCGTTTCATTATATTCCGTGATTGTTGATTAATAAATATTGAAAATTTCAGTAGAATTGGTTGATTTCCTGAATTTTAGTGTATTTTTAAGTGAAGGGGGGGGTCAAAATGTTTTTTTCATTTTGGGAATCGGCTATTGATTTTGCGCGTACCTATCGTTTACTTAAGTTTCATTCGATCTGACTAAAAATTTCGGGTTGGACACACGTACGTTCACTTTTATTATATAGATTAAACGTCATAATAATGACGTATCAATATAGAATATTGCTGAAAAAATTGTCATTTAAAAATACAATTTTATCTGCAAAAATCAGAATAAAAATTGATATTTGCAAAATAAAAAATCCGTACAGATCAAACAATAAATTAGAAAGGTGGATTTATTAGCCTCATCACCGTTTAGGAAATCAGACAAAACTAATTAAAGAAGAAAATAAAAAAACAAACAATTATTTTAGAATTTAGAGTCGAAAATCAATTTCATAAATTTAATATAAAATGAGCCCCCTTTGCAGGCAATTGTAACTTGTTATGGCAGTTAACTAATTTTTGTTTACCACTAACCCTAAGTTCGAGTGGAAACGTCGTAAAACCAAACGTAATCTTCTAAAAAAGCAGACCCCCTCCCCCCAAAAAATGTCGGTTAACTGTCCTAAAACGCTAAAATAACACGGAAATAGATCATTTTACATCAAATATATGTGAAACTGATCCCTCATTCTAAATTCTAATTTTTTTAAAAACTTTCTTTCCTGATACGTTTTTCACGGTGTTCACACGTAATTGACTTAAAAAAGGGCACTTCTGTCGTATATATGAAGCAGCTGCCGATTAAGAAATCGAAGAGTTCCGTTTTTTTTTCTCCAAGTACCATTCATTCAGAATTCACCGGAAGTTGAATTTAGTATTTAGAAAATGGAGTTAAATGAGATTAATCTTCGAGACATTGGTAATTTAATGAACCAGCCGCAAAAAACAATAGATTTTTTACAGGCACACCGCCTGATTTCTAAGGGTTAGGGTTAGGGTTAGGGTTAGGGTTTTTTATTTAAATTTTTTTTACTTCATATAATAAAAAAAAGAAATTGTTAATTGTTTCTTGTTACCCAAAAACAAATCAGTCTTGCATTTCTTTTATGTTGTAAAAAAATCACTTCCGGTTGAATTACCTCCCTTTATTTTCAGTAGAAGGACAGAAAATCTGCTGCTTCATATATACGGCAGAAGTGCCAAAAAGATATCTAATGTTTTTTTTTAGCTGAGGGTGTTAATCTACAATATTGCCCTTGTTTTTACCCTAACCAAAAGGGTGCATTTCTGTTTGCATTTGTTGCAATTTATTTTGTGTTTTGCAATGAAGCCATTTCGGGAGGTAGAATGCGATTAGTTCTTCGGGAGACTGAACAGCTGCTGTCAGCGCCGTTAAATTCAGTTTTGTTGTGCAATTGTATGCTTTAGTATCGTCTGCCTTTTTTTTCACATCTTTCAAATCGTGCACTGCCTCGACCATTTTCGATGTTTCTAAATTGCAATCGAAAATATTCGATCCGATATAGATCCCCTCCTATAGACGCACTAAATCAATGCAGAATTGTGATTTAATCGGAAATAATTCGAACCACTAAACTTGTCAGTTCAATTTTCGATAAATCAGTTAAATTTAAGTTGTGAGAATTAAGAAGTGAACAAAATTAAATTGAATCTAACATTCTGTTTTTCGTCATCAAATTGAAAAATTATTACAATGAACTAGAAGTTACAATTCAGTCGTAATATTTTACAAAATGAGCGCAGTTTACGTGATTAGACTTACCTTTTTATTCAATTCTTCTGGTTATTTTTGTTTTTGTTTTAAATAATTAATTTTTAATTAAAGTAAATGTTTTACAGCTAAACTTCTTCAAGAAAGGTAAATTCTTTTCTTATCAAAACAATGTAAGAGTCAACAAGGGAGATAATTCATTATAAAGACGTCATTATAAAGAGTTGTCGTTCTTGGCAGTTTGTCTTTTTGAAGATAAAAAATAGTGTACGTATGCTGAGAAAATGTGAAAATCTTAAATTAAAAAAAAACTTTGTTTGTTTTCACAACAGTTGAATCTCTTCAAGAAACTGTAGTTTGTTTTGTTCACAAAAAATTCGATAAATTTGAATTTGTTCACTAAAAATGCCTGCCAACTGTGACGTCAATGAATCGGCTGCTATTTTCAACCGGTGCCCCGAAAAATTTGTACTCTAGTTTACAGAAAACAACTTACTATTATTAGAAAATCTGGTGCTTGTGGACTGTAGGTCTGAAAAAAATTATCTTTAATTTGAGGAGAGTCAAATAAGGGGGAGAGTACTCTAGTTTCAAGTTTCAACCACGAAGTATCTTAAAATGGATTTTACTATTGTAATTATTCTAAAATAAAGTTTTAAAAAATGTATACGTTAAAGGAATTGTTTTCAAACAAATTGTCGAATTTTACTTAGTGTAAAACTGTCATTTATTTCAAAAACTTTATTTCCCGTGTTTCATGTTTTTCCCCTTCTATTTACGTATTTTTTCTATTTTTTCCTTCTGTGATAATTTATTTTAATAAATCATTTTATTTTTTCAAAATCATTTTATTTTTCATTGGTGCCGAATGCGGTGTGATTGTTTTATTCCTAAATTATCCTTTTACGTATACATTTTTAAAACTTTATATTAGAATAGTTACAATGGTAAAATCCATTTTAAGATACATCGTGGTTGAAACTTGAAACTAGAGTACTCTACCCCTTATTTGACTCTCCTCAAATTAAAGATAAAAAATTTTTTCGGACCTACAATCCACAAGCACCGAAAATCTTTCTTTTTTAAATTGTATTGTGAAATATAATGTAACAGTCCTCAATGGAACATAATATCTGTATATATAAAACTGACAAAATCTCGTGTGTGTGCGTGTGACCGACACGTAACTTTGATAAATGCACATTGAATTATTTGAGTTCACATTTTACACACTTGTTGAGTTTTGTGAGGTCTACACAGATTCTGAACTTTCTATTTGCTTTCAGTATCACGACTATGAACCCAGTCTCTGAAGTCCTGCCTGTGTTTTTCTCATCAGAGTTAATAGTATGCAATAGCATGCTTTACTCTTTCCCAAATATGCCTAAACCTGTAAATAGGTCCGGCATATGTATCGTTGGGTCTGCAGCAGCAGCTATGATTACAATCTAATTTCGTTTGCACAAGTTTGTTCTTACACGCGGAGTGATTGGTACATTGTCCAATCAGAATACTTTGTTTGAGAGGCACTTTCGCTGAACTGTTGCATACTCCTGCCCCTATTTTCCCACTACCTTGTCACCTCTATCCCAAGAAGATAAAGGTGGCAAAGGTGCATTTAATCATATGCTTCAGCTAGGGATTCTTCGTCCCTCATCTAGCCCTTGACATCTCCTTTGTATATGATTCTGAAGCGTTCTGGGGATTACTGTTCCCGATCGCTATCCTGTCATTCATATTCAAGATGGCTGTAAAAAAAAAATAATTAATTGAATCTGGTAAAGGCTAACCACCAAATTCTGGTTAATCCCATGGATATTCCGAAGACTGCTCTAACTATTCCATTCGGAACATTCAAATTTTTAACCATGTCGTTCAGCTAACGTAATGCATCATGTAATATATTTATACGAAGTATATAAGGCTTATAGTAATCAACATCGGTTATAGTTATCAAAATCGGTTTAAATTTTAAATTTATGTTGTTTTTTTTATAAACAAATAATTTAATTACAAAATGTTACTTCGTTTCGTTAATATTTATTAACACTTCGATTTTTGCATATAACCATTCCTTTCCAACTTTCGCTTCTTCGACGACTCGATTGTTTCCTACTAGCGATCATTTACACATTTCAAGTGTGTTCTTCTTAAGCTTACATGTGTAAAACTAATTAGATTTTAACTCCAAATTTACTAATATTTAACAAAAACAACAGGAAACACTATTTATCGCCTCTACACAATTTTTATCGCATTATGTTCATGACTCTATACTACCTTTTAACCTGTTGCGGGACCGACCAGGCGGGTGTCGATCGGCCACACAACTAAGAAAGTAGACACAAGCAAATGACGGCAATGACAAAGAAGAGAGGACAAACACAAGTGAACAGTTCAAGAATTGGTGCGTTTATTTACCATATGGTGGTAATAACAATGGTGATGAGATTTGGTTGGTGACGTCACTGGAACGGGAGAGACTGGAGTGGCACCTCTGGAGACAGCAGACTGGAACGTCAGGCGTGGGGTCGTTGGAGAGAGACCAGCTGGGTAGATGAATGACGTCACTGGAACGGGAGAAACTGGAGTGACGTCTCTGGAGGCAGCAGGCTGGAACGTCAGGCGTGGGGTCGTTGGAGAGAGACCAGCTGGGCAGATAAATGACGTCACTGGAATGGGAGAGACTGGAGTGACGTCTCTGGAGACAGCAGACTGGAACGTCAGGCGTGGGGTCGTTGGAGAGAGACCAGCTGGGCAGATGAATGACGTCACTGGAACGGGAGAGACTGGAGTGACGTCTCTGGAGACAGCAGGCTGGAACGTCAGGTGTGGGGTCGTTGGAGAGAGACCAGCTGGGCAGATGTATGACGTCACTGGAACGGGAGAGACGGGAGAGACTGGAATGGCGTCTCTGGAGACAGTAGACTGGAACGTCAGGCGTGGTGTCGTTGGAGAGAGACCAGCTGGGCAGATGTTGACAGGTGTCGTCAAGGTACCCTGGTTGTCCGGCTTGCCAAAAAAAAATATCGCAGTAGTTTGAGTAGTGGTAGCCCTGAAAAGAGCTGTTGAAAAAGAAAGGAGGAAGGAGTTGGAGCCGCTGGTGCAGGAGTCAGCGCCGCAGGGTGCTGGTGCAGTTGTAGCAGGAGAGTGCTGGCGCAGGAGCTCAGGACTGCAGGGTGCTGGAGCAGTCGGAGCAGGAGAGCGCTGGTGCAGGAGCTCAGGACTGCAGGAGAGTGCGTGTGCAGGAGCTCTGGACTGCAGGGTGCTGGAGCAGAAGAGTGCTGGTGCAGGATGCAGGAACTCAGGACTGCTGGTGCCGGTGCAGGAGTGAGCTGGAGCAGGAACTGGAGATGCAGACAGCAAAGAGAGTAAATCGCATTAAGTAGCCCTGAAAAGGGCTGTTTGTATCTTTGCTGCTCGGTCCGCGTCTATGGCTGGGCACGCGTCTTCTGGGAGGTCTCCTGACCCCCTGGTTGAATTGGGTTTTTTAGTCGAAAACGGGAGATCTCATGTAACATGTGTCAAGTTACTTTCGTCGGTCCTGTGAAAGGGATTAATTTTTGACAAATAAATTCCAAAAGAATCTCTAGCTGTAAAACCTGGTTGACAAACTCCTTGAAAGTATTAGCCAGGTTATCGGCTTAGTTGCCGAAACGCTTGTGTATCCCTTGAAGAAAAATTAACGAAAATATTCGCTTGCTGGTTTCTGCTTAGTCATTGTTGACAAAAATGGTGATTAAAAATTGGGTTTTTCCGATCTTCTAAAAATAACGTTAGCGAAATGTCAGAGCACAGGGAGCAGCTAGTACATTTCCATGGAAAGGGTTAAGCGAAAGGCAGCTGCTGCTGCTGATGTCCAGATCATGGGAAAAACAAACAGTGACTCCTGCTGCTGCTATGGTTTTTCCAAGATGGCTTCTTTTTAAAAAATGTAAACAACGTTGCGGTGTTGTTGAACCGCGACAAACCGAACATTCGGGCATTTATAACGAAAAAGGGGTAAAAAAACAAATAGGCAACAAATAAATGTTACGAAAAGCAAGATAAGTTACTCTTCTACTAACCTGGTTATTTGTGTTTTAACTTATTTTAAAGAGTTTTTTTGTTCAAAACAAACCTGATGCCCACCTGTTCAGTTAGCACGAAAAAAATGGCTGAAATTACAGTTTCGATAATCGCTCAAAAAACGATAATCAAGCAAAATACTGATCGAATATTACATTTTCCCACGATTGGTGACATTTATTGGATGTGTTTCTAACACCATTTCGTTTATTTTTCGATTTTTCACCAGTTATCAATGATCCCCGTGCTGGGCTCATGAACAGCCATTTTTCCCCATTCTAACTAAACAGCTGGACACCAGGTTTGTTTTGAATTTAAAAAAACTCTTTAAAATAAGTTAAAACACAAATAAACTTATCCAGGTTAGTACAATAGTATCTTATTTTGCCTTTCGTACCATTTATTTGTTGCCTATTTGTTTTTTTTTGTTTTTTACCCTTTTTCATTCTGTTAGTTGTCGTTATTAATGCCCGAACTTTCTTTACTGGAATAATTTTGTTTCGGTTATTCTCTGTTCTTCCTTTTTTTTTCATTTTACTTCGGTAGAAGTTCTCAGAAATCAAGGGGCCCCTTCCTGGGGCTAACACTTGATCTCTATATGAGATACACAGATATCCGAGTGTTCAATCATAGTTCTCCTTTATTTCTCAAAAGTTGAGTTAATAAAAAAAATGAAGAACATTGATTCTCTTCTCCCTAATTGATCAGTTAACTATTTTATAGTATACCTTTCATGTGGTCTATTAGTCTTACTGGATTCCAGGACAAGAATTTATCTGGTCTGGTGGATTATCCACCTAAGTGTTGTTACTAGAGGCAACATAACATCACTTGGAGGAAGTGCACCATTCCTCACATGAGCCAGTGTAGCCATACCATAGGGGATCTTATTTGGGCTTCGAATACTATGTTATTTTGAATATTTGGTCAGCTAGAATTAGGTTAGAAGATTGTAACGAATGTTTTGAAAAATTGGCAAAAAAAAAACAATATAACAGAAATGCACAGATTTCTGGGAATAATAAACCAAATGGAGAATTTATCCCAAACTGAGCAGAAATGACAAAACTGCTACAGGACTTAGTGAGTCAGAAGAATGTGTTTGTACGGAAAATTGAACAAAAAAGCCTTCAACTTCATAAAAAGAAGTCTTGTATTCAGCACCAGTACTGTCATTGTACAGCCCTACAAAGAGAACAGTAATATCTACAGATGCTTCATCTTATAGCCTTGGAGTAGTACTCTTACAGTGAATACAAAATTACATCTGGTAGCGTATGCATCATGAGCCATGTCGGAAGCAGAAATCTGATACGCCCAGATAGAAAAGGAAGCCCTAGCTATAGCCTGGGATGTGAACGATTCCCTAACTGGCGTTTCTGTTGGGTGCTGGGAAGTTTTAGACTCCGGAGACCCAGTCTTAGGACGTCAATGCTGTGGGTATGTCCTAAGAACTTCAGCAATGTTTTGGATATGTCATTTTTTGTGGATTTAAGTTTATTCCAAATGTCATACGATCACCCGCTATTTACAGACTCCAACCAAGAGCTCTTTTCAGGATTTTGGCTGTTCCCTTGAGTGTAGTTGTTTGAATTTCTCTTGCACTTGGTTCACCAGGTATGCTTACCAAATACTTTTTCAAGTTCTTCTTCATGAGTCCAGTGGCTCCTGTGATAACTGGAATGATGGAGATCTCTTTGAGGTTCTAGTTTCTTTTCATTTTGTTTTATGAGAACAAGAATATCCACATATTTCACAAGAATATGGCTTTTCCCTTTGGAAATGTATTCGCCTTGCCGACTTTGGGCTCGGTGGCACCGTGTCAGGTAGATGAGACGGGGGAGACTCTGGTGTAGTGTCCTTGGCTTGGACATCATAGATCCTGGGGACAAGGATTGGGTTACTGATTGGACAAAGGTTGTCTTCAACCATCCCATGGATGTCTATATTCATTCTGAAAATTTGATGTGTAGAGAAGGCATTGATTTTTTTTAGGAAATTAAACTTTTGGTTAGTTTTTCCTTCACAATGTCTGTCTTGTTTGGGTAGTGATGTCATAAAATCTTTTGCCATTATTAGTATCTTTCTGCCAGTTTTGAATGTTTTATTATTGCATTGCCCATATCATCGTCCATTTTTCTTCCCTGTTCCATTGGGTTTGGGCAAATTCGATTGTGTTGGTTTTGGTGAAGTCAACCATCGCTTCACCAACAGCTTCTGCTTTGATCGTATCCTTCACATCTTTTGAGATATTTATATCCTTGTGATACGATCAAAAGTAAATTCTTTGATGTCATTTTCGATACTTTTTCTCCCCGTGTTTTTCTTTCTTGCCCACTTCTCATACCTTGAGTAAGCGAAGCAGTGAAGAATAATTTTATTCTCCTTAATTGACCACTTAACTTGATTATAGTTTCTTTTTCTGGTGGTCATTGTTTGGTTTTGCCGGATTCCAGGACCAGAATTGGGATGGTTTGGTGGAGTGTCCAGCTTAGTATTGTTACTTTTGGTAACATCACTAGAAGAAGGTGCACCGCTATTTTCCTCATATGACCCAGTGCATAGCCATTCTGAGACGATCTTTTTATTCTGGGCGACATCCTGCCAGTTTGTAAATTTTAGATTTCTTTTCATTTTAATTTGAATATTTGGTCAGGGTTTACTTCAAATGGGAAGTATCTCCATGTCAAGTTATCCTGACAAACCCTTGTAGAGAGAGACCGAAGACACTCGAGGATGGTGTCTAGTAGGTAATTCAAACTTTCTCCTCTTATTTTTCATTTTATTTCAGTTAGCTTGAAGCTAACACTTGATTTCCTTATCATTTAAATTTATATCCGAGGGCGTTTTTTTAGGATAGACGTTGTTTCTTTTTAGTGTTGATATCTGTATTTCGTTACAACTTTGTCTTCCAGGGATTCCAGTGTGGATTCTCATGTGAGGTATTAAAATATAGTTTGTGGATCATCATTAAAAACAAACTTTAAAAATATAAGGTTTCACTCTTTTGTTTCGTTTTACTTCAGTTGAAGTTCTCAGAAATCAAGGGATCCTTTCCTGGTGCTATCACTTGATCTCTATATGAGATACATAGATATTCGAATATTCGATTAAAGTTCTCTTTACCTGTTAAACGTTGAGTTAGTAAAGAAGTTAAGAACATTAATTTTCCTCTCCCTAATTAATCAGTTAACTATGTATATCTTTCTTTTGGTCTCTTGGTCCTACCGGATTCCAGGACAAGAATTCATCTAGTCTGGTGTTGCATATTTCTCTTTGAATCAGATTTGCTTGTAAATTATAAGTCAAACACTTTAGAAGAATAATCTTTATCTATATATATATATATATATGTACACGTGTGGGTGCATATATATATATATCTTTATATAAAGTAAGGTACATGTATATGTTTATATATTTCTATCTATGTATTTCGATGTGTCGGATTACGTTTGTTATTTGTAAATGAAAATTTAGTGGAAATGTTTATCCATTTACTTTTATTTTCTATTCCATATTTTTGCAGAGGATATTTTCATTTTTCTACCTTTTCATTGTTCCCTGTGAATAAAAGACTAATTTATAAGTCAAACATTAAAATATAAAAGAGAAGACATTCAATAAACTATATATTAATTACATGGTGTTGGAATAGAGTAGTTTAGTGCCTTCACATAAAGGTATAATGTTTATTTCTATAAGTATTTCTATGACAGTATCGAACAGCCCCACGAACGTTGAAGCCTAAGATACAGAGCTAGTATGAATGGAGAGAGGAGAAACCTTAAAGTCACTCTGACATGTGAACAGCTGGGTAATAAAATCTGACCAGATCTTGGGGGAAGAAATATAATTACTTGTCAAGTAGCATAGGTAATTGAGATATATATTTTTTATTGGCATATCGCAAATATAGATGAAGCTTGATTTGGTTGTCATGGACAAAGGAGCTATTGGTCAGTTTCTAGCCGGAAGGGCTTTTATGACCCCCCCTCCTCCAATAGAGAGAAATTAATTACTTTCTGAAGTAGATAAAAGCCGGGGCCGAATTTGTTTTTCAGAGACAAAGGAGCACCATCAGCTGTTAGATGGAAGTGCTTTTCTGGACTGGATCAGCTGCCGGGATAGGATTGCTTTTATAGACTCCCCCCCCCCCCCCTGGAGATAAATGAATTACTTCACTGTGTGAGATAATACCATATTTGTTTTTCAGAGACAAAGGAAACTCGGTTAGTGGGTCCCAATAAAAAGAGAAGACAGAATAATTTTAGTCAGTGAGACAGTTTGTGAGAGAACCGGACGAAAGGGCATGCTTCTGTTCTCCCCCCCCCCCCCCCAAAAAAAAAAACATCACATCAGTCCGTTTGTGTTCTGTTCTCGCCAGAACTTAGAACAGAATTTTCACTGACAAACGAACGAGTCGCCTGAATTACTAGAGTCTGTTGGTCCAACAAAAAAAACACAGAGTTGAACTTTAATATTACCGAACTGCCTTACTTTGTAACAAACAAGTGTAAATTATTTTTCTTTATTTTTAAAAATAATTATTCTTTTAAGGAAGCCACAAGAGATCACTTCGTTACAGACTTAATTCCTTTTATTCAACTGTTCTGTATGAAATGACTCTTCACTTCACAGCGATACCAAGTTGCGGATCCAACCTGGTTGATCGCTCACTGATCTAAACAAACACAACGTGGGAGTGAGTGATCGCTGGACCAGACGTTTTGGCATCTGCGACCTTCCTCAGGGCGGTAACTTTTCCTGAGCAGTACCAGGTGACCAGCGAACCCAGTAGTCGGTTCGCTTTTTCTGTTTCTAATTTTAATTTCTTTCATTCTTCATTCCTTAGAGATGAACTTTTTTGTCTTCCTTCATGATCTTTTTGATGTGTTCAACTTCTGCTGCTTCTTCCCTAGTGAGCTCTGTGAGTTCTTCGTTATTGGTTCAACATTGAATGAAGTGGCATGAATGAAATATAGACGATGGTCACGTCTTTTAATTACCATGACCCATGCTAACAATTTAAATGTAATAAATGGCTAAAATGGGAAAATAGTTGAAAAAAGAAATGGTTATAGAATACAATAACTAAATGAATAAATGTGAAAGTTTGTCCCATTTCTCGCACTATCAATAATGTTAAAACTCCCAATTTCAAGTTAATTAAACTTTGCACAATCGACATATATATTGTTTATGGATATGCGATATCAGCCACAAAGTTAACTAATTTGCATATTAGTTTTGAAAAAAGGGCATGTTATTAATTAACTATTACATTTTATTGTTTTTTAATTCAATGATTGTTTTTTCTGCAATGTTGTTTTATTTCTGAGTAAAATATTTAGCATTTGTATTCAAATGTTCCTTTCTTTAGAGGGAGTGATTGATTTTCAACAAGTTGCGATCTATTTCTAAATGGCAAGTGAAAAGGCAAATTGACTTTTTCTTTCTTTTCTTTTCTGTTACAGTCAATGATAAATAAATTTGTACCGAAATTTAAAAAATGGTAATGTTTATCTATATGAATAAATGAGAAATATTTTGTTTTGTGTTTACAACAACGTTATGAATGAAATGTTTATTATTTTTAATTAATATTTCAAGTATTTCAAGCTAACTTTGTGAAGTAATAACAAGCCGGCAAAGCAAGCTGGTATTTTTATATATACAAATTTACAGAGGTATAAAATATATTTTGTGTGAGTTTAAAAAGTTGCATGTTCTCTGGTTTGTCTTTAAGAAGTGTATATATATGTTTGCCTTCTGTCGGTGTGAATGTGTGTGATAGTGTGTCTAAGTTCAGTAGTTATTGTAAACGCTGTGTGTATATTTACTGGTCTTTGCTTAGTCACTGTGAGAGTATATGTGTGAACGTGAGTGTGCGTGAATTCAGTAGGCAGTGTGTGTGTATATTTGCTTGCTTTTGTTTTGTAAGTATGAGAGCATGTGTGTGACCTTGTGTGTAAGTGAGTTTAGTACTAGTTATTTGTATTCCTCTGTCTGGACGGCTGAACATAGTGGCATGCATGCTGACTGTCTTTGGCTCACTTTTGTGAGGGAATATTAAAAACTTTTCGAGTGCAAAGAAGTGATTTAGCATGCAAACATATTTGTAGACTAGTCATGGAATTTTGTATTTTAGAAATTTTGTCAATTTCTGGAGCCTCATTTTGCATGAAAAATGTGATCGTTTCTTTTAGAGTTTGTCTTTGAAGCATGGCTTGTGTGTTTTCGCTCATGCAGTAAATCAATAAATATATAGGAGTGTAAGACATGTTTAATCTTATAAACTTAAAACAATAACAACTTTGGACTTATTTTTATTGAGACTTTAATAAAATTTAAATTAATTTTTATCAAAGTTCATCCTTAACGGTTACATAACAACTTATTAACTTATGTTTTGGTCATTACTTTAATTGAATGAAATTGCTTTAAATTAAAACTTAATTTAAACAATTACTTTTACTCATGAAATCAAACTTTTAAAAAATGCCAGTCATGGTGATCACGAGAGAAATCCAGTGATTTTGAAACCTTGGCAAAAGTCTAGTATTATGGTTCATTTGTGCTGAAAAAGTTTTTCATGAAAGAGAAACAAAAATGAAGTCGAAATAAATGTGTACTACCCAGAAAAGTATGCTGATTAACTTAAAACAATGCCAACTTTGGAGTTTTTAAAAAATGTGTTCATTGTTAAGAAATTACTTATATTTTTAACAAATTAAAATATATGTGTTAAAAAATTAGTTGATTCGTTTCAGATTTTCTTTTCTTTCAATGACAAAAATTTTTCTGCTCACATCATCACTCAAGCCGACCAATCAGATCTAATCAAAGTGTCGTATCAGAAGCAGCTGGCAAAACAGTATAAAAAGGGTGATTTTGTTCACTCCGTCAAAAACGGGGTTCACTGTTAAGCAATCTAGCAGCAACCTTTTCCTTTTGAATTCCTGCTAGACAGAACAGCATTTTCACTACAACCACCCGACAGTCAGCAGCAGCTTTGCCCCTTCTTCTGCCATCATAATCACTATTGTCACAGCAACTACAGCAGCTCGTTTCTAACCAACAAACTGTAGCTCGAACCGGCCATCATCATCATCATCATTCGCAGCTTGTTTTCTGGCTAGCCAAAGTTCTACAGCAGCTACGCCAAAAGAAACGGCTCCCAACGACACTTCAGTCAGGATAATCATCGCCACGATCCTACGGTAATGATCCATATTCTTACCTGTTGACTCATTGAATCATGAACTCTTCTTAACGATCACATATTTCTTTTTTTGCCACCGTACGCTTTTGTTTTTCCTTCTTTGCCATTGCCGTATTTATCTGTGTCTCCTTTCTTAGTTGCAAGACCGATCAGCGCATCTCACCCTCTTGAAACAGAAGATAAGTCGCGTTTTGCAACTTGCTAACCACGTAAACAAACAAAAAATGGTAAAATAATAGCTTTCTTTACTTTTGATAACTTACAGGTTATTGGGATTAGAAATGGGTAGAAATCTCTAATCATAAATAGAAAATTATGAACTTAGAGTTATTATTTTTTTTATTGATTTGTTTATATCAGCCATAAATTATGAACTTAGAGTTATCATTTTTTTTATTGATTTGTTTATATCAGCCATAAATTATGAACTTAGAGTTATCATTTTTTTTATTGATTTGTTTATATCAGCCATAAATTATGAACTTAGAGTTATCATTTTTTTTATTGATTTGTTTATATCAGCCATTTATACATGGCAACTTTTTGGAGACCAACATTTTTTACAACTCATTTGTTCCAAAATCGAATTCTGTCATCCCGTCATGTTAATCAGTTTTTTTAAATGTTGCATTCTTTTTATATCAATCTAATTCGCATTGAGTTGTTACAATTTTAAATAAACAAATTTCGATATTTATTGTTTCAAAAAGATTTAAATTAGAAATTTCAGTTAATAAATAAAGAGATGTATTCATTTTACTTATTTAAAGAATATTTAGCTGACAAGGCAATTATTTTTACGGAAGAAAAAAGACATTTTTTTCTTAACATTATTAGACACAAGACCACCCGTGACCAGTCAATATTTGTAATATATATTATTAAATATTTAATTTCTTAACTTTGACATTAGTTGATAATCATGTTCTCACAAGGATTATAAAATTAAAGGATTTCATAATCAGAATACCTTGTGATGTCATAATTGACCTGTTCTTTCTCTTCTCTACACTTTCCTTCTCTTTTTATTTTTAATTACTTACATCATTTCATTCCTCTCACTATCTCTCTTATCATTTGCCCATTATTTATGTTATGCGTCCTTCCTCCCACAATCTGATGCATTAATGTACAGGTGAAGTGTGCATTGTGACAAGCAAGTAAACAAAATAACAGCCTCAGAGATTTAGTAATATCTACATTTAAGCAAACATAATTAAACATAACAGAATTCTTCTGCTTGATTATACCTCTTTTTATTTTTTCAATTTTTCTAATCTTTTTTTGTGTCAAAATCAAAAAAAAGAAATGAATGTTCCGTACGTATCGTAGCACTTTCGAATCTTCGTCGAATCATCTTGAAATTTTTTTCATTTGTTTTTCACAACAAATGAACAAAATTTCAAAAAGCAGGCAAGAATGTATATGTTCAGTCATTAGATATCAAAAAAACAAACCAGTTCAATTCCAGAACAACGTTTACAATTTAAATTAAGCATTTTAAAATGTTGTTACTGGTTGCATATGTAATGTTATTTATTGTAGGTTGCTGGGTTTTAATAAAGATAGCGCAAGTCTTTTTTGTGTTTTATTTTAACACAAAAAAGATTAGAAAAATTGAAAAAATAAAAAGGTATAATCAATCAGAAGAATTCTGTTATTTTTCATAATGCACACAATAATATATAGATTATATACATTTATTACTTTGAGAGAAATATCATGATTAACAGTAAATTATACAGATAGATGAAAATAGCACTGAATGTCCATGGAGTCCTGCTAATTCGCTATAATAATCTCTCAAACTAGAAACCTTACCAAATGTCTTTGACTTATATCAGAATTCAGTTATCTTCCCCCTCTCTTCTCTGTTTAAGCCAGCATCATTAGGGACACTGAATTAAACTAGGGTTTCTACTTTCTCCCTCTTGCTTCATATCACTATCAGGTTTAACAGCTCCGTTTTCTAAATATGTAGCTGTAGGGATTGCATAGTCATAGTGAGTGGTGTATGACTTATTTCCAACAGTTCTTTTTAGTATATGTTCACTGGAGAGTTAGCATAAGGACAGCCAGACAGCGTCGAACCTCTTGTCGAAGGGAACATAGATGATAAACCTAGATAGTGAGTGAGTGAATGTTCCCAAGACTTGCTGCTGTGTAACAATACTATTGAACGGAAAAGGGTTGATTCGAAATCAGACCCTGGTTTTTCTTAAGAAGGCTTTCAAGTTATTTTGTACCATGGAAAACCGAAGTTGATAAGAGAAAGAGTTTTCTTTTCTCGATATTTTGGGAGACAGGAAATCCCCAAATGAAGAGATGACATTCACGGGCCACCTGGCTTTTGTATGTCACAAGCCAATAGTTTTTTTTTTCCAAGATAATGTCGAATTGTGACAATATTGTCAGATTGAAAGATATTAAAATGAGAATGGTTTTGTTTTCTAAAGTTATGAAAACGAAAAAGGAATTTTAAAAAGTGTGTTGGCAATGAGAAAGGACCAGTGAAAACAGATAAGAGAATGAAATATTGTTTTCTTTGCCTTGAGATTTGAGATATGTCGAGGCCAGGGTAAAAAATGAGTGAGCTGCCAGATGTTTACTGTGTCAGGAACAGGGTAGAGCTGTTTACATTATCGGCATTGAAATGTGGAGATAACATGTGCCCATAAAATAAAACCTTTGCATGAAATGACAATTAAATTGTTTTTATTAGGATCCCATACATCGCCGGGTCTGGTGTGGTTGTGTGGGGAGGTGGAGTATCTGCTGAATAACATTTTCCCGTCTTTATCATTAACCCATAATTAATGGAAATACATTTTTATTTCTATGAATAAGTTTTGGGGGAGGAGGAATATCTCCCCTCACTGAGGTAACAGTGGGAGATAGAAACAGATGAAGAAGAAAGAAAGAATACAGCGAGGTAGAATCTGTTGACCACTTAGCATCTAGGAGGCAGATCCCCGCAGATGTAATTTACCAATATAGTAAGACATAATAATGAGAAAATATTGTTTTTTATTACTGAATTAATTCTATTGGGAGATGGATGGTGTCACGGCCGTCTCAAAACATCTGTATCTGAATATAAGCCAGCGCAAATTGAGATTCGGAGACTCACTTTTGCTCGTCCACCGAATCCACATCATTGAAGGATGGACCCCGGACTTAGGGTTTATATCGCTCAACCAAAATCGACTAGAACTTGTTAAGATTTGCCGGTCCAAAACACAGAAGTAGAAGATAGAAATATGAAAGTACACGGCTTGTAATTGAACGACTTCTCTACCCGAATAATTATTCTTATACAAAAACTAACTGACGGATTTGTTAATTACTTTTCTTTCATTCTTGTTTTGAAATGACCCTTTGCTCCTCAGTGGTACCAAGTTGCTGACCAGTGCCGGACAGTTGCCCTCTGATCTTTTAATCACAACGTTGAGAAGTGGTGATTGCCGGACAAGGACCCTATGACATCTTTGCCTTTCATCAGTACAGCAATTTTCCCAAGCAGTGCTAGGTGACAAACCAAACTCAGGAACGGAGAAATTGGTGACGTCACTTAGTCAAGGAATGGGGTACAGCTGCACTGAATATTTTTGCAGATGGTCTAGTAGAGATATTTTCATATTCCATTGTGTCGCATTATATAGTAGCCATCCGCCAACAGAACCTTACAACTAGATGTCAGAAGACTCACATTCTCCACTTTTGTGTGGCAGAACCTGCACTAGTTGCCGTTGCTGAGACCACTCATCTTTTTAAAAGCATTGGTTATCAGGATTTGATCTTAGGTATAATCATCCTTTCCTGATTATAGTGAAGTGATCCTCTTTGAAGTCTGTCTACGGAACCTTCCTTATCTATATATTCCTGGGATAGTTCTTGCAGAAAATATTTGGCACATTGTTGGTTAACCCATTCTTCTAGTTTTCTACTATGGAAGGTCTTGGTGTATATCTGGTGGCTCTTTAGGGCTATTTCAGTGGTATGCTTGTTTGGTGTTTATGTTTCATTTGTGAGACAGTCTTGTTCAAAATGTTTGGCCAGTTTTATTATGAAGGGTGTTTTACTGGTTCTGATTTCTTGATGTTGATGTACTATTATAAGGCTTGGTTTCGGGAGCTCATCAGATATTGGCTAGTGCTCACAATAGTGGCTCGATGTTGATGGTTAATTTCCAAGAAACCCATACTTCCTGCTCCTTTTGGCAAATACAGCTTTGGTAGACACTGAATTTTGTACATTATTCTGTACATTGTCAACATTTTCTTCTTTTTGTGTCTAGTCGGTTACTGCCAAAGCTGTATGCTATCACTGGCATAGCAATTTATTGACAGACATTTTGTTTTTGTTTTGCAAATTTTTCATACAAGCATACATATTCTCTGCCATTTTTTCTCTCCTCTTGGTGTGTTAAATTGAATCATTTTTTTTCAATGAAAAGGTATTTGTAGCGTTCCAGCTGTTTTAGGTCTTTGATGTACATCTGTTTTCTGCATAGATCTTCTTCCCAGCTCTGAGGGAGTACTTGGCACATTTGTCCAAGCCAAACTTCATTCCAATATCATTTTAGAAGGTCTGTACAAACTGCAAAAGTTGATTTAAGTCAGTGTATGAGCTAGCATACAGCTTGAGATCATCGATGAAGAACAGGTGGTTGACTCTTTTGTTTTGGTCCTCTCCTGTGTATATCCAATTATCCTCTTATTGCAAATGAGCCGCAAATTTTACAAGAATAATACATCTCTTTAAAATGTCTCATCTTTTAAATCATGAGTTACACACTTCACAAGCATAAGGTTTGTCTCCAGTGTGACCTTGTATGCCTTTTAGGTACAGAATCCAGCATTGGTTATGTTGATGTTCCTTTAAATTCAAACATACAGTGTCATTAAACCTGTTACCAAGAGCCAATCCTACAACTGGTCAAAGAAGGGGTCTTCTGGCAAACTGAACAAGAATCACACACATCTTTGATCTGATTCAGAAATTTCTCATCATGAAATGCCTTACTACCTCTAACCAAAGCTATTAATCTCCTTCTAGATGCATGAGCAAACTGCCTATCTAATTTCTCAGCCTTTCTCTTTTTATCACTTTGAGAACATTCTTAAAGTAAATTTCGTCCAATTTGCCTATAATTATATTCAATCCATTTGCTTCACCAATATCCGTTATTGCCAAATGTTGAACTCATTCTCTTATATTTTGTGGTAACGACAAAAATACATCCGGGCCCTGTTTCTCTTTAGATAAATCTGTAAATATAGACCATATGCCTATATCTTTCTTCCATTCAGCATATGCCTCTTTATTTAGCAAAATAGGGGGGTGAAAAGAAGCCATTTAAAAAAAATGTGTTTCAACGTTTGCTGAACAAGATAATTTCTCATCACACGAAAAAAAAAAACAGCTTCTGCTATTAATGTAAGTTTACTTATCACATAAATCCAATCACTTTCAATGCTTGAACAAGTTTCTTGGAAGAGTTAATTTGTAGTTAATTAAAAAGTTCTTTCTTTCATTTTTTTTCTCATTAAAATATCTTATGTTAAAAAATCAAGCTGCACACTTCATAAATATAATATTCCTCTCCCGTGCGGCTTTGTGTGTCTTTAGTTATATTTTGTTATTGAAAGAAAATGTATTTGCATGTCTCTTTTAAAACATGCATTCTGTATAAATGATGGACGATAGACATCACAAGATTAACGTCTATATTTGGCTTGGAATGTTTTTATAAATTACTTTGGGTAGTAAATGAAACGCAAGCTTCACAAGAATAAGTTCTCTCTGCAGCATAAGTTTGCATGTTTCGCTTTAATTTAGATGTGGTCATCAATGTTCAACCATACACATCACAAGAGTCAAGCTTTTTTTCATTTTAGTTCAGTTACATCTCCAAGATCAAGGGGCTCCTTCCTGGGTCTAACACTTGATTTCTTCATAAGTTACATAGATGTTCGAGTGTTCATTTAAGGATCTTCTCTACTACTTCTAAAACCTTGTAAAGTTGTGTAGAATAATTTTCTTCTCCCCAATGGACCACTTAACTATGTCATAGTTTCTGTTTCTTGTGCTCTTTGCTTGTTTTTTTTTCAGATTCCAAGACGACCTGGTGGAACATGTAGTTTACTTGTGGTAACATCACTACGAGAAGTCGCACCATTACTTTACTTGTATGAGCCAATTTTTTGTAAATTAAAAAGCATGTAAGGGTTAGGGTTAGATTTTTAGTAAATGAAAAATTGAAAAGAATGGGTTAGGGTTAGTGGTTTAGGGTAAGGGTTAGATTTTTTTGTAAAAGAAAAATTGAAAAGAATGTTAGGGTTAGATTTTCAGTGAATGAAAAATAGAAAACATGCGCTAGGGTTAGAGTTAGTGCTAGGGTTACGGTTACGGTTAGATTTTTTTGTAACCATGCCAAGGGGATCTTATTTGAGCTTGACATATTGTGTTATATTTATTTAAATATTTGGTCAGGGTCTACTTCTAAAGGGAAGTATTCCCATGTCAGGATGTCCTGACAAACCCCTGTATAGGCAGATCGAAAACACTTGAGGATGGTGTCTAATAGGCATTCAAACTCTCCCGTATGATAAGCCACACATTTCAAAAGACTAATTTTTCTCCAGTATTTTTTATCAGCATGAGAATGAGGAGTCTTTATTAGTAACATGTGAGGGACCATTGTTGTTCTCTAATACTATTATTCAGACTTCAGAACAGTTTTGTTTACCAGATCGATTTATATTTTTCTATGACCGAATGGAATATTGTGCTTAAAAATTGAATATTATTTTTTCTACCCCACATCTCAAATGTTGAATAGAAAAACTAGTATAGAATAGTTTTCTCCTCCTCAATGGACTATTTAACTATGCTAGTTTCTTTTGCATTACAAGCATATGCCGTATTTTCGTGGACATTGGCAAAATTTTAGACCTAGTATCTTACCATACCTCTCTTATTTGTGGACCAATTTTTAAAACAATTATATAGATGGAAAGAGAATAAAATAAGAATTCCTTTAGACATCAAATATTTTTATACTCCAAGTTGAAATGAAAAACCACTTGAAACTAACAGAAAGGGAACATGTTATTTGAATGTTTACATTTAATAAGTTACATTTCGATTAAAATCCGCTGGATCAAATTTGATTGGATATTGCTGAGATTTCACAGCCTACTAAAACCCAGATGATCTACTGGACATTGATTTGTATTTCTATGACCACAAGAAAAAAAGTTACGACTTAACAAAGTTAACAAAGAATATTTCGAAATTGATAAGGTAAATCGACATACATCTTTAATTTTATATAGATATTTTCAGAATTATTTTTATGTATATGTAAATATTTGATAATTATTAATTGTGCCCAACTTTCTTTACAACGTTGTGTTCTGTTGAATTCTTAATAAAAATTTCTCTTTCTCTCTTTTTCAATAATATTAATATTCTGAAAACAAAGGATTCAAATAATGTAATCGCTTAAACAGTACAATTTCATTTGTTTTTTATAAAATTATTTAAATACAATTTAAAAAAATTATTTTCCATAAAAAACGTGCTGACTTTCCATGCTTAAATGGATTGTGTCCTACTTTTATTTTCAAAAATATTTCTTTAAATGAGGTTCCTGTTTCATATTCAATGACCCATGATCCTTCTGAGTTACAGGTCGTCTATAATCCATCTTATTGAGTGTCTTCAACCAAGTGAATAATATAATGCGTTCATGGATAGACTCACAATCTGTATGATACACTGTTTTTTTTTTAAAGTTACACATCTTAATTTATGATCATGATTTAAGGTAAAGAGATACATAAAACTGACTGCACAATCAGAAAGGGCACATAATTTTTCAGACGAATAACAAGTTTCATAACAATAGCTTAAAAAATAAATAAATGGTGCAGAAATTAACCAATTCTTTGAAATGACGAGATCCGTATTTTGGCCAACTTTAAAAAAATAGGATTATTAAAGAAAAATGTCTACGGTAAAACAAATTTTGGCACTTTAAATTCTTATAACTGTTGAATCACTGATGGTATTTCATAATTCCAACGGCTTTGAGATTTGTTTATACAGCTCTTTCCACCCAAGTTGATAAAACAGCAATTAGCTATAAAGAAGAAAAAAAAACAACTTGTAATGCTAGTTTCTTCTTTATGTGATCTTTGCCTGGTTGCAGGTCTTAGTGCTATTACTTTTGGTCGCATTTTCCTTTTATTATCCAGTGTATAGGCCTGTAAAGGGGACCTTTTTCTGTGTGACGTCTAGATTTATGAATGATGAACCAAACATTTCATAAGAATAGGTTTTCTATGCTGTGTGAGTTTGTGTTTTTAAATAATTTTTATTGCAAATGATAGATCACATACGTCACAAAACTTTTCTGTGCTAGTCTGCCTTTAAAGTGTGTTTCACTGCAAATGATGAGCCACACACTTCACAATGTTAAGGTTTCTTACTTGTAAATTTTTTAGTTTAGTTAATTTTCAGAGATCAAGGGTCTCTTCACTAGTGTGACTGGTCATGTGATATTTTAAACCAGGATTTGATTTAAATGATAAACCACAAAGTTCACAGGAATAAGGTTTCTCTCCAGTGTGTGTTCGCACATGCATTTTTAAGTTACCTTTGGTTGCAAATGATGACCCACAAACTTCACAAGAATAAGGTTTTTCTCCTGTGTGTGTACGCATATGTGTATTCAAAACAGATTTCACTGTAAATGATGAACCACAAACTTTACAAGAATAAGGTTTCTCTCCAATGTGTGTTATCATGTGAGATTTTAAAAAATAGTATGTTGTAAATGCGGATCCACAAACTTCACAATAATAAGGTTTCTCTCCCGTGTGAATTCTCAGGTGACATTTTAAATTAGACTTTGTTGTAAATGACAAACTGCAAACTTTACAAGAATAAGGTTTATCTCCATTGTGTTTTCGCATGTGACATTTTAAATCACAGTTTTTTGTGAATGACCAGCCACAAACTTCACAAGAAAAAGGTTTCTCTCCAGTATGGATTCTCATGTGACATTTTAAAATAGAGTTTGTTGTAAATGACCACCCACAAACTTCACAAGAATAAGGTTTCTCTCCGGTGTGTCTTCGCATATGTGTTTTTAATGTAGCTTTGGTTGCAAATGATACCCCACAATCTTTGCAAGAAAAGGGTTTCTCTCCTGTGTGTGTACGCATATGTGCCTTTAAAACAGAGTTCACTGTACATGATAAGCCACAAAGTTCACATAAATAAGGTTTCTCAGCTGCATTGGCTTGCATATCTGTCTTTAAATCAGATTTGATTGTAAATGATGAGTCTAACACTTCAGACGAATAAGCTTTATCTATAGCATGTATTTCCATGTGTGTATCAGATTAGGTTTGTTATTTGTAAATAAAAGTTTAGTGGAAATGTTTATCCATATAAGTTTTCTATTCCATATTTTTGCATGGGGTACTTTCATTTTTCTCCATTTTCACTGTTCCCTGTGAATGAATAAGAGACTAATTTACAACTCAAACATCAAAATATAAAACAGAGAACATACACTAAAACATTCATTACAAATAGGTTTCTGTCTACAAGAGATTTTAGCATTAAGTATTTGTATAACTGGGAAAGAACCCTATTTCGACATTTTTAATGCATATAAATGCTGACTGAAGATTTGAGATTGAGTAAAGAAATGGAGAACAGTTCAAAATTCCTAATTCAACAAAATAAAATTAAGAGGCTATCAGCAAGATTGGATCCGAAATTAACCTTATTGAGATTCAATTCAATTGAACAAAAAATAGGATTAATTTCTTTAAAAAATATTAAAGATTTGAGATAGACTTTTCAGGGTTGTTATTTCTAATATTATTTATCAGATTTAAATTGTCAATTACCAAAGTGAAAGTAAAAAGTTTGAACAAGATAAAGTTATATAAAAGTCATGTGCATTCAAACAAAGAAACACTATTTATTCGATCATTTTCATAAAAACAAGTATAGAAAAGGGAAAAATCTTAAATCAGTCCATTCTCTCTGCTCCAGATTTCCAGTTCACATTTTAAACAATTCATTAAAGTTTCTTCAATTTTTTTAAAATTTATTGTGAAAAATATTTTATCTTCACCAAGATATTTCAAATTGCTTCTGGCTTGAAAGTTATGCATTTTTAAGATTATGAAAAATACTGAGATCATTTCTTTACGAATCACAGGATACTCGTTAAATTTTTGCATCAAAATAATTATAGAAATGTTCACATCAACAGATAAATCTTTGAAATCAATTTCAGATTTTAGCTTGCAGGTAAAAATTCTTTCTGGTTTAGAAATTTCATAGTGCTACAGTAAAACTGGTTAAAAAGAGACTTAATTTCAAAAAAATGCTGAGGGATAGAATTTTACAGTGCAGTTAGTATGGCTGGATGATGGTGTTTAATATTTTCTACAAAACATATATTGAAAAGCTATCTGTGTACTGTATTCTAATCATATAATCTAAATTTAGGCATTGTCTCTGCCTCAGTTGTGAATGCAAATGCCATTACATTTTCCAAGGTGATTAAGAGGTTCTACACATATTTCCCTGCTTACAATCACCAATGGGAAGTTTTGTCTCAAATATAAAGATTATGTATTTGGTAATTACATTATATGAATTAGCGCAGTGAAAAAATTTAAAAGAATGATCTAGTTTGCTAGATCTATTAACCTGTGCTTCAGAAAATCTTCAAATGATGCACAAATCATTTTGAATCAAAGGAAAATGTCTCCTTAATGTCACATTTGCTTTACTGAGAAGAAATACTGCAGCAAAAAGCAAGAAGTAGTTTTGGTTTGAATGTGTGTGTAATCCACATAGAAGAGACCAAAACTTTCCTTAATGTCTGAATCAGTTAATCAAAATGAAACAAAGTGTGAAGAAATGTAAATTCCAATTGAAAAGCAGATTAGAAAAGAATATATATATATATATATATATATATATATATATATACATATATATGCAAAGGAAGATAATGCATGGCAAACATTTGAACAAGAATTTCAACCAAACTTTTACCAATTAATTGGAAGCAAGATTTGACTCCATGTCTCATCTGCCAACTTTTACTGGATTATCATCAAAAGCAATTCTTGAATATACCGGAGCAAAGTCAGAGGAAAAGTTTAAAATTATCAGTAGTGAATCTGATGTTTTTATGGACATTTCTAGGCTGCCTTTGGAATTTTTAGCATCAGCTTACAACAATATTAATAAAAAACAAGATGTCACGTTCCTAAATAAAGCAGAGTATGAAGGAAGGGTGTATGATTTGGTATGACCTAAAGTTATCACAATATTCACTACAAGTCTTTAATATTTTGCCACTATTAACAGAGGTTCTGTAATCGTAATTGTAAAAATAATATGCAAGTGTGGCGGATGTGATGAGCCTCAACCTGGATCGAGCAGTGGAATATCCCTGCCATAAGAGGGTTCGTCTTTGCCTAGCATGTAGTTTGAAAATGGAGGAATGTCAAAATCATAGGTTACTAGTGACAATCAAACTCACGATCTAGGAGAAACAGAATGACGGCAATAAGCAAATCCACCTCAATAGAAAAGGTGAACCCAGAATTATCTGTATTCTCATAGATTAAAAAGAATTAACTAAAATTATTTCATGTCTGAAATCTACTGACTTGTAACTGAAGGCGAAGAAAGAATGGAGAATGGAGAAAAGTCAGAGAAAACGTTCAGTGATTATGAGTCATATTAGTTCATTATTATTTTCATTTTCATCTTGCAAAATTGAGCTTTAAGAGTATAATTGAAGTCAGAGTATAAGCGGTGTCCTGATAGAGTTTCAATCCTTTTTCAGAGAAGCCAATACAAATTGGTAAACCTATTCGACCAACAACAGCCAATTGAACCTAATAATTCCTAAACACGTTTTTTTACAAATGGTATTTAAAGTTGATCCTAAACATGGTTTTCCATAAAAAAAATGAAGAAAATCGGCTTGTAACTCTGAAAATGGCAATGACTCTTACACAACTATTTTTTTTGCATCCAAGTACAATACAACAAAAACAGAAATAACTTAATTCGGTTAATATGATGGACTTCATTAATATTATATATAAGTAAATAAAATAAAACTGTATTAAAATTATTGAAACAATTTTTTTTTTTCAGAAAAACTCCAACATATTTCAAATGTATTTTTATGCAAGTCAATAGTCTATCATATGTCCAGGTTCAGGTCATTTCTGTTGACAAATTAAAACTGAAAGCAAAACTTTATTTTTTGTATACATGCAGTAAATTAGAATACTGTCGTTGCATCAGAGATCAAATAGTTATGAAAAAGATTACACAATGTTAAAGATCATGGGATTTGAACCGAAAGGAATAGTAGACTTTTTAAAAGTCTCATTTTCTCTTCATTTTTAATCTTTGATAAACACACATTTGTTCAATTTTGAAATTCTACATACAGTCGAACTACAAAATCCTCAAATCTGAATTTCAAATAATATTCTTACCAAAGATTATTTTTTTGAAAAAATCCTCCACTCTATAAAGAGCAATGTGCATTTATTTGTGTGTGTGTATATATATATCTGTTCCGTTACACAAAAGTTAGTAAGTACAAAATTGCCCAATGAATAAGGAAGGGAGAATGCAAATAGCAAGTCAGACAACTCCCCTCGCCTTCACTCTATTTCCATGAGACTTTTTTTCCCCTTTCTGCTTTCTATACAGAATTATACGTTTTTTTCTTTCCTTTTTTATGTTTTCTTTATCTTCCACAAACTTTGATGCTAAAAAGTCAGCGTCATTTTTTTTCATGTCTAGTTGCCCCACTGCCTCCCAATAAAAAAGTAAGAAAATTCAAATTCCCTGCTCTCTCTCTCTCTATATATATATATATATATATACATAGAGTGAGAGAGAAAGTACAAAAATATACTTATGGCAAGTAAGCTGCACAGAAACGTTTATGTTTCATTCCCGAGAAAAGCATCAGGCTGATTGCTCTACTTACGTATTGAGCACTGTTGAAGTAAAAACTGAAAAAATATATATGCATAATATATTATACACGTGTACATCCTCCATCAAAATTGACAGAAAAATTATGCTTCGCCAGTGTATGCACTAATATTCATAATTAAATAAGTTTTTCTTTTTTAAATTTTCTAGTTTGAGACGTTTTCTTTCTTTTTAAAATTTTCTAGTTTGAGACGTTTTCTTTCTTTCTTATTTTTTCTTTTAACTTCGCCGATTGAGACATTATTTTATATAAATATTAGTACAAACATTTGCAAAGCATAATTGTTCATCTGTCATTTTTTGCGGAAGGATGTACACTAACTAGTATGCATATATTCTTGCCGAGAAAAAAAATGTATGAAACTCAACTCAGAATTAAAGTCTGTCTTAAATGCAATATTTATTTTGGTACTGTTCCAGATGACACGCCTAATTTCCGTGACTTCGCGTCGACAACGATCGGGCAGGTCGCGGAAGCGCCCGAGAGTTGCCGAGACAAAAACGCAAAGCGTTAATGGAAGGCTTGCAGGCGATAATATAAAACGAATAAATTCAAAGAAAAAATACATAGATACAAAGATAAAAACCCAAACAAACTGTAGGGTGCGGGGGTCAAATAAACAATTTTCAATCAAATATGTAGAAAGAAATTTTTTTTTGGTGGTGGTGGGGGTGGGGGGTTGTCAATGTTTTCTTTTTCATTTGTTTCGTTGTTTTTCTTTTTTTTCTTCTTGCTAACATAAAATAAATAAAGAAAATGGGTTAGGTTTAGGGTTAGGGCTCCCATTCTTAGCGATAGCCAAGCCCTGTATTACAACTGCCAAGCTCTAACTGGAAGACTGGAAGACGCTAATATAAGACAAAGAAATTCAAAGAAAAAATAAATAGATTAAAATCATTTCTTTTTTTTGTGAAAATCATTTTTTTTTAGGGGGGGGGGGTAAAATTTTGTCAATGTTTTATAAGATAAAAGAAAGAAAAAATGATATTATTTCGTCAGCGCTCGGGCGCTTCCACGACATACCTGATCGTTGTTGACGCGAAGTCACGGAAATTAGGCACATCATCTGGAACAGTACCTTTATTTTATTAGTTTTATTATAGATTTTTCTAATTTCAGCTTCTCTACATATTTGCTCGTTTATTGTAAAAAAATAATTCAATAGAATTTATTTTTTCTTAATTATGACAGATTTGAAATGATAATTTTTTTGTTATAAGGAATATTTCGCTGAGATTTTCTTCAGCACTCAAGATCAGAAGAAAAAACCTATTAAGCCAACTATTTAGGTTTTGTCCTCTGTTTTGTTATGAAATAACTTTCATGGCCCAACTCCTATTTTTGCTCACTAAACTTGTAAATTAAAGTAAATCTATTCCATAGAGCAGAGCATTACCACTATCGACAGTCTATCAAGCATGTGTATACAGTGTGATGATGTATAAAAATAAAACCTGGTTGTTGCATGGAGAAAAAAATACATTGTTTTCGACTAATTTCTCAACTGTATTTCCTTTAAGATAATTTATGTCGCCAATAGTAACGTTTATCAAAATTTGAATCATATTCACTGTAGTTGCAGAAGATTATTTTTTCAAGAAGCACAATTTTTTACATTTATTTTTTAAGTGGGTACATTGCCATTTTTGGATAAGTACACCTGTTTTATGCCTATTTTTCTGTCTCACGAGTGAACGTCAAAAAGATACTAGCTTGTATAAGCTACTCCCTGTCTTTCTCCGTTCTTTTAATAGATTTAAATGAAGGTAAATTAATAGAATTTCTTCTTATTCTAAAGTTGTTGTACCAATAAACGTGAAAAAGATATTAGTTTATACAAGCTCGTCTCTCTTTCCTCTTCACTTCTTCCTTAATAACTTTAAAACAATATAAAAGTATAGCATTTTAGGGTCAGGATTATGGTGAAAAGGAAAGAGGAAGGAGCAAAAAAGTATTAAGCTGCTTTTTTATGCGATTTCATAATATTACTAAACACGCGATTATTTCGTCTGGGTGGCTAGAAATGAGCAAAGAATACCACAAAGTGAAAAATGAGACTCGTACAGGACTCAACCTGTGCCTCAGAAGAGGGACCGCCTAACATGAGCATCATCTTGGACCACTTGACTAACAAGTCATACATCAAGAGAAAGCCAAGATTGTACAAATAACTCATCTGCCAAGCTCTGCAGAAAATCTTTGTTTACGTTTTTACTAACAATGTAACCATATCAGCAGCGAAATACGATGAATGTTTTATATTTTTAATATTGGAAATTTATTTATGTTCTTTTTCACGTTCGTTCGTTTCGCGTGCCTGAGATGATAACATAAGCCTAAAAGCAGATTTGTCTAGTTAACAGTAGAGGCAACGTAGCCATTTCCTTTTTCTTTTTTTTAAATAATTATTTATCATTATTACAAATGTTCGTTTATTTTTGTCTTTTTTTCTCCACAACACATTAATTACTGAATAATAGAGAAAGGTGTAAATAACAAAATGTGAAAAAATATTCATAAGTGTTTACAATTAAATAAATACTGTACCAATGCCACAAATTGAACTGGCTATATTGACGACGTTAACTCCCAAATGAGGCAGCCATTGTTTTAACTAGTTTTGTCTGTTTTTTGTAACAGTGACCATGCAAATTATTTTTGTACGCTCCTTTGATATACTTACTAATTATAAGACAATTTATTCAGCAACATTCGATATTATCATGCTTAATTTGTTATATATTTCAATTTCAACTTGTAAAAAAAAGTTACTTATTTAAGTTTTTTTTTCAGAAACAAAACAAAATAAAACATGTCTTTATTAAACCCTACCACAAACTCTAAGTCCGGGTCCCCCCACCCTTATAAAAACCCTCTGAACGAACACAGAAAAAAGACAGTAGCTTATATAAGGCTAGTATCTTGAGAGATGGGGCGTTTCCACCCGGATTTAGGGTTAGTGGGAGGATTTCTTTTTAAATTGCTGAAAAATCATAATTCGGGATATTTTAATAAAAAAAAGAAATTCGCAAAAATAAGAAAATAAATTAAAAAAACTCTTCTTGAAGACTCAAATTAGAAAATTGAGAATTTTTATTAAGGAGTGAAAGAGAAAGAAAAAAAGGGAGTACTTCTACAGAATTTGAACCAAACTGTTTTATTTTTTTTCAATCCTTAATTAACCCTAACCTAAGTTTCAGCTTTAGTTTGGAAAAAGTCGGTTTGGTTCAGTTCTAATTCTCTAGAAGAACCAAACATACGTATAAAGAATAAGAGAAGACAAATTTGATGGCAAACCAAAAGATTACTCGACTCAAAGTCAGCAGCAAACGGTGTTCGGCTAGATTCAGTTCCTGTTTTGGGTTGCTTACTCTAGTGATTTTCCAAGTTTTGTACTAATTTTTATTCATTAATTTATTTATTAAATTACAGTGTTCGGTTAGATTCAGTTCCTGATATTAAACTTCATCTGTAATATAACTTCCGGCGAGAGTTTCAGTTTCCAAATTTATTTATTAAATTGTTAGGTGAAAGTACAGAATAGTTAACAAATCTTTCTCCCCATGTTAAGAATGACTTTCTAAATAATAACGTTATTATTACAGCACGGTCCGTAAACTGCAGAAAATTACTTAGAAAGCCATTCTTAACATGGGGAGGGGGAGGGGTTGTTAACTATTCTGTACTTTCACATAATTTAATTAATAAATAAAAATTAGTACAAAATTTGGCAAACCAGAAGAGTAAGCGACCCAAAACAGGAAGTCTTTAATAGCAGGAACTAAATCTGACTGAACACAGTTTGCTGCTGACTTTGAGTCGGGTACTCTTCTGGTTTGCCGAGGATTGATAATTTGTATTATCCGGACGACTGTTCTCATCTTAGATGTTATTGTCACAACGTTTCGGCCGATGTAATATCCAAACTTCTTCAGGTGCGTCCAAGATGAGAACAGTAGTCTGAATAATCCAAATAAGACGAAAAAAATATATTTAATTAAAAAATATAAATATTTAATTAAAAAAATATATAATTCAATGAAATCAGTAAATTTAAATTTTCGGCCAAACGTGTAGTTCAGGTGACAGTTAAGTTTTTCGAAAAGGCGATACCCAGTAGCTCAAAAATTGTATTTATTTATTTCTTAGCTGATGACATGTTGATGTATTGGCCTTAAAATCAATTTAGTATACGTATTAATAGGACCCCCTTCCATACACACACACACACTTTTTAAATTAGTATATCGGCTTATTTCCACTATGCTGGAATGAGCGATAAAAAAGGGGAATGGAAACAAGGTTTCACGAAAAGAACAACGGAAAGAAGTAAAGCCTTTTAGTGAGTTATAAAAATAATTTATTTAAAAAATTAAAATATTTATAAGAATGTTTGTCTCACGAAATAATTCTTGTGTTTTCGCAGCACTTGTGTTTTATCAATGTATCAAAATTAAAATATTTATAAAATATTTATTTCAAAGACTTTATTTCTTTTCATTGGACCTAGTCCAGATTCACATTTTTTGCGACTACTGTCTATCCAAGAAAATTCATTGAATAATGCCACCATTTTTGGAAATAAGCCGATATAATTTACGGGAATGTTTTACAATAGCCCTACAGCTCGCGAGTCGGGTTGAAAAAAAGTTGTAGAACGTAGTCAAAAAAATGAATATGCAACAAATAAATGCAACGTACGTCGAGACCGGAGATTTTCCTAGTTTTCTATTCCATTTGTTTGTATGTTTACGTATGGTAAATGGGTTTTTATTAGACATGAAAAAAAAAAAAAATTTTTAATGTCTTCGTTTTTAAAAAACAAAATGGCGTCATTATTTTTTGCTGTCGGTGTCACGTGTGTGTGTGTTTTTTTTTTTACCGGGACTCATAATCAAAGCGGCGTTTTTTTTTTTTGGGGGGGGTTGCATTTTTGAAATTTAATTTTATGAAACGAACATTTTAACGGTTTAAGGCTTAGGGCTGGGTTTAGGTTAGGGTTAGGGTTTAGGTTAGGGCTGGGTTTAGATTAGGGTTAGGGTTTAGGTTAGGGTTAGGTTTGGGTTTAGGTTAGGGTTAGGGGTGGGTTTAGGTTAGGGTTAGGTTTAGGGTTAGGGTTAGGTTTAGGGTTGGGTTTAGGTTTAGGGTTAGGGCTGGGTTTAGGTTAGGGTTGGGTTTAGGTTAGGATTAGGGCTGGGTTTAGGTTAGGGTTAGGGTTGGGTTTAGGTTAGGGTTAGGGTTTAGGTTAGGGCTGGGTTTAGGTTAGGGTTTAGGTTAGGGTTAGGGCTGGGTTTAGGTTAGGGTTAGGGTTGGGTTTAGGTTAGGGTTAGGTTTAGGTTAGGGTTTAGGTTAGGGTTAGGGCTGGGTTTAGGTTAGGTTTAGGTTAGGGCTGGGTTTAGGTTAGGGTTAGGCATTTTTTTAAGAAACAGGAAAAATAAACATTACGGTGTGACGAATGAAAATAATATGTAAATAAAAGCACACTGACATGTAAATAAAAAGAAAATTATTTTATTCCTTTTGCTTAGAATGTAGTTTTGTTTTGTTCTTCTGCTTGGCTGAAAAATGCAAACATTGCGCTTTGACTATGAGTCCCAGTAAAAAAACAATTGAAACGAGACGAGAACGAGAGCGGCCATTAACTTTCTTTTTTTTTCATTTCACGTAAGCTAAAACTATTAACTTATAGAAAATAGCACTTTTAACGGATTATAATCATTAATAACTGTCACAGTTAACTTGGAAATTCAGTTTTATCGGCTACGGTAACTTTTATTTGTTGTATATTTGTTTTTTCAGCGTTTTCGTTGTTGGGCTATTATTAAAAATACCCTAATTTACTAATTTAAAAAGTGTGTTTTCTTTGTTGTTGTTTTTATATATCATACGTAATAAATACAAATTGGGTAATGGTCTAGTTTGGAGTTTTGTAATAAAAAATGATGTATAGGCGATTAAAATGCCTTTATGTTTGTTTTGTTTTTTTAAATATTAAATGAGGAATCATTTTGAGTAAAAATCTAGGTGCCTATCTAGAATTAAGGAGACATTCGAAATAAAAAAAGAACAAAAAAAACAACTATTCGATGTACATACCTGTCACGGAATGAATATACCGAAAATCACGTAAATTAATCAAGTAGTTTTTATTTTATCAAAGAAAATCGAATTTTATCGATAAATAACTTATCCAGGTAGGTAGATGAGTAATTTATTTTGCCTTTGGTACCATTTATTTGCTTTCTATTTGTTGTTGTTTTTTTATACCCCTTTTTCGTTGTTAACTGTCGTTATAAATTCCACATTTTTTCGTCTAAAACACGCAATATCGAAATGAAGCATATGAAAACGTGGATTGTGAAGCATAAAGTACTGAAACAAACTCTTGTAGAGAATAATAAAAATAATTTAAGAAGTTTTTTGATTTCACAACTAGTGTTATCTCAATAAAAATTAAAGGTGCTTTTATCGATCCTGAACCAATTGTTGTGACGTTCGACTCGGAAGCGTTCGGCTGTTCTACGCAAACGGCCGAGAGTTGCCGAGCCGAAGCAGCGAGCAGCCGAAATTTTTGATACGGTGCTGCGTCCTATGATAACAATGTTTTGCTTGTTTTTTTCGGGTTACGGTTTAGGGTTTAGGTTAAGGAAATTTTTAAAGAAACAAGCAAAGAAAATTAAACATATTTACATGATTTTTTTTTAAGAAACAACAGGAAGAAAAGAAAACATAGCGAGGTCACTGTTATAAAATGAATACTGTATTTTTATTTACAAGGAATTTTTTTTAAACGTACCAAGATTACTTTTATCACGACATATTTTTTAAATTTTATTATTTATTCTTATTTGCTCGCGATTATACTGCAGTGCAAAGCTGTTCGTAATTCATTTTGGGTTTATTTTCTTCAAAAAAACTTCCTGACAAAAAATCCGTCTTCTTATTTTCAATTAGTAACAAAGTTATCGGCTGTTCGCTGCTTCGGCTCGTCAACACTCGGCCGTTTGCGTAGGACAGCCGAACGATTCCGAGTCGAATGTCACGACAGCTGGTTCAGGATCGATAAAAGTACCAAATTAAAAAATTAATGTCGTTCACCTTTTTTTTTTTCATTGTATAGTGAATTATAAAAATAAGTTTTCGTTTCGTACTTCCATTACATTTTTCGTTAGGCCCCACTTCGCGTTCATGTAGCATTTTCTATCTACCGGGGAATGTCGACGGGGCTGCCCAGGCAATTTTTAAAGGTCATAAGTGCTCTTCGTCTAAGGTGCTGACTTATCAAATCCCACTTTCCGACCTTGTGTCACATCTTACCGCTGTGGGAGGTAGATAAATAAATGGTTCCTCATTTAATATAATTTAAATAAACAACATAAAACCATGTCATCTCTTATAGATCTTTTTTTTTTTTATTACAAAACTCCAAACTAAATCATTACTCTAAATTGATTTTAACGCCATGTCATAATCTTGAAAAAAAAATGCCATTTTTGAGCTAATGCATATCGCCTTTTCGAAAAAGATTAACTATCACCTGAACTACACGTTTGCCAATTTTCGGACATTTGAGAATTAAAAAATTTAAAAAATGAACTTGAAAATTTTACTACTACAACGGAAGAGAAAACTTCTAACTGGGAAACATTAGAATTATGTCGTAATATTTTACTAAATGAGCGCAGTTTCGGTGATTAGACTTACCTTTTTATGAATACATACCTCTTTAAAACAATAATAAAATGTTAATTAAAGTAAATATTTTACAGCTAAATTTCAATAAACAGTGAATTGTTCTGGTTATCGTAAAGAGTCAACAAGGGAGATAATTCATTATAAAAACGGTGCTTCTTGATAGAGTTATCGTCCTTGGCAATGTCGGTGTTTTTTAGGATAAAACCTATTGTGTTCTTGTCGTTCGTACGATTAAAAAGTTTTATTGCTTTTATTTCTCATAAATCAGTTAATTTTCGTTTATAAAAATCTGAGAATTAAGAAGTAAAAAAATTAAGTTGAATGTGAAATCCTTTTTTTCGTCATCAAATTGAAGAGAAAAAAATTACAGCGAAGGAGAAAACGTCTAAGTGGAAGAAGTTACAATTCAATCGTAATATTTTACCAAATGAGCGCAGTTTCCGTTCAATGATTAGACTCAGCGGCGATTAACGAAAAAAAGGGGGGGGGGGAATGTTACCAAATGCAAGAAAATTAAATTTTCTTGCGTTTAGTAAAAGTTATTTGTTGTAAATTTGTTTATTTCACCCCTTTTTTCTGTTAACTATTCTAGACAATCTCCTACTTAGCTTTTTATCTATTTATTTGCTCTTATCTGGTTATTTAACAAAATAATGAAATGTTAATTAAAATAAATATTTTACAGTTAAATTTCTTCAAGAAACGTGTGTTATCAAAAATATGTCATGGCATGTAAAAACTGGTGAAGGTTCTACCCAACGCAGTGGGAGGGGAGTCCAGCACCGAGTGTACTGGTAAAAGTAGAGCTGTCCGGCTTGTTGGCATACTGTCCACTTAATCTTCACAACTAACTCTTGTGCTGGGTTTGGTAGTTTTTGGGTCCAAAAACACTCAATCCCTTGGATAGGTGTGATAAAAATAGGCACAAAGGTCGTCTTTGTTGGGGAAGAGGTTATGGCGGGGGTGGAAGTGTGTTTATGGCGGGAGATTCAAAAGAAGAACAAAGGGTTTTTGGATTTTAACCACAGTTGCGAAGGATTTCGGACAAATGGTTTTGCGATAATGAATCCCCCAACCATAGGTAGTGTGATAGATGCCTTTATAACTGCATGTTATCACACCGTTAGGCTTCCACCATCGGACCACGTGGGGATTAAATAAAACAGTTTAAGACAACCAAGATGAAGGAAGAAAACATTATTTAAACTTACCTTAAAGAAAGCGAAGGAATGATGAAGCTATATACATATACGAATAGGCCTTTTATAATGGTTAATAAAAAAGGAAAGGAATAACATTTTTAGTAACAAAACAATTTATTTAATATTTGAAACATTTTAAAGAGTTCTTAGATTCGTACTTGTGAGTGTATATATGCGAGGCATGTGAATGTCTTTTGTGTGGCTAATTTGTAATTGATCATGTGTGAAGAAATGTTCGTCAAATTGAAGGATCGTGGAGAAATGTTCATCGAATTGAAAGATGTGAATAAGATTACCTTTTTCTCCCCCCCCCCCTCCTCCACACAGCTCGTTCGAGCTGGTGGTGGGGGCGTTTGTCGACGAGAGTTCTTTGTGTGCGTCCGCCCAGAACGCTGAAGGCAAAAAGAGGAAGAGGAAGAGACCGTCCCCTTCTTTATAGATCTAAGATCACGTACGGCCGAGCTGACCTGTCGGCCGCCCATTGGTCAGAAACCTCCGGCCACCGTGATTAGGCAAGATTTCGCGAGTTTCACCACCAGAGGCAAAGAAGGGTCAAACAAAGATAAGAAAGAAAGAAAGAAAGGGAGAGAGTAAGAGAGAGTAAGCCGAACGAACCTAGAAAGAAAAGGGGTAGCTAAACAGGCTAGCACTTTTCCTCAATGCCCGCTCGTCTCATCGATCTATTGATCTGCCACAAGGTCCAGCTGCGAGTGTGGCAGCCAAGGGTAGCTGTTCAATCTGGTGGTAATAGTTACGAATTTAGTGAGTTTTACAACTTGCAACTTAATTTCTGCAACCCACTCTCATGCTGGATGAGGTAGTTTTGAGGGCAAATGAGAATATAATTGTAGTTCTTGCGTTAGACTCAACATGAGGAAATCATACACAATGGTTGTCTTCCCGAGCTGGAAATTTCGCCAAAAGTGGAAGTAAAAGAAAACCGTCATATGAACTTATAATGGGCGAAGTGGATCCACCAAAGTAAATGACAAAGAACCACCTTGAATGGCAACAGGTGTAATGTACTATAGTTTTAAATGTTAAAAAGTGAAATGCAGTGAAGCTGATTCGAACTGTCGACCTCCAGGTTACAAATGATTCGTCATTTCAAGCTCCATTTAAGGTGGCTGATTTTGTCCATTCAGTTTGGAACTCAGAACGTTCCAGCATCCATGTCATTTGTTGTTAGGGCGATAACAGTGTTTCTTCAAGTGTCGGTTCGAAATGTGCAGCTTTTGGTCTGTTTAGACATAATATTTTAGAATTTTGGGATCATCAGGGAATTCAGAATATGAGCTGTATCTTGCTTAAATTTTCACACCACAGAAATGACAAAACAACTGAAAAAAAAAAATTAAACGAATCAGTTTTAAATGCTGAAATCTTAAAATCTGAAATGGTAAAACGTGTCTTTTCAAATTCCTAGACGAAACCACTTTCAAGCAAGAAGAAAGCAAATAACAATCATACATTAAGTGGGTGTGCCCCACAGGTCGATCCTTGGACCTTTATTGTTCCTGATTTTCATAAACGACATCTGATGAGATGCAATTGTGTCAGAGATGAGTATATTTGCTGATGACAGCACACTTTATTCTCGATATGTGGGTAAAACAAACGCACACATATCCAAGGCAATGGCTGAATCCTTAGAAAATGACTCCCAGTCTGTAGTTGAATGGGGACATAAATCGATGGTAACATTTAATGTTACTAAGGCAAAGCTCCTTTCCTTTAACAATTATAAAAAAAACTTTTTAACCACCGATTACCATGGCTAATAGCATTCTACCCAAGTGTCAAACATTAAACTCTTCGGCCTAACATTCATAGATAACATGAATTAGAAAAAATACATAGAAGAGACTGCCAAGGCGGCTGCAAGAAAAGTGGGCTCCCTCTACCATGCTAAAAAACTCCTCATACCTGCCAGTATCCTATATCTCTACAAAGCCACCATTCGCCCATGCATGGAGTATTGTTTTCATATATGAGCTGATGCACTATCCACTAGTCTCTTCCTCTTAGACAGGGTCCCAAAAAATACTCTCTAATCTAATAGGTAAACTGATTATTCCAGTAATACAACCGGTTCTGAATTTCAATGTACAGCGTCCATGGTCAGATCTTACAAGGGCCACATTAACCGAAAGGACATATTCCTTTACAAATTAGATAAACATGTCAAGCTACCACCTCATGAGCATCTCATTCACAGCTTTGGTGTTCAGCAAAGATTTTTTGTAATGTCATTGGTTACCTAGTGGTACACGCAAAGGGAATCTGTTTTTATGTGTAAAACCTTGGGCTTCCACTTGAGAACAATGTTGACTCCTCTTAGTACAGCATCCAACTCCACCATATTGATATGCTGAGTATCCTTTTGCAGAGCCACTCCCACAACCAAAGAGCTTGTAGCAACCCACGCGTTCATCTCCTTGATGGCCATGAACCACTTCGCCTCAGTGGAATCTAATTGCTGTATCCGGATGAGTGTCTACTATCATGCACCTCACCTGAGCATCGCTCAATTTTTCATCCCAGTTCTACATGATGGCAGTAACATGATGTTTGATGAAGCCTGTCCTGCCAATTTTCCACACTTGAAGAAAATGTCTTTCAATATCATGGTCATAGAACCATCCATAACACTACTTCCTTACTGGCATTGCAGTCGACCACGCTCCCCACACAATTCTAGTACCAGCACTCATGCACTGTTCTGCATCTTCTATGAATCCTTGCTAGTCAATCCGTACAGATTGAGATGCTTCCTCACAAATTCTGCCAATGCCACATCCTTATTGATGTATATGCCATTGATGTATGCCGATATTATCCTCTTGATGGTCTCGTCCTGTGCTAACACGGCTTTGAGCACAATCTGCATTACCAGGGTAGCCACATTCAAGCCGAACCCTGGTCAAACAATATATTTCTCCTTTCTCTTTTAAACATCACCATCTAGTATGGCCACAAAAATTTCTCAATGAAAATCTATAATTGAGATCAAATAAGTAAATACATTTGCATCCTGCTGTCTCGATTCTTGCAGTTTCTCTCTGCAGACATCCTCAGCACCTGTGCAACGTAGGTATTTAGTTCATGATAATCTGCTAATTCATTATAGGATGTTTATTGTTATTTAATATCTAATAAAAGTTATAAGCTTTTAAAGTTCCATAAATATCGGATCTGAGAAAAGTAGCCATTTTGTACGTAAACAAAATGGCTACTTTTCTCAGATCCAATATTTACAGAACTTTAAATATTTAAATTTTTAACGCAAATAGGTCACAAATAGGTAGGTAAAGCAAAATAAATTGTTTTTGACTAATTTCCAAATAGTATTTCCTTTAAGATAATTCATGTTGGTAATAGAAATGATTACCGACGAGTTTAAATATTTTTATCAGTTGTAAATTGGAAGTGCCTGATGTCTCACAGTCTATGATGATCTTACAAACTTTTCTTTTTTTTTGTACTAATGGGCCACCGTTTATCATGGCTTACTTTAGGATAAGGGTTAAAGAGATTGTTAGTTAGATGATGATCGCCATTACGAGAGGATTGGGTGGAATGGGCAGAAGATTACTTAAGAGGAATTGATTATCTAAAAAAACGTCTCAACAAGTATTTGTTTACATTAGACTTGAAGACGACTATGTTGTAGTTGGTTGGGAAGTAGACTCGTGGTATTTTGTTCCACAGATGGGATGTTCTAGGAAAGAAACTTTGTTCATGGAAGTTCCGTTTGATTTTTGGTGCAGAGAAAGGAAAGTTCTTTGCTGTAGTTATAGCTAGGTGAGTTTTTGTTGTGAATATTTTACAGGGGGAGGGGGAGCCAGGGATTGGAGCTCAGTCGAGAACCTACCATGAACATAATGACAGTAGAGAGAGGCTAGCAATATATCGTCTGTGTGAAAGAGGCTGTAAGGAAGAGAAGAGCTCATCTCCCACTAGGTTGCGAAGTCGATTTTGTACTCAATTCAACTTACTTTCATCACAGAGATATCGTATTTGAAGTTTTTCAAATCGAAAAAAAAGGTGTACCTAAAAAAAATCAACAATTAAAAAAATAAAATACAGTTGTTTAATTGCTCAGTAAAATGTGTTTGGTTTTTCTTACAAAAGAAAAATAGTAATTTTTTAATCAATTATTTTTTAAATTAAATAATTTGATTCAATAAATTTGTGCTTTAAAACATAATTTTAATAATATTAAAAAGAACAAAACCCCAAAACGTTTTAATTAAAAAATCAAAGTAAATATATCATTTTTGAGCAACTCGTACCATAAATTTCAGAGAATCTATGACCCCCCCCCCCCCCCGACCATAGGTTGTGAGATAGATGCCTTTGTAACGGCATGTCATCCCACTGCTTTGAACTCCACCGGACCACGTGTAGCTTAAATAAAGAGGTTTAGACAAACAAAGAAAGAAAGAAGAAAATATTTTTACTTAAACTTATATTAAAAGGAAAGCGAAGGAATGAGAAAGCTAAACAACATAAGAATGTTCTTTTATAAAATTAATAAAAGGAAAACATTTATATTTAACAGAAACAATTTATTTAACAAAACATAATTGTAAGCGTAAATATATGTGCGATGCGATGCGTGTTGAATGTCTTTTGTGTGGCTAATTTGTGAATGGTGAATGTGTGAAGGAAAAAGTTTGTTTAGATTAAGAGAGATTCTTAAAGAAATGTTCCTTTGAATTAAAGATGCTTGAAGAAAAGGGATTACCTTTTTTCCTCCCTCCACACTGATCGTTCGAGCTAGTGTGGAGGGGGGGGGAGTTGACGAGAGTTCTTTGTGTGCGTTCGTCCCAAAACGCTGAGGGAAAAGAGAGAAAGAAAAGGAACGTGTGCCCTTTTACAGATTTAAAATCACGTGTGGTCAAGCTAGCCCGTCGGTCGGCCATTGGTCGGAATCCTTTTGCAAACGTGATTCTGCGTGACCTCGCGAGGTTTTCCACTTCAGAGACGAAGAAGGACTAAGCAAAGAAAGAAAGAAGGTACCTAATTGTGGCGTTCGCCACAAATCTGTTGTTTACATGTTATTAATCAAATAACGCGCCCCTGTCTCGTGACCCCCCCTCTCTCTCTCTCTCTCTCTCTCTCTCTCTTTTGAAATAGAAATTTCTGTGCATTCGAAATAGAACATTATACTTAATAATCAGAGGGCAGGTAAGACATATACTACGTTAACCAACCCCCTAAAAAAAGGGGGTATGCCTAGGAGGATGATATAATGACAACAGATACTGCACTACCTTCCGCCTAGAAAAAGCAAAGGAGAAGGTCATCCCTAGGATGATAGTATCATAACCACAGAAAAAATACTACCCCCCCCCCAAAAAAAAAGGAAGAGCCTGGGAGGATGGTATCATGACAACAGAACAGATACTACACTACCTCCACACCATAAAAAAAGAAGGAGGTAATGCCTTGGAGGATGTTATCATGCAAACAGAACAGATACTTCACTACTCCCACACGCCTAAAAAAATGAGGGGGTAATACCTGGGGGGATGGTAACATGACCACAGAACAGGTAGTACACTACCTCCACACCTCTAAAAAATGAAGGAGGTAATGCCTGGGAGGATGGTATCATGATTACTGAACCGATAATACACTACCCCCACACCCACACCCCTCAAAAAAGTGGAGATAATGCCTGGGAGGAGTGTATCATGACAATAGAACCGATACTACACTACCTCCACACCTCTCAAAAAAGGAGGAGGGAATGCCTGGGAGGATGGTATCATGACAACAGAACAGATACTACACTACCTCCACACCTCTTAAAAGAGGAGGAGGTAATGCCTAGGAGGATCGTATCATGACAACAGAAAATATACTACACTACCTCCACACCTCTCAAAAAAAGGAGGAGGTAATGCCTTGTAGGATGGAATCATGACAACAGAACAGATACTACACTACCTCCACACCTCTTAAAAGAGGAGGAGGTAATGCCTAGGAGGATCGTATCATGACAACAGAACAGATACAAGACTACATTCACACCTCTCAAAAAAGGAGGAGGTAATGTCTGGGAGGATGGCATCATGACAACAGAGCAGATACTACACTACACTATGTCCCTGAATTGAGCATTTAAAGATAGTACATTAGTCTTAAATAGTATATACTATACTATTTTTTTTTTCATAAGTACAATAGTCTTAAATAGTATAGTTTTGTCTTCAGACAGACAGACAGACAGACAGACAGATACATAATCTCCATTATTAATAGATTAATACTATTGCAGCGCCAGATTTAGCGCTGATGCTGACTTTGTTATTAATCCAGGGGGGATAACTCGGCTTTGACTATGAAAATCAGCATAAAATAAAAAGAGCATTTAGGACGCTGAAATAATCAATCAAACAATGAAACAATGTTATGTAAAAACTAGCATTATTATTTTTTAGGGGGGGGGGGGTCTACTTTTTCAGGTAATTACGTGTGCTTTTACTATGTGGAACCACTACATATTTTTCAACGTATCTTTATCTTTAATAAGTAAAAACATAATTTTCGAAGGATGCAATTTCAAATTAGGAATTAACAGTGATAATCGAAAAATGAAACAAGTTAATTAACAAACTAAAAATGAAACAATGTTAGGTAAAAATAATGTTAATTATAAACTGTAACAATAAAATTTGTTAATTAACGACACAAAAAATTAACTGTAACAATAAAATCATGTGTTCTTATATTCTGGTTTCAGGTACAAACACTTGTTAGTTATAACTAAATCCATTTCCGAACACATTTGCAGTACACTCAACCCGCTCTTATTCATACTTCCAACTCGATAACGCCCGAGTGGACGCCATATTTGATATTCCCTACCCACCCTTGTATTGAAATCCCCCAGCAAGACAGTTTTATCATCTCACACAGTAGTGAGGATAACTATTTTAAGATCTTCATAAAAGGATCCTACTCGCTCAGGTGGGCTGTCCAATGTAGGAGCATAAACAGACATAAGAATTGCATATCGCTGAACAGATAAAGGCAAACGTAAGGTCATAATGTGCTCATTTAGACCACAAGGAAGATTCTCAAGCTTAGAAACAATCCATTTATTAAGAACAAATCTTATGCCAAGGTTGTGTCGTTCGGCTTTCTGCTTCACGATCTAGTAAAATACATATTCAGAGCCATCCTCTACATGACTATCCTACTCAAACAATGTTGTCTCTGACAAGGCTGCTATATCAATGTTGAAACGTAAAAGTTCTTATCCAATAAGTGCTATTCGTCTCTCCAGTCGGTCAGAACCATAGCAATCAAGTAAGGTTCTGACGTTCCAACAAGCCATTTTCACATTAAATTTCGTATTACTCATTACGTTCATCCTGCTAAGCTAGATACATAATTGGTATCTACATATGAATCACATACCCAAAAGTACCAGCAAAGCAACAGGATTATAGTGATCAACGCTTGTGCGACATGAACCTAGTGTGTGATCCACATGCCGGTAGCTCATGCTGACAGGGCCTAAGCTCTCCTGGAGGTTTCTGTCAGAGTTTCCTCATCCTTAGCCTTTCTGGCAAAACCTTAGCCTACAAGGCAGTGGGGTCCAGTTTTACAGCACTGAGCACTCGCCGTTAACAAAGGTCATTCGACATCACATGCACATGGAGTTGGTCTGACTAGGAGAAGCTATGTGTTTCATTAGGACAGTTGCACCCTTTTAACACATGTCAGTACTTGGGTATATATATATATATATATATATATATATATATATATATATATATATATATATTCATATTTCTGATATTTTCAGTGATCGAGAAAAAAAAGTCAGGGTGAATAACGTCAAATATGTACGCTAGATCTCTTCGGTAATGATCCAGTGAAAGTAACAAGTAAATTAGAAAATGGTACTTTCACAGATTAGGAGCCATGCTAACTTTGACCCTAACCCTAAACTCTATCCCTAACCCTTACCCCCACCCTGACCCTGACACTAACCCTAATGACAGGGTCAAAGTTAGTGTGGGTCCTAATCTGTGAAAGAAAAAAAACCCAAAAAACAAAGCCAACAGAGACGATAGTAACGTGAAGTAAGGAGCCTTCTGTGTTCCCAGCAAAAGAAAGTTTCAAACAAATGTCCGTTAGAAACGCACGGTCTCTTCGGGTAGGATCCAGTGAATGTAATGAGTAAATAAAAACAAGGTCGAAAGGGACGATTAGAACATGAAGTAAGGAGCCTGTTGATGTTCTCAGCGAAAGAAAGTTTGTAAGAATAAAGGATTTGTTATTCCCTATTCTTAATTTAACAACACGAAATGAATTAAAGAAACAAACGAAACCTTTTTTTACAACAACAAACGAAAGGGGTTTATTCGTATATTTGAGGTTACTTATACCATTTGGTATAGGTAGAAAGAAACTTAGGACAGTGTCCGAAAGAAGAAGAAGAAGTTAAAATATCTTCAGGCGAAGATAGCAGCTGCTGTGAGAGTCCAGTGGACGAGGAGGCAGGAGAGAGACTCAGGCGATCTGCCCTGGCTGGTGCCAGGGTACCGTCTGGTGATCGTCTGCATATCCTAAGGGAGCTCAAGTAGTTCCTTAGGGAACTAATGATATCAATGCGCCCTGTGAGCTGATTGGCCAGACCAGCTCACAGAGACACTGATATGCATTACAAAGTAAATCTATGACTGCTATAAGTTGCGTATATATATATATATATATATATATATATATATATATATATAGTAATCCAGGTAGAGTAAAAATCCACAGGGTAGAGATCCAAAGGGAATCAAACCAGCCTTAATTTAACTAACATGCACAGCACTATATATATATATATATACTTATATGTATATATATATATATATATATATATATATATATATATATATATATATATATATATATATAATAATTATTGAAATAATAATCCAACGTGATGGAAAATGAAAAAGCAAAAACCGAAAATTTTTATATATTCATTAATGTTTCGTCTTTTTTCAAAATTTTCTCATCATAACTGATTTGAAGAAAACATAGAAGTCAATATTTGAAAATATGTGATGCATCTGTGACGTGAAAAATTATGAAATTGCACTATTCTCTCATACATTACAACATGATCATTCTTTTAACTTAAAACAAGATAGACTCATTAAATTCATTTTACATAAATATTGCCAAAGACTTCTTGAATCAACACTCATTATTAATTCTAACACAATTAAACAACGTAATGGCTTCTACAATCTATCTCTTCAAACTAATACTAAGTGAACAGAACTTAAATTTAGATGCAGACTAACTATTTTACACCAGGTTCCCAACTAAACTTAGTACATAACACTGATATCAATACTTAAAAAAAAATCATTCCACTTCATAAACGCACCATATATTTTGAATTCTAATAATAGGTAGATACAGAGGATTTGTTGCATATTTATGAGACACTATGCCTTATGCATTTTGCATACACTCTATTTTTGCATATACTTTATGGTTCATTTTATGGTTTGATTGCAAAAGTTTAGGAGGACGTCTGAAAAATGCCCTTGATAGCATTATAAAGGTTTTCAACTGTACTTCCAACAATCCAGTGCTCACCAGAATGAAGAAGAGTGTGAACACCTACTTTTCCATGCAAAGGTGAGGTGGCTTTCCAAAGGTAATTGCCTGCATCACCTTGTTGAACTTTAAGAGAGTGGTGTAACATTTCTGAATGGTAAGCAGCTGGAAGAAAAAAAAAATATTTCAGGTTTATTTCAGAAACTAAAGTAAACGTACAAATCTTTAACTTGCAAAGAAGCAATCAATGCTTTCCGAGAAAACTTAATCTTTTCAGGAATAAGGAGTTTTTATACAGGGGGTTTAGAAAAACGATGTCACTGTTTTATATCATATATTTGTAAAATATTGTGTACATATATTAGTTTTAATATGTACTTCAACATGCTCAATACATATGTAGAGTTTAGTAGTAGTAGTAGTAGTATAAAATATACTCATGGCAAGTCAACTATACAGAAACGTTTGTGTTTATAATTAAACCTCCAACCAATTAAATCTATTAATTTTATTGTCTATATTCACACCACTTCATCCCTATTCATTCCCATCAGTCAATAAATTGGATATATATATATATATAGGGTGTTTTGAAAATTTATGACATAACTTTGGGATTATGTCCTATACGTGTAAATAATGAAAAAATTTCCCATAAACGTAGGTCCGGAAATGCTTGATTTTCGAGTTATAGGGCATTGAAACAAATACTGATCAACATTCTTTATTGTAAACATCTTATACATACAGTGCACTCTCATTTCTACATATGGGATAGATAAACACTATCCCTGTGACAGGATCACAGGTAAAATAAGCCTGGACATGGTGTTCCCACATATACCAACAAAACTATGAAAAAGTGTCACCAAACAAATATAAAAACCGTGGTGGCTCAGAAGAAAGATCTGAGCATCATGATTGGAACAGGCTTCTTTGATAGCCAGGGACTGAATAAGAGTTTCACCGTCTGAAGTTACGCCCCTTTACCGGGGCACTCATGTTTTTGCCTGATGTAAATAAAGGACGCCATTTTATAGAACCTGATCTCTGTCGTTATGTTTCTATTCAATCCATTGACATCCTCTAAAATGACACATGGTGGCAGCGGTGGGATGAAGATATGTCTAAGTAAGATGTACAAAAGGATAAGAAACAGATAAGTAACTTTATTATTCTTGTTTCAAATTGTAAATTCGTACGTACGTCACGTGGAGAAAAAAAAAAAAAAGAAAAAAAAAAAAAAATGTCGGAAGACACAAACAGACCAGTGGCTAGTATAAGACCACCAGCGCCCTTATGTATGGAAGATAATTTATCGGCGAACTGGAAGTTGTTTAAACTGAAATGGCATAACTACGCCATTATTACGTGTTTGACGAAACATTCACTACAATATCAGACGGCACTTTTGCTTCAAACGTTGGGAGATGACGCATTGAAAGTTTACTACGGATTTCAATTTCTAACACCTGAAGATGAAAGAACACCCACCGAAATTATTCAGGCATTTGATAAATACGCTATAGGGGAAACGAATGAAACCTACGAGCGTTACGTATTTCATTCTAGAAAGCAAGGAGGATCAGAGACTGTGGAATCCTTTATTACGGCACTTCGGACGTTAGTAAAAACGTGCAATTTTTGTGACAATTGCGTTTCATCAGTACTCAGAGATCAGGTAGTGCTGGGAATACACAACCCCCAGACACAAGCTGAATTATTGAAAATAAGACAGTTAGACTTACAAAAATGTATTGACATTTGTAAGCTGTCTGAAAATGCCACGGTCCAGTCCAGAATCCTAAGGCCTGAAGGAGTGAATAAGGTTGATTTTAAACCCAGGAGAAAGACATCGGCACAAACTGACAGAGATTGCCGGGCGTGTGCACTGCGGCACGGACCAAGAAAAGAGTTATGTCCTGCATTTGGCAAGACCTGTTATCAATGTAATGGAAAAAACCACTTTGCCGTGAAATGCAAAGTACCAAGGAAAAAGAAGGTGCAGGCTGTCAAAACCCAATATGAGGACCAGGAAAACGACAGTAGTAGTTGTTCAGACTATGGACAGGTAGACAACATAACGATTAAGGAAAAAGTGAATGCTGTGAGTCAAGAGGTGATAAAGGCAGAAATGAGGGTCAAGGGAAAACCAATTGCTTTTCAGCTCGATAGTGGAGTGTCCGTGAATATATTGAATGTGAAACACGTGATTGGAAAAACACTGGAACATTCAAATAAGACCCTTGTCATGTGGAATGGAGCAGAAGTGAAGCCGTTGGGAGAATGTCGAGTTAAAATGATAAACCCCAAAACTGGACAAAAATATACGGTTAAGTTTGTCATTGTGAAAGAGGATTTCCATCCCTTACTGGGAGCAAATGCAATCCAGAAAATGGAACTCGTCACAATCAATAACAACAAATTCAAAATGGTCGCCAAAGTTTCCCAGATGAATGAATCCAGCAGCCAGTACTCGGACAGAATTATCAATGACTTCAGAGATGTGTTCAGGGAAGAATTGGGTCAATTACCAGGAGAGGTACATTTGCAGGTGGATCCAGGAGTAACACCAAATGTTGCAGCAACACAGAGAATACCAGTGGCACTTAAAGACAGGCTAAAAGTCGAGTTGGAAAAACTGGTTAAGAAGAATGTTATTGAACCAGTGAGCGACCCAACACCATGGGTAAGTGCGTTAGCACTGGTAACTAAGAAAAATGGAAACCTGCGGATATGTATAGACCCAAGACCACTGAATAAAGCTCTAAAAAGGGAACATTTTCAGTTGCCTACACTGGACGATTTACTACCAGAACTGGCTGACAGCAAGGTATTTTCTACCCTGGATCTACGAGATGGATTCTGGCATGTAAAATTAGACGAAGCCAGCAGTCGCTTAACAGCATTTGCTACACCATATGGTAGGTTCCGGTGGAAGGTTTTACCGTTCGGTATTTCTCCAGCTCCAGAGATATTTCAAAAGACCCTTTTTAACAATGTGTCCGATTTGGAGGGGGTGGTTAACAAAGCGGATGATCTTCTGGTGATTGGGAAGGGTAAAACGATGGAAGAAGCAACAATTGATCATGACCGAAAACTCAGGAAACTGTTGCAGAGATGTCGTGATCGCGGGATGCGATTGAATGCTGAAAAATTGAACCTACGACAAACGTCTATATCTTTCCTGGGACACGTAATAACCAGTGATGGTTTACTTCCTGATCCTGGGAAAGTAAGAGCCATAAAAGAGATGCCGTGTCCAACAGATGTGAAAGGAGTGCAACAATTGGTTGGATTCGTGAATTACCTGGCAAAATTTCTACCACACATATCTGATGTGATGGCCCCAATTCGAAATTTGGTGAAGGCAGATGTGCCATGGACATGGTCCCAAATTCATGAAGAGGCTTTTGGGAAAATTAAAGAGGTAGTGAGTGAGGCACCAGTGTTGAGGTACTATGACCCCAACAAATCTTTGGTCATCCAATGCGATGCAAGTGAGAAGGGCATGGGGGCTGCACTACTACAAGAAGGTCAACCCCTAGCCTATATCAGCCGTGCACTGACCGACACAGAAACTCGGTATGCACAGATTGAAAAGGAACTACTAGCAGTAGTCTACGCATGTGAACGGTTTCATCAATATACGTTTGGTCGACAGATAACAGTACTAACCGATCATAAGCCACTGGAAGCGATTATGAAAAAAAAATTGGTGAAATGCCCGAAACGACTTCAAAACATGCTGATGCGACTACAGGCTTACGATGCTACAGTTCTGTACCATCCAGGTAAGAAAATGTTCCTTGCAGACACGCTATCAAGAGCATACATCTATGGATTGGGCAGTGAAGATATGGACGATGAAGATGATGTCAAGGAAGCAGAATATATTCCTATAACAGAGAGAAGGCTGCTTGAACTGCGCTCAGCCACGAAGGAAGACAGAAGCTTGCAGCAGTTGCAGCAAGTAATTCTGGAAGGATGGCCAGAAGAAAAAATACATCTTGACCCAGAGGTGAGACCATATTTTAATATGCGAGATGAAATGATGGTGCAAGATGGCTTAATTTTCAGAGGAAACCGGGTAGTGGTTCCACTGACACAGCGAGCGGTGTTGAAAGAAAAACTGCATTCCACACACCTGGGAGTAGAAGGATGTTGCAGAAGAGCAAGAGAATGTTTGTATTGGCCAAATATGAACAGTGACATCAAAGACTATGTTTCAAAGTGCCCCATATGTAGAAAATATGAAGTGGCCAACCCGGCAGAACCATTAATGGTCCATGAAGTTCCTGACAGACCCTGGGCGAAAGTGGGAGTAGATCTCTTTAAGTTTGCAGATAGAGACTACCTGTGCACAGTTGATTACATGAGCAACTTCTGGGAAATCGATCATCTTCTCAATACACAAGCAAAGACAGTGATAACCAAACTTAAACACCATTTTGCACGTCATGGAATACCAGATCAGGTCGTAACTGATAATGGGCCTCAGTTTAGTAGCCAGGAATTTTCTGCCTTCGCAAAAAAGTGGTGTTTTACACATACACCTGTCAGTCCATACAATAGCAAGGCAAATGGCAAAGTGGAATCTGCGATAAAGATGGCAAAGAACCTTTTCCGGAAAGCGATGGACGATAAGGCTGATCCATACCTAGCAATGTTGGATCACAGGAATACGCCAGCCAAAGGTCTCTTATCACCAGCTCAGAAGCTGATGTCAAGGAGAACAAAAACACTTCTCCCAACCAGGGAGGATTTACTCAAGCCAGCATTGCCCAAAAATCTGAGAAAATCAGTGAAGCAAGACTGCAGGAGGCAAGAACGTTCTTTCAACCACAAAGTAAAACCACTTAAACCATTGTATCCTGGAGATGTAGTACGGATGAAACCACACATAAATGGTCAAAAAGAGTGGAGGAAAGCTGTTGTATGGGGGAGACTGGATGAGCGATCATACCATGTAAAAGTGGGTGGGGACTTATATCGACGGAATCGAGTAGATTTGAAGAAAACTGCAGAGACACCCCCACTCACATCAGTAATACAACAGCCATATGAAGTGCAGAGCGAGTTACCCAAGAATACAGGGCAGAGTACAGAAGAGATATGTAACTCAGAACCACCTCAATATGAAGGTGAAAGAAGAGAAAACCTCAACCCGACTCCATTCCCAACAAAACCAAGTCCGGAAAGGTTGCGGACAACACGGTCGGGAAGGATAATAAGAGATCCTATGAGATTCAAGGATTTCACAACATAAGTGAAAGGGAAGAATAATCCCTGTTAGGTAGGAGGGTAGTCAGCCCAATGAATGCCTAGATCACTGTGTTTTGTAGACTCTGTTTTTAATTCTTATCAGACTTTTTGTTTTGTTTTTTTTTGTTTGTCTTTATCTTCTGTTTTTTATTTATTGAGAAAAGGGAAGATGTTGCATGAGGGACTGAATAAGAGTTTCACCGTCTGGAGTTACGCCCCTTTACCGGAGTACTCATGTTTTTGCCTGATGTAAATAAAGGACGCCATTTTATAGAACCTGATCTCTGTCGTTATGTTTCTATTCAATCCATTGACATCCTCTAAAATGACACAGAGGACTTGGTTGGCATTCTGTGAATGTTGGTCCTTCTTATTTTAGATAACAGAATACAACAGACCAAATATAGGAAAATAAATACGATCGGTACAAATGAAAAGACCAGGCAGAGGAAAAAAGTGTAGTATCTGTTCTGATATTACGCTTCATCTTTTCTATTGTAAAGATCTAACATGTACAATGTGTGTGCGATAGTGCACTGCTATTTTTACATATGACATAGCTAAGGGAGGGCCTGTGGACGAGTGGTTATAGCACTTGTCTTTGGGCTGGACGACCCGGGTTCGATCCCACTCACGGCATGCAAATTGTCCACCAGCAGTAAATGACTAAAACTCAGGGAAGGTTCAAGGCAGCGGAAGGAGAGGAATGGGCTCCGCCTTCCATATGCTGTGCCCTAGACACAGTGATTCTTAACAAATCACCGCCGCTACGGCCATGGGCAGTATGCGACCGTTACCTTTACCTATAGCTAAGCACTATCTCTGTGGCAGGATCACAGGTAAAATAAGCTTAGATCTGGTGTTGCCACATATACAAAAAAAAACATGAGAAAATGACACTAAGCAAATATAAAAGCTGTGGGGCTCCAATGATATTCAACACAGAAGAGCCGGTCATCATCCTGCGAATGTTGTCCCTTCTTATGTCAAGAAACAGAATACAACAGACGAAATACAAGTATAAATAAGTATGATCAACACACACCAAAGACCATATAGAGCAAGAAATGGACCTCAAAAGAAATTAGACTAGTAATGGAATGCTATTACAAAAGCAACCCCCACAGAAAAAGAGACTCCTTTACAGAATATAATCCCGAAGTAATGCCATCAAATACGTATATCCGATCTTAACGAAATTCAAACCATATGTATAAGACACTAATTCAGAGAGTTTTTCAACATTTCAGCTTCTTCCGACTATGTTAGGGGGGGCGAAACAGGAGGAAGGGGACAGTAAGAACAAAGAAAATAATATGGTGTTATGAGAATAGTGAAAAAGTACATAGTAGTGATCCCTATTCAATCCCGAGCAACGTCGGGTCTTCTTTCTAGTATAATATACAAATATTATTTAGTTCCATTAGAAATTCCTACTTATTACATTTCAGAGAATTCAAATTCTGGCAGAACTTATGGGATGACCTAATATATTTCATTGTCTTTCTATATCTTACACGAGTTTATGACAAGTACTTGTTGATATTGGATTTGAAGAAGACTATGTTGTAGTCTGCAGGGAAGCATTCCCGTGGTAATGTGTTCCACAGATGGAAATTTTTTTGAAAGAAATTCTGTTCATGGAAATTCCGTTTAATGTTAGTCACACAGAGAAAGAATTAGTTTAAATTATTAAAAGTCAGTGAGAAAAATGTTTTGTCTGGTTTCACGGTTGAGTGTGAGATGAGGTCAGAGGCAAAAGGTCATTAACGTTTGACTGACAATAAATAACTTTGCGTTTGCACCTCGTTAGATGCATCATACACATCCGATTGGATGAGATTAGTCAGGTGACATGAGGGTATTTTTAGATTAGATGAGTAGTTTGGGTGTAAACATAGTTGCTGAATAGATATGAACGAGGAAAGGTATAATAATAAGCTTATGGCAGTCACATATTTTGATGGACTATTTTCTCTTGATGTAAATAGACAAGGTTTATCACTGAGTAATGAACCCATCTACCAGTCGAATGGCTTAGCATATAAATACAATTGGTTGGACTAGTTCTTCTAGTGCCCACAGAGATAGTTTCCCACGTAACTAGTTGGATCCAGATAATTGTACGACTAGGGTTTTATTTATCACCCTCCCATGGCAGGAAAATTAGACACAAGGTCCGGAAAGTGGAATTTGAAAAGTCAGTGCCCTAGATGAAAGAGCACTCTGGACGACCAAAAGATGCCTGGACAGCCCTGTCGGCATTCCTCGGTAGGGGCGTCTCAAGTGATTAGCAATAAACTAACCCCTTCTCAAAGGGCGAGAGCAGATGGCAGCCTAGGATGGAATCTGTAAGGATCCCTCTCCCCTTCTTTGTAAAGATTTTACTATTAGCTGAATTCCACTGCCAAAATAAAGGGCATTTTCTGTTAACCTCCAATGTTGTCGCCTACTTTTTCATACATGAATCGGGTGGATATTCTATCTAATTATTTCAAACATGGAGTCAGATGGACCGTCGATCACAACCAAACTTTAATTATAATATGGATACTCAATTACCCTCATCCATAAATCATTATACGGTCTTAGATAAATAGATAAGTAACAACAGTTAGGGAATGTATCCACAAGATATATTTTTAGATCGACCGTAGTTGAGTGCAACGCAAAGGCTCCCTTTTCGTTAGATTGCTCCACTTACTTTTCATCCTCACTTCATAATGCTGAGTGTTTAGAAAGGAAGCATCAAGTACAATTTTTTGAGTCTTTGGTATGACTCGAGTGGGGATTGAACCCCAATCTATCGACCATTCAGCTAACACTCTAACCATTTTACCAAAAGGTTAAATAGTTAGGTTTAATAAAATATATTTTTAAAGAAAAAATTTCTTGCTCTTTATATGTGGACATTTATTCCAGCTTAATTGTCCACAAATCAAGTCAGACATAACACAAGCTAAACAGCAGAGAAACGACAAGAGGTCAATAATATGGCCTAAATCTATAAAGTTATAATCTTATACAGTTGTGAAAACACATACGGTTACAAATGACCACATGTGATAGGGTTGCGTTGTGACAAAATGTTATATGCACAAGGTTATTTAATATTTTACAATAAGAGATACTTCACAAACATCAACAGTAGAACAAGAGTAATCTACTCTTGCAGATGTCTCTTAAGACATTCTTCTTGCATAACTAAAAATACCATCATCATCATCATCATGATCATCATCATCATCATTCTATACATAAAGTTTGGTTTGTTTGTTTGTTTTTTTATGAACCGATCATTATGAATTTTGGAATATATATTTTCAGCAACACGGTAACATGGGCACATCATTCTTTTGTAAACTTTACCATTTAGGAGGTGCATCCACCCAAACTCGTCCCCCCCACACCCAATTTAAAAAAAAAATAAGTTTGATACAAAAAAATATAATAGAGAAAAGAATTGCTTTACATCAAATTTTGAGTTATATTAAGTAATACATTTTGGAAAGGATCGGTGCACGTGCGCCTGATCGTCAATACCATGTATGTGCTTGGTAAAATCCTAAACTATTGAATTTATCATTATGAATTATGGAATATGTATTCTAGGCAACAGGGTGAGTAACGTGGGCACATTTTCTTTTTGTACACTTTACCATTTAGGGGAGTGACACCGAAACCGGACCATCGAAAGATACAACATTAAAATTGAAAACTAATGCTATATTTATCGTTTATACCCGTCCTGGGACGGGTATTCTACTAGTAATTATACATAAGTATTATTATTAATTTTATAGTAAGGAGGAGACTTATTATGTTGCCATCTAATTTACATACAACACACACATATGCGAATTTAATGGCAAATCTGAAGAAAAAGTCAGTCTTCTTTAAAGCTCATGAGACTTAAGAAATATAAGAGAATAACTGAATCAACGTAGGAAAGAGAGCGCGATAGAAATACATAGATAGCTAAGAGAAAGGTCGGTGATTTGTTCAGTTAATCATATAAACAATTAATTAGAACAATTAAAATCAGAATTTCTTTCAAACATAACACTATCATAGAAATAAGGTATACATACAGGGTGTTTCAAAAGTCTTGGGAACATTACAAATGCGTATATCTCATGAACTATTCCAGGTAGAAAAATGAAACTGGTGCCATTTTAAAGCTTGCTTAATCAAGTTTTTGGTCATACTAATGATTTTCGTGTCATCTTTCCAGGTGCAGTAATGGCGTTCTCTAAACAAGACAAGGCATTTTGCGTCCTCCAATTTGCAAAGACTGAATCGTGGACATGTGTTCAGCGTGCATTTCGCAGGAAATTTAAAAAAGAAGCCCCTGAAAGGAAATCCATTGTCAGATGGCATGCTAAATTTGTGAAAGATGGGTGTTTGTGCCCAAGTAAGCGAACAGGTCGCCCTTCAACTTCAGAAGATGCAGTTGAGCAAGTTCGGACAGCCTTTCAGCGGAGCCCCCGTAAATCAGTGAGAAGAGCCAGAGAGAAGAGTGTCTTAAGGAAACGACTGCAAATGGTACCTTACAAGCTCAAGTTGGTCCAAAAGTTGAAGGACACTGATAAGCCACTTCGCCGTGACTTTTGCATTGCAATGCAAGAGAAGTTGGAAGATAACGGCTTTGATGACCGGCTTGTTTTTAGCGATGAGGCGACCTTCCATCTGAATGGCAAAGTTAACAAGCATAACACTCGCATATGGGGTACTGAGAATCCTCATGAACTTCTTGAGCACGAGCGAGATTCACCAAAAGTGAACGTGTTTTATGCAATTTCCAAGAAAGGTGTCTATGGACCGTTCTTCTTTGAAGAGGCAACTATCACTGGTGAATCCTATCTCAACATGCTGGAAGACTGGTTAATGGCTCAGTTGGAACAAGCAGAATCTGATGACTTCATTTTTCAACAAGATGGTGCACCACCACACTGGAGTCTTAGAGTAAGGCAGTTTCTTAACACAAGGCTGCCTGGTAGATGGATTGGGAGATCTGGGCGAGGTGATGACGTTCTCATGCCCTGGCCTCCTAGGTCTCCAGATCTTACCCCGTGTGACTTTTTCCTTTGGGGCTTTGTCAAGCAATAAGTCTATGTGCCGCCCCTTCCAAGAGATATTGACGAACTAAAGGCTCGAGTAACGGCAGTTGTGGGAACCATTGACGTCAAGATGCTGGAACGCGTTTGGC